>CM053792.1:897617806-898217806 GCA_028749045.1 Cupressus sempervirens
ACTTTATCTCTAACTCATGAGTTAAGTTTATGCTTCACATTTTAAGTGGCAAGTTAGCGATTAGTATATCTTGGTTTAGTCGTGAGGTCTGTAGACTTTTAATGTTAGCAAGCTGGAGAGTGTTATTAATTTTGCCTTGGTCGTATTGTCGCCACTTTGGGTGATGTGATATCTCAAGGGGACAAGAATTAACAAGTAGTTTATTTGTGAGGTTGTCGTTAGTTTTTAGATTTTTGGTTAGCACTTTTAAGTCCGAGCTAGCGAGTTAACAGTTCATGGTAAAATTTTGTGGTTATCGCCAAATAGCAAGATTAAGTATGTGATATTAAGTGTTTCAACATTGATTAAGGTGTGATCTAGCAAGTTAAATGTTAGTGGGTAAATTTTACCTTTGTCCTTAACTTGCAAGGTTATAAATTTTAAGTGTTGTCAAACTGTGAGTTGGTGAATCCATGCCATGTGTCTCACCTTTATGACTCAAAACATGTCATTGGCTAGAAATATGAAATAAAATATTCTTTTGAATTTGGAAAATTGGCAAATGGATGCCACATTGACTAGTCATTTTTTAAAGAATGAAGGCCTTATTTCATGATTTTTGCTAGCTCTCAAGATTTAAAAGAGGTTTATTTTAAAAATGGAGATACATGTTTGAATGGTTAATGTTAAATGATATCTCTAGCTTGCATAAGTTAGTAAAGGTAAAATGAAATATTGGTGACATGGCAACTAACAATTTGATGTTAGTACTCGCTAGGTGTATGCAAATATTAGTGATACTGCAGAAAAGACTATAAAACCACTACTCTAATCTAATTATGCACACCTAGTGAAGGATTTATAAATAAAGTAAACTAAAAATGTGTCTTTTACCTTTACTGACCAGTTGCAACATGCCTCCATTGTTCTCCTAAACTTTGAGTTCTTGGATTTGTGAGCTCTTAGACTTGAATCATCTCCTTCCTTCAAGATGCTTCAAGTTGTTGGAGAATTATGATTTCTAATGCAATTCTATGGACCTAGAATGCTCTATGAACTAGATGAGATGATGAATGGAGAGCTATGATATGACTATAAAAATGCTATGAATTTGTTGATGATTACTTCAAGGCTAAAGGATACTAGAATGCCAATTTCTTGAATGATAAGAGCACTTATTGCTAAGATTTCTTATTAGCTATTGTGAGGGAATGAGTGTTCCTTTTATAGACTTTAGGAGGACCCTAGCCTAGGTGGTGATATCCAATGGTAGAGAGAAAACCTAGGACAAGTGGATGGATAATATTGACTTAGTTAAGGAGATTGAGAAAAAGAAGGACTTAGTTAGAACGTGAGAGAAATACTACAGAAGATTTTCACCTCACATGGACATGAAGATGTTTGATAGGAGAAGAAGAGACAAATGGTGCATATCTCACCAAGACCCTTGAGAAGAACCTAGCCTCAAGGAGGACTCTTGGAAAAGTGTCTAATGAGTCATCTTTGACCCTATGAGGTGGATTGACTAACTCCTATAAGATAGGGGATATAGGGAGGACTTTGTCACCTATAGAAATGTGTCCCAAAGACAAAGTCATGTGAAGACAAATGTTCATGTGACTCATTATTTGAGGACACATACCCATTTCTAACCCCATAAAAAATAGGACACATGAATGATGAAAAATAGAGTTAGTTCATAATTAATTAAAATAAATTATTTTTGCAAAGGTGATGTGTCACGTGACATGGACTAGATAGGTGGACTAGGAGACTTAGTTACTTAAGTGAGTGCATAGTTAAGTAATTTTAGTAAATCACTTAATAGAAATAATTAGTGAACTTAGGATAACATAGATAAACCTAGGTGAAGTAACTTAATAAATTAAATAATTTATTAAGGTTAATTGAAGAAAAATATTAATTTAATATTAAAATATTTAATTAATTGTCTTGACAAATTTTAAGTGTATACATTTTTCCCCTCTTAGAAATAATGTGCAGACAACACATTATTTTAAAGATAACTAACACTTGACCTTGTTGTCCCTGCTCCAAGACTTTGGATGAAACAGACTTGATAGGATGGCCCCTCAAAAGATTGAACAATTTTTTTCTTCAAAAATTAAGTTTATTTTGAGAAATGTTTTGATGAAGATTTATAGAGAAATTATGAAAAGAATGATATATGAAGCAAGTTGAGGTAGCATAAGAAAACTCTCAAGCATAGAGGACCCCACATGTATAAAATGACAAGAAAGAGGTGTATGAGTCATCATCTTCACACTTTTCGTTTATGGATTGGAGGAGAACTAGTAAAGTGAAGATGTCATTCTCGATAGTAGACCATTGATTCAAGAATTTCAAGAGATACCAACAACCAACAAACTATGGTGATCTTATAAGTCATTGATACCTCTCAATCATTTAATAGAGTTAACATGAATTTTTGTTAGATTTGGTCAATTTTTTATAGGATTTTAATATAGGTAGATAATTTTAAATTTGTTTGGCTTGTCAAATAGATGTACATTATCAGTGCATGGATGCGTAGGTACATTGTGTCCATGCACAATAGTTTGAGATGCATGCACAACTGCATATCCATAAAAAATGATGGCACATAGGTAGGTTAAAATGGTAGATGTACAATTTCTATACATTGGTATAATACACCTATGCATGCATTTACTATAGTTGTGCATTTGTGAAGAATGCATTGTTGGAATTCTTTAGAACAACAGAGAGGGGAGAAGGAATTAGTTATCCAAGGTCCAAATGTATTTTATAATTAAAAAATTCCATAGCTTAGTGAACCTATTAAACATTTTCATCATGCATGCATCCATTAGATTATGCAATCACTTAAACTTATAGGTTACTGTCAAAACAATTTGCAGAAATGTAAAAATGAAACATAGCAGATTCAATAACACACTTGACACTATGATTTAATGTGGAAACCCAATTTGAGAAAAACCACCCGTAATATGCTACTCATTCTCACTCTTCTAAAGTGATGCCCTGTGAAAAGCCAACCCTATTAAAGTTTACAATGCACACAGTTAAATGTGACCCCATTAAAGGATTTCAATCATCTTCTTAGGAGTGAGCCTTTATTAGAGGACTTTAGATCATTCACTTGGAATGTCACCAAGTTAAAGGATTTACAAATGACTATTAGGTCAACCTTAATCCGAAGGATTTACCCTAGACTAGTATAATGATTAGAAAGTAACAATAAGGCTTGATCTAATAACAACTTACAACACACTTGCAAATTATAGATCTCTGTTTTAGTCCTCCATTTTGCTTAGCTTTCACACACTTCAGATCTAATAGCTTTTTCACCCTTCAAGCATCCATACCCTTAAGCCTTCTTGCTTTGTTTGCCAATGCAATCTCTTCTCTTAGCTCACTGAATGAAGCAATACCCTAGACTCGTTGTCTTCCTTAGGTTCTCACACATGACAAACTTTGCTTCTGACAAACCATCTCTATAAATAGAGAATTAAGATATTTTTCCACTCATTCTCCATTTTTTATTTTAGGTTTATGTCAAATTAGGTAGGATTCAATGAATCTGCCCCTCATTTCATTTCATTGCCTTCTAGAAACTTCTTCAATCCTCTTGAATTCACCTCAAAATAGTTTACCATGAATTCTATGCCACTAACTCAACAACCTTATCTTCCACATAGTTCACACAATTCAAGAACTAAACTTTACTTGGCTTACATTGTTTTACTTGGCTTACACTAAAATTGACTTTGCTTAGCTCCAACTGATTTTTTGCTTGGCTTGCACTAACTTCGCTTGGCACCTACTCTGTAAATTGTCAAGCTTGGTAGACAAACTTTGTTTAACTTGTTCTTTTGAACTCAATTAGTGTAACCAACCTTTGCAACCTTAAGTAGATTATTAATGCACTATATTATATTACTGTCTTAACTGATTCTTGTACTCCTTTTCATATCATAACACAAGTTCCTTTCCTCTAGGTTCTATTGTTACCTCATTTGATCAAATCCTCTTGATCAATCAAATAAATGGTAGTACTTAAATCATATATGAAATTGTCTTACCAACAAGTAGTAGGTTTGACATCAGTGACAAAACACTGATTGAATGTTCACATTTATCATACTTGTATCAATCTGTTTTCAACAATCTCCCTCTTTGTGTAATGTCCCCACTTCCAGATTGACTAATTGAAGATAAACCTTCAGTTTCCTTTAAATATTAGACTGTATTCTCTGACCAATAATACTATTGTATACTATGCTTCTCTTTAAAAAATGATAATGCAATATTATTATTTTTATAATATGGTTCTCCAATTTTATGTATCTTTGCTCAATATATTGTTATCATAATTTCCTTATGTATTTCCTTCATATCACTCCTTATTGATTGTCTTCTTGTAGTGGTATTTGGTATACTAACGGAAAATTGTCCCTAATATTGTTGGCTTTGTTTCTTATTAGCTATCATTGTGCTTTCTAACTGGTTTGACGTCTTACCTTGCTGGATATATATTGTATTATAAATGACGATTCTCTGACTTCCTCGTTGCTGTGACCTTTCCTCCTTGTTAGCACTTTCCAGACATTTCACACCATGGACTATCTCAGCCCTTGTCTTTATTACTATTTCTCTTCCCACGAATATGCTCATGTTACTTGCTGTTATAATATCAGATTTGATTCGCTCAGGTTCAGTTGATAGTTCTCCTATCTATTAATCATTGATAATGAAATCCGTAACTTCTTCAATTCATTTCGTTGATGTGACTCTATATCAGAAGTCTTCTTTCCCAATAATCTCCTTGTCACCATGACTTATTGCTGACTGCAACTGGATGCTGCTATTTTTTGATCTTCTCTGTTATGTGTAATGCTGCTTGTCTATGTAGGTAGATCTATCTTCACATTATATGACTTTCTCATGGACGATGTGTGTTTGGCTATCAATTTCCACTACCTTCAATATTTGTAGATTATTCTTCCATTTCGTTGTTAAATATGTTTCTTACTGTTAAACATGTCTCCTATTACATGGCATTCATGTCTTCTTCTGCTGGAACTTTCCTCCTTGTATGATGTAATGTCGGAATGCCAAGGAAAGCTGCCTTGTTTGGTTGTAATATATATTTTTTAATCAATGTTTGTATCTCCTCCTTCTTCACTCTAGCGATCTCCTATTTCCTCCTTCCATTCAAAGACTCGTCTCTCAAATACATGCCCTGACTCTTGTGTCTATATCTGTTCTCAAATATCATTGTTTCCTTGTTCTCTTCCGCTCCTTAGTCTATCTATGATAGATGATATTGTTTTCTTTTCCACCTTACTTCTTGTCTTCCCCAATTGCTGATGTCTCCCGTGGATAATCCTTATCCCTGTTCACTTCCCCTTCCTCCTTTTCTGTTTCGTATTATCTATTTATAAGCTTGATAATCTTAGGTCGTGACTGTCCATTAGGAAGTCATGATTTGTAATATACTTCTATAATATAGTTTATAGAATGAATAATGTTTTATTCATATACTTATTATATTTATCATATTATTGTATAGTATGATAATTATATTATAATAATAGATTTATCATTCATTAAGAACTTATCTACGTAATCTTATCAAGAGAGTTAGTTATATTATGTTATTTTCATAGTATTATTATATATCAATTGATATAATATTATATTATATCAATTTGATAGAAATAATATATTTAATACTATAATAAATTTATTATTATTTTTATAAATATTATTTATTAAATTTTAACCTTACAAATATGGTATTATTAAAATGCAATAATAATTACATTATATTATATTTATATATTTATTCTTTATTTTAATTCTATTATTAAAATTTATCTTGGGAATGGGGACATTACACATTGGCATTGATGGCAAACCAAACTAACTAGACTTAATCAATAAGACCAAAAAATACCAAAAAGAAAATAATTCTTTGTATTGAAATCTCTCCCTCTATCAACAACTTTCATCTTTTGAATAGGTTACAAAATTTTGTTCTGATCAATAGACAATCAACTCATCCTTATGACTCCCTCTTGATTACTTTTTTTATATCTCCCTCAATATTATCTCCCTCTTACTAGGTAGATGTAATCAAAAGGTACACTTTCTCTCTCAGCACACTTTAACTCTTAGTACACGTTCTCTCTCTTTGACAACAATGCCAAAGACATGTCATCTTCATATGCAATTATTAATATTTTTAGTTTCTCCTTCTATCACCTTTCTTGTGACTGATTTGTAGTTCCAACACTTTGATTACATTTGGCAGCTCCTAAAGTAAGATCCACTGCATCAATGTGTAACATATGTCAATCAAGCTTGTTTGATGTAGGGCACTCCTCATGCTTCTTAGATAGCCTTTGATAGGAGTATCACCCCTACTTTACCTCTTAGATACTCATGAGCATCCTTAGGTAATTCTTTTGTGAAGATATCAACAATTTTCTCTTTAGTGTTAACATATTCCATCTTCACCTCTTTATCTTGAACTAATTCTCTCAAGTAATGATACTTGATTGCAATGTGCTTAGTCTCTCTATACATCACAATAAAGTATCACAGGTTCAGTGATTTCTTCCTTCATACCTTTGATTAGTTGTTTGATCCATATAATGTTTGTATAATTTATTGTAGCAACAACATATTTACCTTCAACAGTACATTGAGAAATATAATTTTTTTTCTTGCTAGTCCATGTAATCAACGTTTTACCTAAGAAAAATGATCCTCCACTGGTGCTCTTTTTATCATCAATATTTCCAGCCCAATCAATATCAATATAGGCTCTTAATTCAAATTTCTCATTTTTCTTGTAGTATAGACCATAATCCTTTGTTCCTTTCATATATATCATTATTCTCTTTACTGCCACCAAGTGATTCTCCCTAGGATTAGCAGAGAATCTTGTAACTATCCCTATAGATAATGCAATATCAAGTTTTCTATGTACTTTATATTGTAATTTGCCAATCATAGACCTATATAATGTTTGATTCACCTTAATTGAATCATCATTCTTTAACAATTTATGTCCTATCACCATAGGTGTACTTACTGACTTGGAATCCTCCGATCCAAAAGTTTTCAATATCTCCTTTACATACTTTGACTGAGTGATGTATATACCATATTTTATCTGATGTAAGTTTGCAAACCCACAAAGAACTTGATCTCTCCAAACATAGACATCTCAGATTCTTTCTTCATTTCATTTGTAGAAGCATTACATAAAGTATCTTGACCTCCAAATATGATATCATCAACAAAAATTTCAGATAACAAAATACCTTTTCCTTTCTCTATCTTCAAGTATAGATTGTTGTTATCATCAGTCCTCTCAAATCCAATCTTCACAAGATAATTATGAAGCCTCTCATACCATGCTCTTGGTACTAGCTTCAAACCATATAAAGCTTTGTGTAGTCTACATACCATGCTTTTGTTGTTAGCATCAACAAATCCTTATGGTTTTTCTATATAAACCTCTTCTTCCAATATACCATTGAGAAATGTAGACTTAACATCCATTTGATAAACTTTGAAACCTTTGTATGCAGAGCAAGTAAACAAAGTTCTTACTCCTTCCAATCTTGCAACAGGAGTGAATGTCTCTCCATAGTCTATCCCTTCTTCTTGTGCATATCCTTTATAGACTAATCTTTTCTTATTCCTTGTGACTTCACCATTTTTATCTAACTTATTTCTATATACCCACTTGGTACCAGTCACATTTTTGTCTTCTAGTCTAGGAACTAGAGTCCATGTCTTATTTTTCTCAATTTGTTCAATCTCTTCTTCCATGGCTTTACTCTAGTCCACATCTTCTAAGACACCTTTCATTGTTTTGGATTCTTGTATGCTTAGCAAACATGTATCATTTCTCAACTTGTTCCTTTTCATTGGTATAGCATTTTTATCTCCAATGATTTGTGTACCAGGATGATGTCTCTTGACATACTTAGACAATCTTGGTTTAGCTCTGGCTTCTACATTTGGTCTCTCAACTTTTGAATCACTATGTATATCTGTGTCAGGTAGTTCAACATCTCTTTCATGTACACTAATCTTAGAATCAGAATGTGCCTCAACTTCATTCTGTAACTCAACACTTGAATGTAGCTTAGTTCCTGAATGCAACTTAACATTCATAGTATGTGACTCAACAATCACTAAAACTTGGTGTTAGTTTAGAAATTGATTTACAACATCTTCTTCAGCAGGCATAACTTCATAAAAGTATAAAAATGATTTGTATTCTTCTGGTTCCTTCATAGGTTCATCCTCATATACTTTTGTATGTTTATCAAATTTTACATTTGCACTTTCCACAACTTTGTTAGTGTTAGTATTTAAACACTTATAAGCTTTACTTCTTGTGCAATAACCAAGAAATATACCTTCTTCACTTTTGCATCTAGTCTACCATTCCTAAAATCTCTTAGAATATAGCATTTGCTTCCAAATACCTTAAAATATTTTACATTGGATGAGTATCCATACCATAGTTCAAAAGGTGTTGAATGAATACCTTTCTTGACTTGCACATAGTTCAAGTTATAGAAAGTTGTACTTACAGCTTCTCTTTAGTATTTCAAAGCAACATTCTTCTCTATCATGAGTGTCCTAGCATAGTCCATTACAGATTTGTTCCTCCTTTCATAAATTCTACTTTGTGGAGGGTTACTAGGAGTAGATGTTTGTCTTTTGATTCTTCTATCATTACAAAACATCTCAAACTCATTTGATGTAAATTCTCCTCCTTTGTCAGATCTCAAACATTTCATACTTTTACCTGTTTCTTTATCAACTCTTGCTAAGTACCACTTAAACATTTGGAAAGCATTATAGAATTTATGTTTCAGAAACATAACTATCATCATTCTAGAATAATCATCAAGAAGCAGCATAATGTACTTATCTCCTTTGTAGCTTGGCACTTTAATTGTTCCACACAAGTCAGTATGAAAAATCTCAAGTATTCCTTTAGAGGTACGAGTCTTACTCTTAAAACTTGACTTTTTCATTTTGCCTAACTCACATTGTTTGCAAATTATATTGTTAGGCTTCTTGAAATTAGGAAAACCTCTAACTCTTCTCATGTTACTAATACTAACTAAGTTATCAAAATTAACATGACATAACCTTGTGTGCCATAGCTATACATCATCAAATTCTACAACTAAACAAGTAGAATCCTTTATATCAAGGTAGAATAGATTACCTCTAGTTTGATCACCTTTTCTAATTAGTTTTTCATTAGTATCATATATCTTAGCAATTTTGATTTCAAACTCAACCTTACATCCTGAATTATTTAGTTGTGATACACTCAACAAATTATAGTTAAATCCTTCAACATAGTAAGTATTTTCACATAAAATCCTTTCTGTGAGCTTGATAGAACCTTTACCTTTTATTAGACATGCTGCATCATTACCAGACCTTACACTATTTCCATCATAATAATTCAAGGTAATGAACTTACTTTTATCTCCAGTCATGTGATGTGAACACCTACTGTCAATGATCCATCTATCATTCTTGTTCACACAAGACACTAGTGCAGTTGCCTCATCCTCATTAGATTCATCCTTCATTCCAACATACACCACTGCATCATCATGATTGTCAGATCCATCTTTTATTTCCACTTCAACAATGTAGCAAGACTTCTTGCCTTTGTCTTTGTAGTCTTTGTTGCCTTCATCTCTTCTACTTTTGTACTTGTCACCACCTCTCTAATTCTTCTTCCCTAAACATCTAGCAACAATATGACCAACCTCATTGCAATTTAAACACATGATAGCTAACTTACCTTTAAAATTTCCTTTACCTCTATGAAATCTCCTTGCTAATAGTGCTTCTAGTTGATCTACATCTTCCTCATCTGTATCACTGTCATTGGACACATATTTTTTCTTTTTCTTCTTCTTTTCATCAAGTTCCTACAATGATAGCTTAGCTTTGAAAGAAAATTCAATATGTTTAGATATGTAATTATAAAAATTAGATAGCTCAAAATTAGTGAGCCTACCTACCAGACCTTCAAGATTTAGATTATTCCTCAACATACATCTAAGTTCTTGTATTACAAAAACTCTAATAGCATAGATGGGCAATAGTGTTCTCAAAACTTTTCTTAGTATAGTATCATCATCTATTTTACTAGTAGCTCCTCTTACTACATTAACAACATCTTTTATCCTTGAGAAATATTCTCACCTTCTAGCATTCTCATCTCATCGAACTTACCTCTAAGACTTTCAACTTTGTCTCTTAGAACATTCTTGTCACCTCCATAGATAGTGTGTAGAGAATCCTACATTTTCTTTGAACTATCACAACCTTTGATATCATCAAACTTGACATAGCTTAGGGCAAAGGCAATCTCCAACATTTCCTAGTTGTGTTCTTTCCTCTTTTTTAGATCTTCAATAGTTAGGGCTCCAGTAGGATCAGCATGCTCAACAACTATTTTAGATTGTGCATGATCTACAAGACATCCTAGGTGTAGCTTCATCAAACTTTTCCATGTGGGAAAGTTATCTCTATTAAGCTTGGATACTACTCTTTTTAACATCTTGATCTTTTTGCTTCTAGTACCTTCAAACTAGGCCTCTTAAGCAAATGACTCTGATACCAATTGTTGAAATTCTTTCAAATAACTAAGAGGGTGGGTGAATTAGTTATCCAAGGTCCAGATGTATAATTAAAACTTTTCACATCTTAGTGAACCCATAAAACATTTTCATCATTTATGCATCCATTAGATTATGCAATCACTTAAACTTGTAGCTTATTGTCAAATCCATTTGTAGAAATGTAAACATGAAACATAACAGATTCAATAACACACTAGACACAATGATTTAATGTGGAAATCTAATTTGGAAAAAACCAGAAATAAAATGCTACCTATTCTCACTCTTCTAAAGTGATGGCCTATGAAAGGCTAACCCTATTAAAGGCTACAATGAACATTGTTAAACGTGACCTGGTTAAAGGATTTGAATCACCCTATTAGGAGTGAGCCTTGTTAGAGGACTTTAGATCATTCACTTGGAATGTCACCTAGTTAAAGGATTTACAAATGACTAGTAGGTCAACCTTAATCCAAAGGATTTACCCTAGACTAATACAATGATTAAAGAGTAATAGTAAGGCTTCATCTAGTAATTCAACTTACAACACACTTGTAGATTATAGATCTCTATTTCAGTCATCCATTCTGCTTGGCTTTCACACACTTTAGCTCTGATAGCTTGTTCACCCTTCAAGCATCCATACCCTTTAGCCTTCTTTCTTTGTTTGCTAATGAAATATCTGCTCTTAGGTCACTGAATGAAGGAATATCCTAGAATCCTTGTCTTCCTTAGGCTCTCACACATGACAACCCTTGCTTGTGACCAACCATCTCTATAAATAGAGAACTAAGATATTTGGTCATTCATCCTCCATCCTCCATTTTAGGGTTAGGCCAGATTAGGTAGGATTAAATGAATCTACCCCTCATTTTATTTCATTCCCTTCTAGAAACTTCTCCTTCAATCCTCTTGAATTCACCTCAAAATGGTTTACCATAAATTTTGTGCCACCAACTCATCAACCTTATCTTCCACATGGTTCACACAATTCAAGAAATCAAACTTGTCAGCTCAATTTCATCAAATTCTTGATCTTTCTCATTATGGTGACACTCAACATTAATTAGCTTTTGATGCTCGACACATATTACATTCCTTGAAATCCACTATGAAATCACTCGACACAAACTAAAGTTTATTGTTGCCTAGCATCAACTAAACTTTACTCGCCTTACACTGTTTTACTCAACTTACATTGAAATTGACTTTGCTTGGCTCCAGCTAATTTTTTTCTTGGCTTGCAGTAACTTTTCTCAGCACCTACTATGAAAATTGTCAAGCTTGGTAGAAAAACTTTGTTTAACTTGTTCTTCTAAACTTAATCTATGTAACCAACATTGCAACCTTAATTAGATTATCAATGCACTATAATATCACTATCTTAACTAAGTCTTGTACTCCTTTTCATATCATGACTCAACATTTCCTCTAGGTGCTATTGTTACCTTGTTTGCTCAAATCCTCTTCATCAATCAAATAAATGATAGTACTTAAATCATTTAAGAAATTTTCTTACTAACAAGTAGAGGTTTGACATCAGTGACAAAACATTGATTGAAACACATTTATCATACTTGTATCAATCTATTTTCAACACACATCTATGTAGGAATTGTGTGTATATGTAAGACAAAGCTATGCATTTATGGAATAGATGCATCCTTTTAGGGATCTTGCACATATGTTAGATAGAGAGTCACATTTATTCTTCGTGATATAATTTTGATAGGAAATGGTTGAGAAATCTTAGGTTTTCAATGATTCTAGTTAGACTAATATGGTAGAATTTTGATTGAATAGTCTAATTGAGGATAACTGATGTGACTAATGTAGGCATCATCACAATGTAGGTTGCTAGATACCCTTTTAGGTTCAAAAAAAGGATACATTTTAAACACGTGATACATGTGATAGCACCAGTTTTGTGACAAAATAGTTAAATAAAAATTCTAGATTATATATCTCCAGAATGTCTAATTGCATGTTATGTCGATGGTATTAGAAGGCTATTTCATATCTTATGTTAGAATATTTGGAATAACTAAGAGGGGGTGGGGGGGTTTGAATCAGTTATGCTCGAGTCTAGATTTATAAATCAAATACTTGAAACTTTAACAAACTTAACCCAATAATTAACCGATTAAGACTGTTCACTATAATCTAACTTATTCATTTCATTATAGCTCTTTGTTCTATATGTGTTGACTTGCAAAAACTTACCATAGTCAACAATAAAATTAAACTTAAACTAGTAAGGTGCATAAACACGCAAAAAACATCCAAATAATTTTTGATACAATGATTTAATGTGGAAACCTAATTTGGGAAAAACCACTAGTAACATGCTACCATTTTTTCACTCTTTTGAAGTGAGCTCTATTAGGAGGCAACTCTATTAAAGGTTGTAAAACAAAATATTCGGTGAGATCCTATTAAATAATTTAATCAACCTATTAGAAGTGGCCTTATTATAGGACTTAAGAACATTCTATTATTTACAGACGACTTTTAGGTCAACCTTATCAAAAGGATTTTATTACTACTATAATGGTTAGAAAGTAGCAACAAAATTTTGATCCTATAACATACAAATCAATTTGCAAATATAGATCTTTTTTTGGCTCAAACTAGGTTCATTGAATGGACTCCATCATTCTAATAATCTTAGATCTTCTTGGCAACTCTTCAAACAATCCTTCATATCACAAACTTCACACTTCTCCTTGCAAGTCTATCCACCACTTGTCTTCATAAGTTTCCAGTCCAACAACCCCAAAAAAATATCAGATACCTCTTTAAATAAGTAGTTTTGATCTTTTTCCATTTAATCACAATCATAGATCTTAGGGTTTACAAATAGATCCAAATAATTCAATGAATTTTTCCACCTTCTGATTCTTCTTCTCTTCTCAACACTTCTAGAAACATATCCTCAAATCTTAGCCATTGATAACTCAACTAATTATTTCCTTGTATTAAATAATATTGCTCATCAATATTTATTGTCAACAAAATTTTCTTATTCCAAGCTTTTAACTATACTGACCAAAAATCTTGATTCTTTCACAAATTATTATTTGTTTGATACTTCATCATCACTGTGTCCTTCTACTCTGTCTTCACTAGATTACTCAGTAATTGGTGAATTGTCTCTCTCGATCATCACTTTACAAGTTGGTTGATACTCTTACTCAATAATCTCTGTCAGTTGGAAATAACTAACTGATTAGCTTGATATTTTTTTCTTGTCTTCTACTTAGGCTCCTTAAAATACTTCTTGAGTTCGTTTATTGACTGTGCAACACTGATACTTGGTCAATCTTA
This sequence comes from Cupressus sempervirens, assembly GCA_028749045.1. Classification (NCBI taxonomy): domain Eukaryota; kingdom Viridiplantae; phylum Streptophyta; class Pinopsida; order Cupressales; family Cupressaceae; genus Cupressus; species Cupressus sempervirens. Next base: position 897,631,804 of record CM053792.1, read on the forward strand.
TCATTATGTCTTGTTTCAACTCTAATATTAATTGAACGGTTACCTTCTATGTGTATTGATTAAACAATAAATTATATTGTCAAGGACTAACTTATCAAGTACCCATTTTAATGTCATCTTACTTACACATCTCAACTCAACCTTTCACTAGGTCATCTCATGATCTCTTCTTTTAAAATCCTCTTCATCTATCAAATGATATGGCACTCTACACTGTTAGTGAATTTCTCTCAACTAGGTTTGATACTCTTTCTTACCAATAGGTTTGACATCAATGACAATATAAGAACTATTCCAATTAGGCTCTCGATAATTGTAGTTGTAGTGCCTCTCTCATTTGATTTTTGTAAGTCATCCTAATGGATGCTAGACCTTGATGATCTTGCTTCTTGTGTCATCGTGGTTAGGATCTATGAGTGGTCTACACCCTTGGGGTGATTTGAATATTGTTGCTTTAGCCAGTTGTTTATGTTTTTTTTCTAATTGATGAGATTATGATTTAGGAATATTGATGTATATTGTTGGATTTATTGTGATGTTCTTATTTTGTGGATATTTATATCATTCTCGCAATAAAATTTTATTATAGTGAAAATTAATGATTTAAATAGATTATTTTAATGAAATTAATTAAATGATTATTTATGCAATTTTGTGCACTATTGCTTCGACTATAGTATTATTGTACATCTGCACTTGATCAAGTTGTTTATTGTTTAGGACTTATATCCTTGGTAGTGGCACATAGAGTCAGTGATTTGATTGTTCATATTGAGCCAATGTCATCCTTGTGTTTGTGACATATCCTATTAATTAAAATAATAAATCCTCTTGTTAAGTTGTAAATCTGAACTCATTTTGCATTTGTAACTAGACTAATGAAGTGTCTTTTCATTTAGGAATCCATAGTGGTTGTGAAAGTTATTAAAATATTGTGATTTAATAGTTTAATGGGAAATTTATATTGATTTAATTATTTTATTTCCTAACTAATTTGGCGTAGATGAATTCCAATTCAATTGGATTTGCCTAATTTAATTTAGTAAAAGGGGGAAAATATATTATTAAGTGAATTAATAATCTATTTTATAAGTCACTTGATAAATTTCTTATATTATGCCTAAAGTGAGTATCTATAGGAACTTTTCTATTTTTCTGTTTTTGAGAAATAAAGAATTTCCTACAAAACCATCTTGGAGAATTTTTTTCATTTTCTCACTGTGATCGATATGTTTGGAAGATTAAAGCATGGAGTGGCTGATTGGATTCATGCCAAAATCACTTCACTTCCCTAATGGTTTGGTCTGATTCGATGGTTTGATTATTTTATAGTGACTTTTCTTATTTTTCCCACTTGGTTGTGAGGTAGGGCTTTCTCATTTAATTGTTTTGGATTCATTTTAGTTCCCATTTTCTCTAGTAATTTGATTGGAGGTTGAGAAGAAGTTTTCCCCTCTATTTTGGTATGGTAGTTCTACTTTGTTGGGTAGGTATGAACATTTTAGTATTTTTAGGGGTTTTAGTTTGAATTTTTATGTCGTTATGTTGGTCATTTTTGCATACAATCTTGGAACTTGAATTTTATTTTATTTTTTGGACTTTGGCAACCATTTGGATAATGTATTTTAATTTTTTCAATTTTTGACAATGTTGATTTTGGATGATTTTCACATCGCCTCATTTTGTGTGGGTGATTTACTGGCATATTTTTAGGTTGTGTATTTGGAATGTATAATAGGTTTCCAATCTAACCATGTTTTCACATTAGCATATTTAGGATTCATGTTTAATCGATAATCCTAAATATAGGCTAGTTGAGTGAGATTGTACTTGTCTCATTTGTTGCATTTCTCATATCTAACCCTTGCATTGGTATTATGTGATTTCATTTGTGAAGATAGTTCTGCCCACACATGAACATGTGCATATGTGTATGCCAAGATCTTATGAGAGCCAAACTCTCGAATATAGTCTGGTTGAGGGATTGTTCTTTTGGGGGTTGGATTGAGAATTTGCATTTCCCACAAGCATTCATCATGGGATGACCATAGGTATGTAGGGTAGGTGGTGCAGTGACTTGTCTCATGTACCCCAACCTATAAGTGGCTAGTGAGGTAATGTGAAGAGGTTTTAACAAGTGATAATAAAAAATAAGAAATGGAAAAATAAACTTAATGTTAGATAAAATTAAGGAGCACTTGACCTCCTAAGGGAGTTGATCAGACATGTGTGTATCTAGCCTCCTAAGGGATTTTATTGAAGGCATAGTATCTAGCCCCCAAGGGAGTTGGTTAAAGAAAATTTTGAGTTTAGCTTCCTGAGGGAGTTGATTGAAGGCTTGAAGAACTTGTGCCACCTAATGGCAAGTAGTGACACTCTACATGAGTCCCTACATAGTTATCCTTAGTGGTGCTAACTAGTGACCTAGTGTACTACATTGTCTTTATGATCATATAGATGTTGGTTGTTGGCATTAAGTTATGTTTTCCATTAGTGACAACACTTATTCATAATTCTGTATGGTTACCAAGTTCATCACTCAGTCTCCAGTGTTTACTAAGCATTTAGTGGCTACCAAGTAAGTTCAGTAGTTTAGTAGTTCACACTGAGCATTCCAGAAGCTACCAAGTGAAAATAGACAGTGTGCAGTGCAGCAGTTTAGATCGAGCAGATTAGTGGATACCAAGCTTCACATTATCTATCGAGTCATCAGTTTTTGTGATGTGAAGCTAGTGTCTACTAAGTGATGGGATGAGTAGTGTTTACCGAGTGCAAGCAAGGTAAACATAGTATTCAGTTCTTACTGAGTTACACAATATCTATTAAGTCTCCAATGTTCACCGAGTTTGAAGCTATGTTGAGTGACTAGTATGGAGCAAGCCTCTACTTCTACCAAATGCATGATGCTACCAAGTAATGCAGTGGATGTCGAGTATCAGAAGGTCATCAAATCAGCTATTCAGAACCCGAGATTCTACATTTGGGCTGATTCAGTAATATTTGTGTTAACTTGTATTTTGGTCAACCTTGTTAATATGAGAATTATAATGGTATATATGTAATGTATTATATCATACCCAATGTATGTATGGATGATGTAAAGTAATTTTTTGAGAAGAGTGAATGTGAATCAGCAGCAGAGCAGAGTATTCAACAAGGTCTATAAGGAGCAGTCAAGTTAAATCTATCACAAGAGGTGATTAGCATTTCAAGGATCTAATCAGCAATCAAGTTGTAAGTTAGATCTACTATTTCATCCTAACAGGTGAATCAAATTCAAATCCTTTAACAGGGTAGACTTACCAGTCTTTCTTTAAATCTCTTAATTGAGTGCATACTTCATTGTATGTTTGTAAAACCTCTAACAAGGTGGACCTAGCAGTTCTAATTGCTCCTAACAGGACAAACCATCAAAAGTGCTCATTGTAAGCCTTAATAGACCAACTTTATACTGCAGCATTGAATTTTTGTGGGTATCCTCCCCACCCCAGTTTTACTTTCTATTTGGAAGGTTTCTAGGTCACCAAATATTGTGTTCATGTGATATGAATGTTTATCTTTCAGCTTCTCATGCATGTAGTAGTTTAGATCAATTAATGGTGAATGAATTATGTTGATTAGGTGTTGAATTTGATAAAAGTTTTGAGGTTACTGATTCACCCCTCCCCTCTCAATAACCTAGCTAGTTTTGATTATTTCCAACAACTGGTATTAGAGCTTTGTGGTTCTTAGGATAAAGTTTGACAACTTGAGAAAAGATCAAGGACAATGGAGACATTTAGACTTGACAAAGCTATTGCCAATGAGAAGCTAGATCTAGAGATGGCCATAGCTCAACTCAAGAAAGAAAAAGAGCATCTATCCCAATCCCTAAAAATAAGGAAGGAACTTGCAAAAGAGATGAATGACCCCTAGTATGTTGAAGAAAATATAAAAGATTTTTACCCTTCAAGTAGTTCAGATGAAGCAAATTATGCAATCACGAAACTCCTAGAAATGAATGGCTCCTTACAAGAAGAGTAAGAAAGTTGAAAAGAGAACAAGAAATATAATCAATAAAATTGTATGAAATCTCATAATAGAAAAATAAGGCAAATGAAGACTTAGAGACAAGGAACAATGAAACTCAAAATCAGCAAGAAAATCTTATCAATCAGCTCTTCAATGCAAATGAGGAAATCATGAGTCTGAGATCTGAAAATAAAAGATTAAGGAATGACTTAAGCACTAAAAAGAAAATCAATGAAAGATTGAAAGTTGATATAAATTCTGAGAAGCAACTCAATGAAAGAATAATGAAATCCCAAGCAGACATGGATCAATTAAATCAGCAAAATGAGCAAAATCCCTATAGGCAAAAAGGTAAAGCAGGACTTGGATAAAAAGAAGAAGGTGAATCCTCCAAACAAGGTGCTCAAAGGAATCAAAGACCTACTTGCAATTACTGTGGTAAAATAGGTCATACATCAAACAAATTTTGGAGCAATGGAAAGGCAAAATTCAATGGAAAATGTTACAATTGTAGTCAACAAGGTCATAAAGCTAATGAATGCAAGGAGAAACCAAGATTTGAAGGTAAATGTCACAAATGCAAGAAACAAGGTCACAAGGCATCTAAATGCATATCTAAATCATTCAGTCCAGTTGAACAATTTGTAAAGGTAATATTTGGTTGGGACTACAATACTTGGTGTAAATGTCATTACTATGGATAATATGGACACATTGGGATAAACTGTGAAAGACATCACTTGAGAAAGAAGGATACTACCATAAGATGTTATACATGCACTGAACTAGGTCATATAGCTAAGAATTGAATGAATATAGGTAGAGTTGAAGATGAAAAGAAAGCCAAAGCTGATAACATCAAGAAGCAGATGAGATAGTAGTGGATTCCCAAATCTACCGAGCAAGCCAATTCAAATGATGGTCATGTCACTCAAGAAGTGGGTGACTCCACCATTTCCAATTAGGTTCTTAAAGGAAGAACTGTAACTGTATCTTCAAGCCACATCTTAAGCAATTCCAATGAATGAAAGCAAAAGATCCAAATCCATATTGTAGATACAAAGGGATCATAGAAGTTTAACATCAGTTTTCACCAAGAGAAGATCTAGTGGAGATCAAAGATGATGATGATAGTGACAATAAAGAAGATAATACACCTTGTGTCACTATTAATGCTGAGGACTATTAGGCAGTGATGAAGGATAGTGAAGAAGAGAAAGAGGAAGAAGCTGATGAGGAAGATAAGGATGGAGGAGATGAAGAAAATGATTCAGTAAGGATAGCTACACAAGTTATAGCCTCCCTTCCTCACTCTCCACCAAAGACTACTACATCATCTTGCATGGAGATAGCTTTAGCAAGTGTAATTGTAACATCAACAGATACATCATCTGCTCAATCACTCTTTGGTCGCTCTCAACTCTCGGTATCTCTAATGGAAGTGTCTACCACTTCATCCACTGAGCTGCAAACCTCCTCTTCTCTAGCTCCCAAGTCAAGGACATCAACAGTGTGTACAACATCAAGTTCTACAATTTTTTCAACTTCAATTTTCCATGCTCCTATAAGTACTTCATTTGTAAATACTTCTACTAGTGCTCCCATTGTATGTGCTTCAGCCAATGTTCCACCGATTATCATTTCAATTTTGGATTCTGTTAACACTCCTGTCAGTTTTCCTTCAGTAGGCCCTATTCAATTTTTCTTAGCAAGCCCTATTGTTTCTACAATTATTTCTGTTTCTAAGTCTAGGCAGTAATGTCAAAAGTAGAACCAAGGACACCCCTAAAACTTCTGCTTACTAGAAGAGAAATTGATGAAGATATAGATTTAGACAAAGAGATTGAAATTCCTAAGTTGGATTTTGACAATGCCATTATTGATCAAATGAGATTGGTTAGCCAACTTTTGGAATAGAAAGCCAAGAAGAAGCAACTTAGAGAGGAAAGGGATAGAGAGTTTAGGATAATTAAGAGTGCAAAAAATATTTTGACAAAGGCTATAAGCATAGATGTTGATTCTTCTCAACATATTTTGCTACAATTGGAGGAAGTAGTGAATAAGTTCAATGAGGACACATTTGGTCAAGAAAAGTTGATAGAAAAGGAAGAGAAAAAGTTTGACAATAAGGTGCTTGAGCACATTGCTATTAATCATGTAGAACTTTCCTCAATTTTGGCTAATCCTGAAAATTCTTTTACAAATGTAACATCTCTTTTTGCCAAACTTTGTGATGTTACTGAGTATACAAAGGAAATAAAGGGAAAATTGAATAAAATTAATGAGCATCTAAAGGCCAGCACTCAAAAGTTGCAGCTTGACCCCAGTTCAAGCTCTGCACATCACATAAAGGTCAGATTTTTGCCAGACATGCATGTTGAATTGTTGAGAGAGGAAGCAAGGACCAGATCTACATTAATAGACATCCAAAATATGATCCTACCAATGATGAACACAATGTAGAAACATATTACATATTTAAAAACATTGATCCATGATAACAATTTTTCAATTGCAGACCATATGATTGAACTTTCAGTAGAAGTTCAAGTGGCACTTCACACCTGCATAATTTTGTAAGAGAACTAGCATAAGACATTAGCTCTTATTCTCAAGGTACACTCTAAGTTTCTCTCACATTTTAGTGTCTCTGTATAAGTATGGTGTGAATAAATGTTTGGCATTATTGTCAAAAAGGGGGAGAGAAAGATATAATTGTGGAGACATATGTATAGTAGAGAGACTTGTATATACAATATGTTACTATGCCTTATATAATATGTACATTGTATGGGGGAGTTATGTGCAAATGTATATACAATAGAATTACAAAGACAAATTTTGAAAAATAAAAAATCAACATGTCACTATACATAAGTTTTGGCTAATAAGGGTTTTTGTCACTAATGCCAAAGGGGGACATTGTTGGCATTAAGTTATGTTTTCCATTAGTGACAAAACTTATTCATAATTCTATATGGTTACCAAGTTCATCACTCAGTCTCTAGTGTTTACCAAGCATTCAGTGGCTTCCAAGTAAGTTCAGTAGTTCAATAGTTCACACCAAGCATTCCAGAAGCTACCAAGTGAAAATAGACAGTGTGCAGTGCAGTAGTTCAGATCGAGTAGATTAGTGGGTACTGAGCTTTGCAGTATCTACTAAGTCATCAGTTTTTGTAATGTGAATCCAGTGTCTACCAAGTGAAAGGATGAGCAGTGTTTATCAAGTGCAAGCAAGGTAAACATAGTATTCAGTTCTTACTGAGTTACACTATATCTATCGAGTCTCCAATGTTCACCGAGTTCGAAGCTACATTGAGTGACTAGTATGGACCAAGCCTCTACTTCTACCAAATACATGATGATGTCGAGTAATGCAGTGGATGTCCAGTATCAGAAGGTCATCAAATTAGCTATTCAGAACTCGAGTTTATACATTTGGGCCGACTCAGTAATATTTGTGTTAACTTGTGTTTTGGCCAACCTTGTTAATATGAGAATTGGAATGGTATATATGTAATATATTATATCATACCTAATGTATGTATGGATGATGTGAAGTAATTTTTTGAGAAGAGTGAATGTGAATCAATAGCAGAGCAGAGTAATCAACAAGGTCTATAACGAGCAGTCAAGTCAAATCTATCACAAGAGGTGATCAGCATTTCAAGGATCTAATCAGAAATCAAGTTGTAAGTTAGATCTACTATTTCATCCTAACAAGTGAATCAGATTCAAATCCTTTAATAGGGTAGACTTAATAGTCTTTCTTTAAATCTCTTAACCAAGTGCATACTTCATTTTATGTTTGTAAAACGTCTAACAAGGTGGACCTAGCAGTCCTAATTGCTCCTAATAGGACAAATCATCAGAAGCGATTAGTGTAAGCTTAATAGGCCAAACTTTATACTACAGTATTGAAGTTTTTTGGGTATCATCCCCACCCCAGTTTTACTTTCTACTTGGAAGGTTTCTAGGTCACCAAATATTGTGTTGATGTGATATGAATCTTTATCTTTCAGTTTCTGATGCATGCAGTAGTCTAGATCAATTAATGGTGAATAGATTATGTTAATTAAGTGTTGAATTTGATAAAAGTTTTGAGATTACTAATTCACCCCTCCCCTGTCAATAACCTAGCTAGTCTTGATTATTTCCAACAATTGGTATCATGTTCTTGATTGGAGTGTGTATTAGTCGTAGGTATTTATCCTATGTGATTGTGGGACTTAGGTCATTATCTCCATGAGCATGATAGGTGTGGGCCTACAGGTACAACATGGTTGGGAGACATATCTACCTATAACACCACTAGGGAACTAGTGTATAGAGATGGTCTACTTCCAGTTTGAGGTCTGTGCTAGTTATTCACTTGGTACTTTGGGTTATATGGAGTATGTTTTCTTTCGATTTATGATTTGTCTTGGATGCAATGCTATCATGTTTAGGGTTGTTCTTGGGTACCTCATTAAACTTTGTTGTCAAGACCCAAATTTACTTTTAGTAGTAGTTTCTAGGCTTTTAGCTACTTCCTAAGTTTATCTGAAGGGGGGTGTTAGAGTAATAAAGTTGTTTTTGTTATTAATTAATTTTATTGATTTAATTATTAATTCACTTATGATCTCTAGTTTACTTAAGCTAAAATTTAGGCATATAATAATTAATTATTTTATTAATTATTATCATTCAACCTAGGTTTTACTTATTAGGGTTTTGATCTCCTTTTATAAGGATTGATCTCTTTGTAATTTATTGATCTTTAAAAAGAGAAGAAATAGACAAAACCACATGGTGAAATCCTACTCCAAAAAGTGATGGAAATATTGCTAAAAAGAACTAGCGAATGTTTGAAGAAGCTTCCAAACAAGGGAATGCCCTAGAAGATAAGAACAAAAGATGATCATGAAGAACACCACTGAAGCAAGAAGCTGCAAACATTGCCAAACTATTGATCTGAAGAACCTCCACTATATAGAATATGACTAGGTAGAGAAGACTAAGTTTGAATAGATGATCAGTCAAAGATGGAAGGCATCTTTGTGGCCTCCAAAAATAGGAATGAAAGAATGTCTATATGGTAAATGATCCATCTCACCAAAATGCATTGGTATCTAGCCACTACAATTGCCTATTGCATAGGATCAAATACTGAATACATAACTCACTCCACCAAATCAAGAAAGCAATATAACCAACATAACCCCCTATAATACTAAGAGGTAAGACATAAACATTGAAATTGAATGCAATATCTCCTGTAGAAAGAAGGACCAGGAACATCGAGACTGCAAAATAAGTACAAACACCTATAGTGACATGTGTCATCTATACATCATGAGGCTAATGTCATGGAAGGAACACTCACTTGACAATGGAAGATGGTGAATATGGCCAACATGAAACCCCCTAAGACACTTTATAATGTAGCACGAGTACAACAACACCCAAAGATGTGCAAGATCCTGAAATGCAATAGAGTGGCACATTATCTCAATGTGTTTGCAAAAATACTACAAAAGGATGTCAACAAAGATCAAAAGAGACATAAGGTTGATACAAGAGATATTACAACATATGAAAACTCATATAAAGCAACAAAATCAATCTTCTAATATAAAATAACCAAGATATCCACCAAAATGCAGAAAAACAAAGAATTGAATGGGATGTGCCTGCAGTAGAATTTGTAAAATAGAATGTCTCAAGATATGTATCACAGAGTGCAAAATAGAACCTCTAACTTTGACTACATCAATTGGAAAACAAATAGCATGATAAGTCCAAATAAACTGCACTATCATGACGGGCTCGAAATCATCTTTCTTACAATATCTTTTTTGTGAAAAATGGGCTCTAGATGAGCAAGTTACGACCAAAAAACCATAGGTAGGTCAAAAAAGCGATGGAAGGAAAAAATAAAAAATTAGGACCTCGGGAAACATGCCAAAATGCCTCAAGAAGGGTGCCCTACAATACTAGAAATAATATTGGGAAGCATGTTAGTTTTGTACCAAAAATTATCTAAGGAAACATCCAGGTTTCATACCAAAATTACCTCAGGAAGCATGCAGGCTTCATATCAAAATTGCCTCAGGAATCATATCAGTTCTATACCAAAAAGTGTCTTGATTTTTGTGCCCAAAAATCTTAATTTTTGTAATAAAAACCTTGATCTCTGTGCCAAAAAATCTTATTTTTTATTCCAGAATTCTCAATTTTTGAGTCAAAAGTTCATAAAATCACTACCTCAGGAAACATAACAAAGCTGGGAGCAATTATTTTTGCCTTAGATTCCAACTGTATCCAAATTGGACAAATTTTATATGAAAATAGGGGTTTTTAGGCACTCTGAGCTCAATGGTGAGGTACGTTTGGGCTCAAAGTGCATCAGAAAAAGGTGACCCCCAGTTCCAATAAAAAATAACTCTGAAAAATAGAACCCTCTAAAAGAAAAAACACAGATCTGAAAGCCAAACTAGACCTCTCATAAATAGAACAAGGGCATGAAGATCTAGAGCTCTAATACCATGTTGAAGTTGATGAATGATCAACCCCACAGCTCCCAAGAATCACTTGCATGCAAACACCTATCACAAAAAGAGAGAAGCAAAAACTATGAAGACTGGAATTCCTAGATCCAAAGATGAGACATTCTTGTTTAGCAAAAAGAGAGATTGTTATTATCAAAAGTGAATCAATAAATTACAAAGAGATCAATCCTTATAAAAGGAAATCAAAACCCTAGCAAGTAAAACCTAGGTTGTATGATAATAATTAAGAAAAGAATTAATTTTTATATGCCTAAAGTTTAGCTTAAGCAAACTAGAGATAATAAGTGACTTAATAAATAAATCAATGTGATTTAATTAATAAGAAAAAAAAAATTACTACTCTAACAAGATGGTATTTAGATATTTAGTAAGAATAAGGAAGAACACCTCGAACATATTAGGAAAGCATTGCAGACGCTAAAAGAGAAGTTATTGATTAATTTGAAGAAGCGTTCATTTATGCAAGAGGAGATTGTGTATTTAAGATTTGTGATTTTAGCTGATGGTTTGAAGATGGATCTTGAGAAGGTTAAAGAAAATTTTGAGTGAGCTACACTCGAGATTGTAGGTGAGGTAAGATCATTTCATGGTCTAGCTAGTTTCTATAGAAATTTTATAAGTAATTTCAATTCTATTTGTAATTCTATGACTAAGACTATGAGAGGAGATAAAAGAGGATTTCAAGTTGACACATGGAGTTGATAAGGATTTTTTAGACTTTGAAACAAAAGGTTGTTGAGTTACTTGCATTAGCTTTACCTGATTTCAATAAGGTATTTCAAGTTGAGTGGGATGCAAGTGGTTGTGTAATAGGTTCCATGTATAGTCAAGAAGGTAAACTTGTTACTTTCTTTAGTGATAAGTTGAATGATGCCAAAAATATGTATTTTGTATATGATCAAGAGTTCTATGCTATTGTTCAAGCCTTGAAAAAGAGGAGACATTATTTGATTCTTAAAGAGTTTCTGTTGTATACTAATAATAATTTTTTACAGTATTTGGAAAGTCAACATAAGTTAAATTTGAGACATATAAAGAGGGTTGAGTACTTGCAGAGTTTCACATTTGTGATAAAGCATAAAAGTAGAGTCACTAACCAACTTACAGATCCATTAAGCAAAAGATATTCTTTACTGACCAAGATGAAGGTTGAAATTCCTGGTTTTGATGAGATGAAGGAGTTGTCTAATACAAACCCTAATTTTTCTAAGGCATGGAGAGCGTAGGGCACCAATTCTATCAAATCAACCAAGTAAGTATGATGAGTATTTCATTCAAGAAGGTATCTTAGTTAAATGAATTTAATTGTGTATACCAAGAAGTTATATGAGAGTTAATTTGATTAAGGAGAAGCGTTGTGGTGGATTAGCTAGACATTTTAGAATTGATAAGACATTGAATTTTCTTAAGGATAAGTATTATTGGCCATAGATGTATAAGGATGTTCAAAAGTTTGTTAGGAATTGTTAGATTGCATGGATTACCAAGAAGTATTATCTCTAACAGAGATAGAAAGTTTGTTGGTTACTTTTGGAGGACTTTGTGGAAGAAGGATACTGAGATGAAGTTCATTTCTATATTCCACCAATAGATAGATGGATAGATAGAGGTTGTGAATAGAATCTTGGGTAAATTGTTGAGATTTGTAGTTGGAGATAAGATGAGAAATTGGGATATGGTATTGGCACAAGATGAGTTTACATATAATAATCCCATGAATAAGTGTACTATGGAAACACCTTTTCATATTGTTATTGGAATGTATCATAAAGGTATATCATATATGAAGGATGTTGTAGGAGAAGAAAAGAGAACTACTAAAGATGAATTATTTATTGATTTTATGAAGTCTTTGCACAAGGAAGTAAAGTTAAGGTTGACACAAAGTAATCAGAAGTATAAGGAAAATAAGGTCAAGTCTAGAAGACATCATATTTTTTAAGTTTGTGATGAGGTGATGATTCATTTGCAGAAAAGTAGATTTCTTGTTGGAATGTACAATAAGCTGAAAATGAAGTTTGGTCTTTGTAGAATCTTGAGAAAGTTTGACAATGGTAATGCTTATGTATGGAGCTGAGTTACCTAATGACATGGATAAATCTCCTATATTCCATGTTATTTATTTGTATGAGTATCATGAGTCAGATAATGAAGTTGTTGTACCAAATGATTATCCTAAGAAGTAGGCGGAAGAGATTGAACAAATTTTTGATTAGAGAGTTGGTAAAATCACAAGAGGAAAATATTACTATGAATATTTGGTGAAGTGGACCAACAAACAAGTGGAAGATTCTACATGCATTTCTCAATCTAAGTTGGATTCAACTCAGGTTGTGACATCTTAATGATTTAGGAGAATCATTTCTTTCAACCCCAATTGTCTGATGCAGGAGCATCCTAGGTTTTCCTTGTTTTCTTGCTCATCTTTGTGCATTTTCTTAGTTGTTGCCAAGTGCAATATTGGCTAAGTGCAATGATTTTTGAGTGTGGTATTGGTCAAGTTCTTCCTTTGGCCAACTTTTGTTGTTGTTAGGTTCCTTCGAGTGCCAAGTGAGCTCGTTGTTTTGCTGATGCTTGGTTCCTTCTTTGACCGAGTTTGTCTATGATGGGTTCCTAGTATGAGCCAACTTGTTTAAATTTAATTTGATCCATAAATTTAATGTAAGGACCATGAATTGGACTATATGTGGACCATTATGATGTCAACCTTCTCTTATGTAAAGATCTAGAATTTTTTATAAGTTGTTTTGGCAAGTACAAGTAGTAAGTCTAGTTTAGGTTCAGAGGTAGGATAGAGGAAAGTACAAGAGTCATAGAAGTTAAGAAGAAAAAGTTTAGCTATTTGATTGCAATTGTATCATGTTGGATGCATTTTGATGTATTTATGATTATTGTATTGGTCATAACCTAGAAGACCTCATAGCTAGGCAATGTTGCAGATAATGTGATAAATCAATAAAGATATTGTCATTTCTCTCTCTCCTCAGTGTTTTTCTTTGTTATCTTTTCCTATTGTGTTTACTCAGCAAGGTGTTTGGACAGTTAGGTGTGCCTCTAGCCCTAATTTTTCAACCATCCCTGTGTCACTGCATGTATTAGCTTACATCTATTGCAATATGTACTATCTCTCATAGAAATAGTCTTACATCATTAACGACTACATGGTGCTCAAAATTTATTCTATTGAATTTAGTTTTTATGTTTTGGATATATGTGTTTATGGGAATTGATTCTTTGTGTATTGCGATTGATTATTATACAATAATATATATAGAATTCTCTAAAGTAAGTGTTTCTTGTACAATAGAGTTTCACAAAATGTGTTTGTGTTAGGAAGACCTTTGGATTTAAATAGATATTTCAATAAATTATAAATATAATTACATCTCTTTACAAAAAAAAATTACATTTATTATGCAATATAATATTAGGTTTTTTGACATAGGGATATGCAACATGTTTAAGGGCATTTAGTGTTGAACTATGTTGTACTATTCTAATTTAGAGAGACTTGTAATTTTGCAACATGATTCAAGAATAAAAATATTAAAGTTTAAATTGTATCTTCTTATTAAAATAATAGCCATAAAGCTTCAAAAATTGAAACTAAATTACATGAAAGTCATTTGTCGATCCAGTCACATTAATTAGACAAGATACACATGTAGTGATTAAAGTAGATCTATTGATTTCAAGCCTAGATTTTATTATTTCTGATTTCCTATTTAATCAAAGTTCTAAATACTTCTATCACAAGAGGACTATGTATCAATGTTTTTAGATCTATGAAATTTAGCATTATATTGTGTTATGTTAGATCTTTGTACTTTTGCATTGAGGACATTCAATGATTTCCTAAAACAATGTAAATATTTATGTCACTCAAATCTTAAATACTTTATTCTAAAATCATTTTTTCCTATTTTAAAAATTAGATGCCAGGTAAAAGCACAAACCTGTGTCACCCTTTTGTAAAGGAAAAGGCTAACAAAAGTATAACTTTTCATCTTCAATGACATAAAATTAGTATAATCATTTAGAATTTGAAAATGAAGTAAACTAATGAAATGTGTAGAAATGGTTGAAGTTTAAGATTATAATTTTTAATAATTATTTGGAATAAGAAATTATATATTTTCCTAATTTTTATAGATAATTTTTTAGTTGTTGAAAAACAATAAAAATTAGGGGTTGAGTTCCCACCACAAAAATATATGGAAATAAACTTATTTCTATTTGAACTTAGACTATGTTATAGATAACACATATACCTAGAACAATAAAAAAATAAAAATTGACTTTAGACCTATATTTTCTCTTTTATAGTGATTAAAATTTCAACTAATATGAAATTGATATTTTTCATCTCCCACCACATTTTTCAAAAAAAATCTATTCTAACTAGAAGAAAAATTATAGATTCTAAAAGAGGACTCTCTTCTCTAGAATGTCATATAATTTTTAAATTTTTTTGATATGATTTAATATTTTTTTGTTTCTCAAAATTGATATCTTTTCAAGTGTTAAAATACGTGCTTGTAGAATTTTTTATTTACAATATACTATATCTAATTAAAAAACTATAAACTCTATATGAAAGTATTTTTGAATTTGAGCTCTATAAAATGGTTTTTATAGTTTAATAAAAAAAAATATCATTAAAAGTAGTAAGATTTATTGAAACATCAATTTTTTGAAATAATTTTATTTCTTTAGTAATTGGATACAAACTTGTATAAAGCATGAATTTAATAGACATTTCCAATTGGAAAAGTGTGAGACCATATATAACATAGCTAGAATGAATTTATCTAGATCATATGTTTGAGAAAAATTGATTTTTAGATAGAAATACTCAAATTTAGTCATTCTAATAAGTCAACCTGAAAGGTGACACAACTTTGTACTTTTACCTTGCTATGAATGAAAGACTTAGTGCTTATTAAAGATTTTCATATACATTGTATAAGGACATTTAGTGTAGAATTGTGTTGTGCTATGGAAATTTAGAGTGAATTCCCTTGGTCCAACACAATTCTACAATAAAAATTTCTTTATATTTGTCCAAACCTTGTTGATAGTGTTTTATCCCCATTGTAATTTTTAATGAATCATGACAAATGTAAATTTGTCCTTCCATAAAGTATTCCTTCATTTCATTTTAAAGATTTATTAAAGTCACAATGAGCACTCGAATCCTTTTAATTTTTGAAAGAATACATTAAATGATAGCTAGTAGGTTGAGAAACACAATAAAATGTAACATGTTCTTATTAGACTATTTCTTTTAGGAAGATAATTTTTCAATGATATTGATATGTTTTAATAAATGATAACATTACATTAACAAAATGTACATAATTTTTTTTAAAAATTACTCAACATTTAAATATATCATTTTTATGATCAACATATCACAATTCTTATGAATCACTATACTTGAACAATTAGGAAATTACTACTTACCCTACCTATTACATTAAATCAAGGCTTAGTATTGGAACTGGCACATTATAACATTAATTCAAAAAAAAAAAAAATCACAAACAAGTTTGAACCTTGATGTAAGAAATTCCATTTGTATTAGTACTAAATTTTAAATACACACACCCAAGATTGGGGATAAGCTCTTATTTAAAACAAAATACACAAATTTAGAGTAGAAAGCAAAATGCAAAAATTACGATCCAACTATGTTTCCCTCAATGGCCTCCATCATCTTGTCAAAGAATTCAGTAAAACACTTGGCTAGAGTATCACTATTCACATAATTCTTGGTGCCAATCACTTCCAACCTCACACTTCCCATGTAGCTTACCACCATCAAAAGAAGCGTCTGCAAAAAAAAAAAAATCATTACACCAAAAAATTTCTTTCTAAGAAAATAGAGTTTAGCATTAACATATCATATTTGTAATGTGAAGCTTGAACTGTTGGAATTTGATTCTTCATTAGTTAAAGAGCTAGAGAATGACTCAAACAAGATTTGTACTGCCTACCCCTAGTTCACATTTTGCTATCATTGTTGAACCCTTTTGGAGCTAGTTTTATGTTGATGGTTAGCAGCATTGTTATGAGATTAACAGATATTGTGCTATGGATTCAGTTTATTATGTGATGAGATTACTTAGATTTTGCATTTCATGTATGTATGATGGTTATTTTTAGTGTTCACAGTTATTGATGATGATTATTACATTGCTTTCAGTGATTAATGATAATTAGTAAGATGATTTATTATCATGTGTTTTATTATGGATACTTACCCCATACTTGCATGTGTATGGTGTGCATGTTTGCTTTGCGTGTTTTCTTTTGTATGGCGTGTCTGATGTGGTTAAGGAAGGGAGTCGTAGTCACCTGCTAGTCGAGATCTATACAATGCACCACTTCATGCCATTGCTTGTTTAGTTTAGTATATATTGTGCTTGTACATGTGTGGTTTTTATGCAGGCTGCAGGTATCGGGTATCGACTTCCCTGAATTGCCAGGATGAGCGTACCCTATCACACTATCTCAATGATAAGAGAGGGGAGATAATTTCTCAAGTCCAAATCCCTACCCTTTAAGCCATTTGTTCTAATTGGAAAATTAGGACAAGTATCCGAGTTGAGTACCCTCCGAATATGTCAGATGACATAATTCATGATATAAACCCTTGGTTTGATTTTGTATGTATTTTGGCTATGATGGGTTTTTCGTATTTCTACCTTATGAGTCTTTGATGTATTTTCTATTAATTAAGCCTAATTAAAAGATTTAATTAATGATTTAATTAAATGAAAAATTAATATGATATTTTAATATTTATTTTATTTAATTAATTGGAAAATTAATTAAATAAATTAATTAAATTTGAAGATAAAAAGTTATAATATTAAATTTGGAATGTGACAATATTTATTGGAGCTCATTTTTAAATAAATGACTAAATAATAATATTATTAAAGCTAATAAATATTTTAGCAATTAAGTTTTGGGAAATGAAATTTAAAAGTGAAAAATATATTCTAAATTTCATGTGATTAAAATATAAATATATTAAGATTGCAAAGTGGAATTATTAAAGTTAGTGCATGAGAATTAATAAATAAATTAAATTAGGAAGAGTAAATTAAATATTATATTAATATTTGCTCACATAGGAGTTGGCAAATTGTCAAGAGTTGTCATGTAGACAACACTGGAGTTTGCACTCTAAGAATGCACTAGTTGTCTACACTTAGAAGTTAGCATTTTATTTGAGCACATGGTGTCTACAACCTTAAGACTTATCTAGAAGGTTGGAGAAGGCTCATGCTTGGTTGTCATGCTTATCTTCTAGTTGTTTCTAGAGACACTCTATATGCATCTTAGAGGCTTTTAAATAGAGGCTCTCCTAGTGTGTTTGGACAAGCTGAAGTAGAAGCTTAATGGAAGCTACAAGCTACAAGCTCATATTCTTCTTCATGCTCATATGCTCCTATATGCTTCCATGCTCCTTCTAGCACTTCTAGTCACTTGGAGGATTCGATTGGCTTGGATCTTAGAGGAATCACGGATGATGGAGAAGGAAGGGATTTTTTATGGACTTTTGAGGCATGGCAGATTAGCATCAGTGTCCAGGTGCACTCGTGATATTCGCATATTCTCTTTGCACCATTTCTCTTCCTGTCTTCATCATGTTTGATATATGTGTCTGATTATATTCCATGAATGAATTTGCAATTAGAATTGGAATCTAGATATGTATTTGTTTGAGAAGAAAACATTAGAAAAAAAAAGCCTAACTTCAATTTAGGAAAGAATTTAGATTTGAATCGGGTTTGAGTTCGAATCATATTGGATTCAAGGATTGGATTAAACAAGAGTTGCAAGATTAATTTTATGATCAAACCTATTAGACAAATTAATAGGTAAATTTGAGGAACGATTACTATGAGTGATTTAGAGACCATTATTTTAAAAGAGAAATTCTTATTTAAAAGAATTAGAAACCCTTTAAAAGTTATAAATATGTTCTCTCTAGTAAATACATATACATCTGAATACATATATTTAATAGTAGTGCTGAATTACAATCTGTATATATATATAAATACACACACACACACACACACACACACACACACACACACACACACACACACACACACACACACACATATATATACATATATACATATACGTATACATATATATATATGTAATTGTCTAATCGATCTTTTATTAAATCCGAAATCGCATTTCAAATGCGAATCACGGGACGTTTTTAGCAAAAACGTTATAATGATAAAATTTATATATATAATAAATGTCTGGGGTGGGCAGGGTTTATACCCACCGCACCCCATTCCCTTAATTATCCCAACGTCATACTTGCCCTGCTCCTCGTAAGCGCAGAGAAGCTATGATGGGGGGGGGGGATCGGGTACCTAAAGACTGCTGCATAATCATTATGCACGGCGGTTTTAGCCCTATGCTCCTTCTTATAAAGGGGCCAATAGACTGTCATACGGCCCCATAAAGGTGGGACGTCAGTGTTATTATGAGCGCAGCTGTATTTCATACTTACAATTTTATAAGTTGATTGTTATATATATTATTATATATTTATATGTGTAATTTAGTTTAGACTGTTATTAAATGTTAATAACTTTTTTAATATTAACTATTATATATTATTAATTAATTATTATATAATATTAAAAAAATTATATAATGTTAATTAATAAATATTCAGATGTTATTGATATGTGTTATTTGGTATGTTAATATGTTAAGTATAGATTATAACAATTGTTAATTATTATAAAAGGGGAGATACTAATAAAGTTAGAATTTAATAACTACTTAATTGTTAGTGTAGTTTTTTATTTTTCCTATTTTGCTAGGTTTTTCCTACACTTTTAATAATCTCACTTAGGTTAATAAAGCATGTCTTATTAGGTGAATGGTTGTGAGGTGCCATCTTCCTACATGTGAGCATCCATTAGCTATCTTGGGAAGATACTTTGCTATCTTTAGTCCGATAGATGGTTGCTCCTCATTGGTTGGTGTTGCCAGCTCCTCCCTCTTCCTAGCCTATATAAGCATGCTACCTAGCTTGTATTTGTATCTCTTGTTTTTGCATCCTCTTAATGCTATTTTGCTTCCAGCATTTGCATTACTCTCTTGGAGACTAAATCTATGATGCTATTTTGATTTTGTATCATTTGCATTCATAGTTTAGATATTTACTCTTTACACTAGTTTTCTGGGTTATTAATCTTTTCAGATTCTAACATGGTATCAGAGCTTTTCTATGTGCAAGAGTAGATTTTAGTTTCCTTATTTGAGAGATTCGGGGGGGGCTAATAAACTTTATTGTAGTTTTTTGAAAAATGAAGTATGCTCTTCTCTTGCATATTTGGATGATCCTGAGAATCAGAAAAGTTTTGACAAAAACGATTTTTCTCTGGGGTTTCAATCTCAAATCTGACAACCAACTTGCATATTTGGAGTTTTCAATCAGTATTGTAGGTTCCAGCATGCCATTGATGGACTTAAGAAGCTGATCCAGCATTTTCATATCATATTTTGGTTGCTGGGGTCATTTTTTGATTTTTGGAGCCATTTTTTACTGTTAAAGGCGTCTGATTTACACTACAGCAACATCTTTTGTACATTAGCAAGAAAAACACTTTCTGGGTTTTGTTTGCAGCCCTGAAAAACCATCTGGGTATCTTTTAAATTTTGCATGCAAGCTGTATATTTTGCAGAATCGAGCATGCAAAGCTACAGCCATACCCCTCTCCATTGGCAGTCGCAGATTTGAATGCAGTTTTCAAATGTCTCGTTCTTACTCATACGGACTCTGATTTTGATGATTCTTGTTATGAACTTAGCTATTTTTTTGTGCTCTATCCACTAGTGGAGTTGTTTTTTGATTTGCATGCATGAATTCTTCAAAAATTGCAGATTCTCAGTCGTGACTGTGCACAGTTCTCGTTTTGGAAACTTTGGAGGATCATAACTTTCTCATACGACCTCGTATCGAGGCGATTCTTTTTTTGAAAGTGCATTATTTTTTGAGTAGATCGCAGTGGTGCTATTTTCTTCCTTGATTATTGTGCCCAAGTTTCACTTTTAGCATATGCTCTTCATGAGGAGGCCCTATCAGTTTTTCTTTCGTAACTTGAGCATACAGACGTATTTTTTTGATCCAAAAAATGCGTCGAAAAGATGGTTTTAAGATGGAGATGATGGTACAGGTTTTTTTGATGTTTGCTACAGTTTGGTTGCTTGTTTTGGCTGTCAAAGCCAGATGTTGTATTTTGCCTTTTGAGAGCCATATCTCGCTCATTCAGACTCCTTTTTGGGCTCGCCAGATATCGTTGGAAAGATGGTTCTATGAGTTATTCAGTTGTAGAGGTCTTTTATCCAGATTCTGCTCTAGGTTCTTTCTCCTTCGAGTTTTGCACTTTCGCACTCTAGCAGATTACTTGGATTCTACAGGTCCTGGAATCTCTTCTTCTGTTCTTTTGAATCACTCTTCTTTCTGACTTCTGAGCATTGTATGTGTCTATTCTGTTGCATTCCTTTTTCTATAGACGTACTGAGATAAAAGTGCTTGCTTTTGCATATCTGGGATCTTGTACACCTTGTGTTTGTTTGTACTCGCACTTAGTTATAAAGTGCCATGGGGGGTCATGATGTTTTGCCATTTTGTGCTCATCCACCTTTGTCAAGTGAACTTTTCTTCCACGAGATTAACCCATGCAGTGTGTCAGTGACACCGCCCTTTATCCTGTGCTTGTACTTCTATTGCACTATTGGTGTTCCTTATTCTTCTTCTTGCAGATGTTTTTGGCATTGCATTTCAGTGTTCCTATCACCCCTCTCCTTGTTTAGCATTATGGGAGGGTTCACTTGTTGTTCTATGCTTCTTTGGTCGATGGTTCGTGCCTTCTATTTCCATGGAGGTTCTATAGATCAGCATTTTGACAGAGTTTGCAGCTTCATGCTTCGGAGATGCTTCATGCTCTTTTTTGTTCCTCTCTTTGGGACATTTCCTAGATTGGAGGCTTACTTTCTTTCATCTAGTTCTTTTTCTTGTATTGGGTACCTGATCAGGCCTTGTTGCCGGGATCCATTTTCCTGCTTTCATACCTTTGCTAGGTTAGCATCCACCTAAGCTTCGCTTATGGGGGGGTGTTAGTGTAGTTTTTTATTTTTCCTATTTTGCTAGGTTTTTCCTACACTTTTAATAATCTCGCTTAGGTTAATAAAGCATGTCTTATTAGGTGAATGGTTGTGAGGTGTCATCTTCCTACATGTCAGCATCCATTAGCTATCTTGGGAAGATACTTTGCTATCTTTAGTCCGATAGATGGTTGCTCCTCATTGGTTGGTGTTGCCATCTCCTCCCTCTTCCTAGCCTATATAAGCATGCTACCTGGCTTGTATTTGTGTCTCTTGTTTTTGCATCCTCTTAATGCTATTTTGCTTTCAGCATTTGCATTACTCTCTTGGAGACTAAATCTATGATGCTATTTTGATTTTGTATCATTTGCATTCATAGTTTAGATATTTACTCTTTGCACTAGTTTTCTGGATTATTAATCTTTTCAGATTCTAACATTAATTAGTCTAAAAAGACTAATAAGAATGTTTTAAAAGAATTAATGGGGGATTTTCATAGGAACGATTGTAGATAGAACTGATGGAAAGAGATATATTTATTAAATAATATTAAATATATATTAAATAACATTTAATATATATAAGATAATTTGGAGATGGTAATTTTATATTACGAGATGATTTTAAATTAAGTAATTCAAATTTTATTGATATTGGACAATGGGTCATTTCTACATTATAACATCGTTATAACATTGTTATGATAATGTTAATACGTTCGAATTATTAGGAATCTTATTGTTATACCTTAATCTTACTAAGAGTTAGTTAAATATTAACTAATGAAGTTTATGTAAAGATTCTCTAGATCGACTATTTATAGTTGTGATTAGTTTATTTATTAATGTTTATTGGGTCTAACAAACTATTAATAAATAATTAGTTTAAATAGATATCAAATAATCTGATTAAAGTTAATCTAGTGGAGATTATTTATTGATTGAAGTTTTGCAAAATATAATAATTTTTGGATTTGGATTATAATTGATTTTAATCAATTAATGAGTTGTCAATATAATTAAATGCGATAGAGTTTTAACTTGAAATGATTATCATTAATATGAAATTGTTAAGAAAATATTAGTAAGACGAATATGGATGTTACAAGATTATTATTAAGATTTTCAATATAGCTTGTTAATAAATATTAACAAATTATTATTATTGAATTATTAATATGATCATTTGAGTATTGAATTATAGTTGACTTTTATCTTAAAAAATTCTAGTTAGTTATTAGTCAACTAATATTAATTGGAACATTGCTATGGTTATGCAATTATTAATTAAATCAATTAATTAGAGTTAATTAGATTTAATTAATAATTAAGTTATGTAATAGAGATTTAATGGATATAATTCTTTTAATGAGATTGTAGAAATATTGATATCAAAATTGATAAGATTTATGACTTGAATTATGACCTTAGATGTTGAGAATTATTAGAATGTTAATAGGTCATGGATGGTGTACCTATGTTAATTAATTGATTTAAGTGGTCATATTAATAAAGTTATAATCTTCTTATTCGAAGATTGATAATTGGTTCTTTTATAAATGAATAATGATCCCTTGATTATGTTGAAATGTAGAATTAACATTAAAGAAGAGTTAATCAATTAGTAATATGGATCTTAGCAAATAAAGCAATTGATTTAATGAGTAAATAATTATCCTTAAGTTATTCTTAGGATAATGCTATCGGAGAACAATTGGGTTGACTTGTAGGTCAAATGATGAAACTTAGACACTTGAAGTATACTTTAAATGAAAATCAAAGCTCTACACTTAATTCAACTATGAGATAATAGCAAAACCAAAACATGTGTTTGCATCGTGTATTCTCTATGCTTCTTGTTTTGGGTTTTGGGTTAACTAGTGTTGACCAGTCCTAGGTTGTTACGAGAGGCTCGGGGGTTATGAGATGTGATGGCATGTTGATTTTATTTGGTCTCGATCTTTATAAGCCCAACCATGGTAATGTGATCGTATGCTCTATGAAATGTTTGTATTTACTGATTGTTATTGTTCATCAGTCTTCATGTGTGAAGCTGAGATGTATGAGATACTTGAGCTAATCATTTTTGAGTCATCAATCAGTTATCCTTGGATTATTTTCTAGTCGCCATGATGGGACTATAATGTGGATTTATTCTTGATGATGTCATGTTGTGACATGTTTGACTCAACCATTTTGGAGTCTTCGATCAGTATGATTTTGAGATATTCTTGGTTGCTTGTTGAAGAACCAATAGATATGGTGATTATTTTGAGATATACTTTGGTTATTGAGAACCAATTGATACTTATGATTATCAGTGATGCCTTCAGTTGCCAATAGAGAACTGTTGTGGTCATGATTTTCTATGGATGTTTTTCAGATGCTCATGGAGATTTGATAATTCTTATCTTGGTGATTTGATGATTCTTATTATGGATATTTGATGCTTTTATCATGGATATTTGATGATTCTTTTTATTGATTATATTTTGAATTTTTTTTACAGTCGCTTGTACAGGACTATGGTGATTTATGATTCCATGAGCTTAGGGTAGGTTATCTACTTGTAGTGTCGAGAAGTGGCTTGCAATGGGGGTCGGGGCCCTAAGTGGCTGCCAGGGTAACTCGTTGTAAGTTTGGTTAATAAGTGATAACATTTACACACTAAATGGGGATTAAATGAACCTAAAAAGATAATTGTTTTGATGTTCTCGCCCATGCCTTGAGCGCTTGCACAGGCTAGGATGGGAGTAGTGAAACACATGGTTGCGACCTTGCATTCCATAGTATGCCTTGTTAGTATGAGAGGATACTAGTGGCCGCATGAGATCTGTATGGACCCGTGGAGTTTAGCTAACTGTCATGGTAACTTGTACGAGATAAATGCGATGACACTTTCCCGATTGCAGAGTAGGTTTCCTACATGTCATTGTGTGCCTCTGGGAATTAGATGTCGATTTGTGTGATGGAACCCTTGAGTAGTATACTTTTAGGATTCCTAGATTTATAGATATTTATGCTTTGTGGTTTTGATATCCTATTTGGGACTTGATATTATCTCCTCAGCACGGTGGGAGTGGACCACTTAGGTTCCACGCGGTCGGGTGATAGTGTTTTATCACTCTTATCATTTGAGATCTGTCAGAGACACCGTGGCTGGAGTATTCTTGGTTGGTATTTATCTTCATTATGTTCTTGGATCACTATGATAGATGATATACCTTATGATGGATGTATTTATTGGTATGTTTCTTATATTGATGGTTTGCATATGTTAGATGATGGTATCCTTTTCTTTACTTTGCATGTTAGTAGGATGTTTTAGGAGTGGCATTCCTACTAAGATAATACCAATGATCTCTTTGGTGCTTTGGAATGTTACGCACGGAGGGATGGCTAGGATCCATGATGGTCTAATGATGCTATTTACGGTTGGGAGGAACCATGCACTTAGTTAGTTATGTTTGTGATGTATTGTTATCTTTTATGATGGATGTTTATATCTTTATGATGATGATGTATCATGTATGATATGTGGTCTCATTATGTTATTGCATCATGGATTAATATTGGATGATGATGTACTTTATTTACACAGATGTTTATTCTTTTAAGCTTTTCATACCTTGTAACATGTATAGTGGATGATTGAGCAATCTAAAATTTAATTACAAAAGGACACTTGTATATGGTTTAAGAACATTGGATGTATCATTGCTATTTCATAAGGATGTGATGTTAGATGGATAGTTAAGATTAGATGTGATTCAACGTTAAGGGATCTTTAAAGAATGTAATCTGTTATGTTATGTTATTTTCAGTTGGATGTTACTATTGCTTCCGCAAGTGTTGTGTATGGTTTTACTTTCATGTTTTTTTTAAAAAAATTGTTTGGCAAACTTAGTGAAATTCTTTGGATCCCTTGGCGGGGCATTACAAGATTGTAGATGTGTTTGAGTCAGGGGTCAATAACTTATGTTTTTATCTATCAAGTTTATCTATTTGTTGTCAATCATAAAGTAGTTTGTTGACAATTTTATTAGTGTGTTGTCATTTGTATTAGCATAATTATAGGATATTGATGAAGTAATATGACTCAATATATTTGTAATTACTATTACCAATGATTAATAATAAGTTGTAAGTTATCTCTATTTTTATTTTATTGTTCTATTTTACTAATATGGTATCAGAACCAACTTCCTATTAAAATTTTGTGTGTTACAGAAGAATCTATCAAGGAGATGAGGCCTAGAGAAGCACCACCACAACTTGATGGTGATGAGGATTTCATTGAAGAGGAAGTTATTTTATTTTGAAGCAGCCAATGCTTTCGAAATAGGAAAGGATTTAGTAGAGGTTAGATGGATATCCAATAGTCTAAGGTGCTAACAGATCGAAGAAACTATACCTCATCAAGATTATGAGACATGCATGTGTAGATTGGTGTCCAATTGTTTAAGGAGATCTGAAAATTTGGAAGTTTGGCATCATACCTTTACAAGGGCTATGAGGTATTTTATGTGCAATTGGTGTCTAATGATGTTTTGAAGTTTGGATGATAGTTGCATGACTATACTAGTTGTTGAGAGAAACTTTAAGAAGCCTTATAGGTCTAAGAACAATTTTTTCAAAGAAAAGAATATGCATAATGCATTTCCTATTATATGTCATTTTAATGTTGTAGCATTCAGAGGGGGTGTTGGAATTTAGTGTTCCATTAGTTAGTGAGGTGGAGAATGAATCAAACAAGATTATAGATGTGTTTGAGTTAGGTGTTAGTACATTCTAACTAGTTGTCAAGTTCATGTGTGTGTTGTCAATTGTATTAGCATAATTATAGGATCCTAATGAAGCCATATGACTCTATATATTTGTAATTACTATTACCAGTATTTAATAACAAGTAGTAAGATTAATTTATCTCTATTTTTATTCTTCTATTCTATTTTTACTTAGTAAGAACTTCAAGTAGGAGATAGATATTGTTAAAATGATAATCAATAGAAAAGTGGAGAATAGGTAAGGGGTTTCCTTATCATTGCTACCAAATTACTTGCTTGAGGAATTCCAAATGCCAAGAAAGAGATGCTCTTAACAGGAATTTGAATGAGTGCTATCTTGTTTGTGGGGCTGATCATATTTGATAATGCTAATGTTGTGTTTGCCAGTATGTTATAGATGCTAATAGCAGATGCCTACAATACTTAAAAAGTATAAACTTAGTTTTAAAAATATTATATTTCCCTACAAATGTAATGTAATCACACATAACATATATCACATACCTTTGAGGGCAAATAGCTAAATAGTTTTCTAGTGATGAAGACTTCAAGTGACATTTTCTTTCTATCTATGATTTGTTTGGCTCTTCGCACAAAGCCTAATGGACTCTCTTCATTAGTTACAGGAATAGGGATTTGTAACATCCCAATGTGGTTTCCCCATGGTGCTTTACTCTTAAGTTTCAACATTTCTTTGATATCTTGCACAAATCCACAATTTAATAAGGTTTTCTAATATTCTTTATATTTCAATTGAATTTCATCAATTAATAAAATATTTATAAAGAGTCATTAATTGTGCATGTGTCGATGATTTTTTTTAATCAAAGGAAGTTACGGTAAGTAGGTATTTGTCAACAATTTTGTTAGATTTCCTCATAGTGTTCTAATGTTAATTTTCAACAATTGTTTATGTTATGTAAATATTCACAATAAATTAAAAAATCTTATAATTGTCAACTACTTATAGCTAATAAAAATATTAGACACACACGCACGCACGCGCGTATGTATTTATGTATATGTATATGTATGTGTATGTGTGTATACATACATACATACATACATATATATATATATATATATGTGTGTGTGTGTGTGTGTGTGTGTGTGTGTGTGTGTGTGTGTGTGTGTGTGTGTGTGTGTGTATGTATATGTATATATGTATATGTATATATATGTATATGTATATGTATATATGTATATGTATATATATGTATATGTATATATATATATGTATGTGTGTATACATACATACATATATATCTATATGTATATCTATATGTATATATATGTATATGAATATATATATATATATATATATATATATATATATATATATATATATATATATATATACAGATATATACATATACATATACATATACATATACATATACATATACACACACATACACACACACACATGTATATATTTATGTATATGTATATGTATGTCTATATGTTTATGAATATGTATATGTATGCATGTATATATATACACATCTATGTCTGTGTGTGTACATACGTGTGCATCCATGTGTGTCTTTTGAAAGATATTCAGTGACAGTTTTTAAAATATTGTAATTATCATACCTAATAAGATTAAATGTTTCTTGCACATGTTCTCCTGACCTTATATTTTAAATCTACATTTTGTCAGTTGTTTTAAATTATTTATCTGCTAATTATTAACAAATGATGTGTACTGCAATAATATTTAATTTTATAAATACCTTCAATCCAGACAGTGCTCTTGTGTTCATGAATACAATCCCCGTTACTGTTGATTTCGCCATCTCCTTCCTAACTTCTGCCACTTCTCCTGCAAAATATTGTATAATTATATATATATATCATTGGAATCATTATACCATAATGCGCGCCCCGTGACAAAGAGTTGTCTCCAGGTATCGTTGAAGTCCAGCGAAGATAACGCCCATTACAACATCGTTAACCGTCTGCAAAAGTATTTTACCGAAATGAGCATGTTTGAAAAGATGAAATGTATAGAGTATAGATGTCAAATGAGAGTGAGATAAAGAAGTTACTCCTCCAACAGAATTCTTTATCTTTTTGACGTCTTCCATGAGGAAGGTGACGGAGGACATGACTTTGGGCAGCATTTCAACATCGGGAGGCCCACGGAAGGGCAACTTGCTATCATCCGTCCATATAATTCTAAGGAAGCTACTTATGAGATCACAGAAAGTGCACCACATTACAAGAAGAGGCGTGAATAATAGCCTATGAAGCATGAAATACATAAATTCAATGGAAACCCATGATGATGAATAATATATTGGAACTCTTTTGCGAGGTGGAGATTTCATGAATGAAGGAAAGGTAACAGGGAGATTGGGATCATCTGCCCTGGTGACACAGTGGAGAAGAAGGGACATGAGGGAATTACCATCACCTAAGGAATGGTGCATGTTTATGATTAATGTGGATCTGGCCTTGCTTGTATTGTAGTTGAGAATGTGAAATGCCCACATCGGCCTAAACTTGGGAAGTGGGGTTAAATGTATAGTACTGATATAATCTTTCACAAACTCGTCATATTCAGTTTGGCCCGGAGGAAACTCTGGAACAATTACATGATCATCCACGTTTACTTCAGTTTCCACCCAATGCAGAACTCCGTGTCTGTTCTCAGTCTGCCATTACATCAATAAATATGAACAACAATTATTGAATAAAATATTATAAATTTAATTATCTATGAGAAAATGTACAGACCATCTTACTACGAAACCGTGAGTTGCCTGTCAGAAGAGTGTTTTTAATGGCTTGCTTGGCACTAGAGACATCAATGGCTTCTTCAAGCTCAAAAATGACCTGCACGCATAATGAAAGTAAGGGAATACGAAATGTCGGACTGAGCGGGCTCACCGCCTCGCAACCTGTATTACTATCTACCGACGACGTTTCCGCACTGATCTCCATCAAACGAAATCTTTTATCTAAATCTAATGGTATCTATACTTTTTCTGAAACTTATTGAAATTGAAATCTAAACCAAAGTAGAAATAGAAATATCACCCCCAAAAAATTACTCCAAAAATTTAATCTACTATTCAAAAATTCCAATCTACTCTAATAATCTCCACCTCTTCTTCCCTACAAAAACACAAAATGAAAATGAAATGAAGAGCATTTATTTTATAATCTATGAGAGGCTCCTCATACCCTCCAATAGATGTCTCTTGACATTCCACAAAATTATTTTATTTAATAAAAACAATATGTTTTATATTTAAAATTTTAAAAAAATTATTTCAGCCCTATGTTTTCAAGTCCTATTTTTTTGGGCCCTATTATTTCAGCCTCCATCTAACTTCCTATGCTTAATTTAAGATAAAGTTATATTAGGTAGTTGTTAGTAGAAATATTTTTAAATTTATTCTAAAATTAATTGGTGGTTCATTTAAAAGTAGAATTTATATTTATAAAATATTTTTTACTTTTTAATCATTTAAACATTTTTACTAAATGTAAATCAAAAAATATTTTCTCATTAAATAAAAGTTTTAATTTCAAAATATTTGAATGAATCATCAAAAATCTTTAAAATAAATTTAAAACTGAAGTCTAGAATTCAATAGAACCTTTTTATATTTTTTATAAATATTTGATGAATATGTATATTCTTGCTTTATATTTTGGATACGAAACATTCTATTTTTTTCTAATTAAAGAAAAAAAAACTTATTTTTTAAATATTATAGAAAAATTGTGTTTTATTTCCATTCAATCTTTGATACAAAAAAAATATCCAACTAAAATTTTATATTACATATTATTATGCATAATAGTATCATTGAATGAGATATATTATTTTATAACAATTATCCTTTATGTAGTATTTGGTTTTTTTTTAAAATTAAACTTTGCCTAGGGGGCAATACCCATTATATTGCCAAAATAGAACTTACATAGGAAGGAGGAGATATCTCTCCAATTATAAAACAAGCTAGGCACTAGGTTCAATGATACAAATAACCAATCCCTTTACCGATGAAGATCAACCTAGCTACTACTTCTTCTAGAAAGAGTTTGTCTATGTCATTAGCCTGATAGAAGGCCTCAAATTTTCCCATATTATGCTCCTTCACGATGCACGTCTTATACAATGCCCAAGCCTTCTTCATGAGCTTCTTCTTCCCTTCTACTTCAAGTCAAAAATGACCCAACATAGAACCATCGGAAAGATTCATGTCTATAGAATCCATCACATTAGCCATCTCCAAGTATATCTCCTATGCTACCATTCTATGAATCATGTTGTTAGCAGTCAATGGGTTATCCAAAACTTGAGTGATGAGTTGAAAGAGGTCCGCTACGAGCCTCCAATCATGTACATGGTTGCTTGACTAGTATTTGACCCCCAGTATGACTATCATGGTCACCTTCTCATGTTTGTTGATGTGTTTGAATATGTGGTTGAGCTTCTCTTTCGATATCTCCACTAGCGACTCCTCCTACTTGCAATGATAGTCGATTCCCATGAAACTTGCAATTTTTCTACTACGAGAATGGTGAAGCTACAATTTCCTTTTAACATGCTAGGAGATGTCCCTCCTTTGTACTAATTCTGCAGAAATCTATGAAGCGGATATGAAGGAGTAAAAATGAAAGGTTGAGGGCCATGTGACTAGTACTAAGACATTGTTCCCTATGTTTGACTACCACCTCCCTCTTGTAGAGCCATCAAAACCTACCTCTGCTATCTGATCCCTGTTCTAAGGAGTGAGGCTATGTAAGCCAAAATGATTTCCTGTAGCCCCATTGGGATTTTATTGTCTTTTCTAAACAACAAGTTAGCTTTGGAGTCAATCCCCAAGTTAGCCAAGTGATCTGTTGATCTATTCCCTTCCTGAAAAATGTGTTGGATGCAGAAGTCAGACAGGGTTTTCGATGCCTCTTCAATCTACAACAACCAATTGGCCAATCTCTAGTTATCAAACTCAACTCTAGCCACACCATTGAGTATGATTTTTGAGTCCCCCTCTATGATTAATTTATCTATGCCAATATTAGAACACCATCTTAGCCTTGCCTCTAGAGTAGATATCTCAGCCACATTGTTGGTAGTGACTTCGACATTCCTAGCAATTCCTTGCAGCATTATACCTTGCTCATTTCAAATAATAACTCCTGAACCACTTCTTCCTAGATTCCCTCTATTGGCACCTTCAAAGTTCAACTTCTTCCATCCAATTGGAAAAGCCTGCCAAGCCATATTGATCCTTTGAGCCTACTTTTTCTTGAGCATGGGATCCCCACGATGTTTAAATTGTGACATTTTTTCCATGTCAAGATCCCATCTTGACTAGAAGTGATAATTGATAAGTAGGAGATAATTTCCATAGCAAATCAAATTGTGATATTGCTATCAAGATTTTAACTGTGTGATTTTGAGTCAAACTCATTGACCAATGTTTCATGAGTAGTGATTCAACGTGTATCCATCTCTCATGAGAATAAATGGAACACTTACCACTCATTGGATCTAGATGATGCTCACAGGGGTGAAGCACTGGGACTTCCCAGGAAGTCACCCATCTTAGTACTACTCTAGCCTAAGCACGCTTAACTACGAAGTTTCCTCCATGGTTAAACCCAAAGCTTGCAACCCCATTTGCAAAACCTTCAACAAGTGTTGTGATAATTTAGACCAAGAATTCTTGAGTTGATGCTTCATCAATGACTTCTTTAATCATAAGCTTCATCTTGCTTATTGCCAAACTTTCCTCCTTAAAGATCCTTTAATTTCGCTCCTTCCATTTATGCCAAACCAGCATTGAAGGGAACACTATCCAAAGAATTCCCCATTTAGATTTCACTCTATTTATGGGCCACAAGGAGAGGAATGCTAATAAAGTGAGTTTTCTAACTGAAAACCATTGCATCCAATCTAGCAGTCATTCCTAGCATTCACATGCATAGGGGCACCAAAAAAGAAAATGATCTATTGTCTCCTCTTCCTTCTTACAGAGAATGTACTAGTTGGGATCTACAATACCAATCGATTTTAATCTGCTACTAGTCAAGATCCAACTATGCGAAGTAACCCAAAGAAAAGCCCTTGCCTTTGCTAACGATCCTTTGGCCCAACAAAGCTTTGATGTCCAATATGTGTTGATTTTCCTTTGTCTTAGTAGTTCATAACCAAGATTGACCTTGTATTCATCTAATTTGGAAGCAGGCTAGATTAAATAATCTTTGGATGATGAACGAAGCACTATTTTGCATGATTGCAGAGTTTGCAATGCAATACTATTAGCAGAAGAGGTTGCTCCTATGATCCACCAATCGGCCCTAGAAGAGGACAGGGATTCAAACAACATTTAGTCTTCGACCCACTGACCCTCTATGGCTTCCATCTAATTAACACAATCTTTTTCTAAGAAGGAGGATTCAATAGGCAAGTCCTTGTTATAGGACTCCCTCCAAATTCTCGCCCTCTACCCATTTCCATTCCTCCACATTAGGTGCTCTATGAGAATCTTACAACTTTTCCATATGTGTCTCCAAAAATGTGAGCCACTAGAGGCATTGACCATCATCAAGATTCTATCTGGGTCCCATGAGTCTAGGTACTTTGCCACCATGATCTGGCACCACTTTTATGTAGTATTTGTAACAACTAAGGATATTTTATTTTTTAGTTTATTTCTAAGTTCTTTATTGCTTTTTTTTCGAAATATTTGGAGTCCTATAATTTCTACCATTTTATCTTGGTATGGTCATTTGCCACCCTATTATTTCGGGACGACTATTTGTCACACTATTATTTTGGGGTCTATTTTTTTAGGATGACTGTGTGTCACACAATTATTTTGGAATGGGCATATGTCACCCTATTATTTCATGGCTTATTATTTCAGGAATAAGTTTTTATTTTATTATTTTATAAGGTGCCACATGACCATAGCAAAATAAAATACATTTATTAAATACTTTTTGATTAAATTAGTGGTTAACTCTCTCATTTCTTTTTTATTGACAAAGAATCTGTATTGACATATTCCCATGCTAGGATTTACATTTGTGCTCCCATAGTATAGAACACCTTTGAATGTAATTATTAGTTCCTACCTTTGGCAGGAAACTAATGGAATCACTAAGTTCCATATTAGTTATAAAATCTAAAAATTTCATTCATATACTAATGTTTGCAAAAGGTATATTGATTTTTATGTTTTTTTGAAATTGAAAAATACATTTTCTCAAAAATTCTATTGGCTAATGATGAAAAAGGCAATGAAAATTTTCAATTTCTTTCAACAAAAATTCAAATAATTCTCCCACCAAATGCATTGATTGCAATTTTATCTTTTTCACACTTGTCACAGTTGTATAATCTTCTAAAAAAATAAAAATCATTATCCAATATTATCTTTTTGACATTTGTTACACATAAAGAAACTTATAAATAAATAAAATCCCTTTTCTGATACCTTATTAATGAGTGCATTAATTTGGGTTTTATCTTCTACAACTTTTATTAAATAAGCCTTCCATCCTTTAATCATTCTGTCTGTCTCTATCTGTCGGGGTTTTTTATTGAGGTGGTTTAATTTAGATTGTGCATTCTTCCGTTTATGAGCGATACAGCGTGGTTTTTTATTGAGGTGGTCTAATATGAGATTGTGCATTCTTCTCTTTAGCAGACTAACTAAGCTTGTATTACTATTATTAAGGTCAGTTATAGCATATTGGTTAGCATTGATTTTTTTTGTTTTTTATCGAGAAGTTCAAGTTTATGCTGAAAATTACGTTTTAAGTATTTTATTTGTTTGTTTTTGTGCTTTTATTCTATAGAAAAGATATTACAGGTGTTGTAGGAAGAGGAGATAAATCAGTACTTCAATTGTGGTCTGTTTTAAAAGATTAGTAAAATTGTTTCCTAAACTAATTTCCTCTACATTCTGAATAACGAATGTTTCCTTCATACAGAGCTTTGGTCTTTTGGGTCT
Source organism: Cupressus sempervirens (assembly GCA_028749045.1). NCBI lineage: Eukaryota > Viridiplantae > Streptophyta > Pinopsida > Cupressales > Cupressaceae > Cupressus > Cupressus sempervirens. The sequence goes on from CM053792.1 coordinate 897,666,300, forward strand.
TTAGGGCATTTGAGATGTCGTAAATTTAGAGAGCTGGTAAAAAATTAAGTCAAATCATTTCTAAGTTTTTGCTCTGTGCCATAAAAGATATTAGTAACAGTATTCAGGGTCCCATGAAGGGTGTCACTCCGGTGTGCCTTTCTCAGTCCATGGGATCATTGTGCGAATGTGGAACCACGAAAATCTTGAGCTTTTCGGAATCGAATTCATTTTGCTTGTTGCGAACATTCCAACCCTGTTTCCATAGCCTTCCATCAATGTCCAAGAACTCTATTTTGTCGAAGACATTCTTAGTCGTGGTTATTTTGGTCCATGAGAACACCCCCTTTCTGCCCGGAATACCGCCCACAATTTTATTAATTAGTTCATGAGAACACCCCCTCGTCGTGGTTGTTTTGGTCCAAGAGAACACCCCCTTTCTGCGCGGAATACCGCCTACAATTTTTCTCTTAATCGCCGCTTTAGGGTTCGGGCTCCAGTGGGCAGTATTGGAGCGAGGATCTTCTCTTACGTCTACTGTTGAGGGCAAGTGTGAGAAACTTCTGGGAGTGGCCGCTGTTTTTTGCTGTGCCTGCTCGATACTGCTGGCGTTTCAGCCAAAGATGTTTGTGGTGGAATTACGGCTGAATTTTGGAGTGGTTTTGCAAGGTTTGTGGTTTTTCAGTCTGGTTTGTCGCTCTATGTGAAGGGTTTTATACCAGAGGGCTGCGAATGGCTTTTGGATGTTCCTCTCAGAGTGGAGGGCTTGATAAAGTGTGAACTGGAGGAGTACACGTTACGCGTGCTGGCGCTCGTTGATTTCTTGTTTATTCTATATGTGACCATTGTGGTTGTTATTGATTTAACCATTTGCGATTTTGTCGGGAGGGTTTTGGGGGTTAGGAACCATGGCGGTTATGAGTCATTGGATAAGAATCGTAAGGTGGAAGCGTAGTATTGAATTTGGACCATCTCAATTTATTTGTTGCATATAATATGTGAAGGTTAGATTTATCTAAGTGTGCATTTTTTTAACAATTGTTTACATTATGAATGCTAAGTTTCTGTGTTATTTGTTCATTGCTAAGTTTCAATGTAAGTTTTGTACATGCCGCAAGTACGTTTGGTTTAAATCACTCTGAATTCTCAAAATTTAAACTGACATTTTCTTTATTTTTTGTTGAATGATTCTAAAGCATCATTGTTAGGGGCAATATAAAAGTTCCCCAATACAAATACTTTTAACAATATAGAAGTTCCCCAAAACGAATACTTCAATAAATTCAACGGGGACAACTTTAATAAGCAAAATAAGCTTCATGTTGACTTTGTATGATGTCGACTCTCATGAAATTTTGTGTATCTCCTATGCAATTTCGCTTCTTTTATCCTGTCAATGCAATGACTCTTTAATGCTTTATCAGTGTTAATATGAGTAGGAAATGACATTGAAATGATCTGTCACTATCAACCACTCTATGATTCATGTAAAGGCATAAGATAGATGAAATCATTTTCAATGGGTAAATACAAACACAAATACTATGAATCTTTATTATTATAAAATCCACAGATGAGAGGATGGCCCCATTTAAAATGTCTTGTTATGAACTCATCTTTCTAATCTACTATTAATTTTTGTCCAGCACCCAAGCTACCAATGTATTTCGTTCTTTTCCCTTCTTTCCAGCCTCATTGTAAGGAAGAAGATTATTTTATAAATAATATCAAATTTTTTGGAAGAGTCCAACAAGGTTTACCTTATCTCATACAATAATTTTGTTAAAGACTTTCCCATATTTTCAGAAATGATTATGCACTCAGCACAGTTCTGTAGATAGGACTTCAAATTAATTGTTTTTTTTAAAAGTAGAACAACTTTTTTTAAAGTAGAGTCAGTTTTCAATTGCATTGAAGTCAGATTTAATACAACAAATTGTTGTATGTGTTCATTAAAATATATGGAAGAGTATCTTTTCATTTCATAGTATAGGTGCAAGGAATAGTATTAGTAACATTGTTGTGTTAGTGCACTCTTTCAAGCTCTTGCATTGCTGTTATTATCACTTGGTAGACTTAAAAGTGTTAAATGTATTTTACCCTGTTCTTCCATCTGTATTGTTATCAGCTAACAGATTTTCTTTCTGGAATATCAAGTCTAACGATTTATCTACAATGTCAAATTGTTTTTCATGACATATCTTTTCAACAGACTATTATAAAAGAATAATATTCAGTATTTTATTTTATAGTATCTATTTATCTATTTGCTTTAAAATAGTTTATTATATTATATGAATTTTTAAAAATATATACAAAACTTAGTATTGATTATTAATTAATTATGTTTTATAACATTTATTATATCAATAGTATTAAGTTTTTATCTAGGTTCTTCCTATTGATCTATTGTCATAATATAAAAAAGAATAAATAAATCATACATATTAAATTGAAAAATTCAATTTTAGTAATGTTTATTACTATATATTTATATCACTAATTTATTGTCATCAAACAAATCTATATTTCTTCTCAATACCTTCATCTATATTTCTATATATAACTCAAGCTTCAATTTCCTCTTTCTTCATCTTTACATATAAAATTTATATTTATTTTATTCTAAAAGCAAAAAAATTGAATTAAAAAAACTCCCATTTTTTATAAGCTCTTTAATTTTATTGTATTATATAATTTTTAACATTTGCATATAAATATTATATATTAACAAATAGAGTCTGTACAAGACTTTCTAAAGATATTCTTTGTCTATAAAATTCTATTTTTTACCACACAATTTTTATATAAAAAATAGATTCTTTTAAAAAGTTAAATAAAATAGCAATTTCTATAAATGACTAAATTATTTTAGAAAGAGAAATAATAGAATACTTAGCTGATATTAAAATAATATAAATTCAAATTTCATGATTTAAATATTTAGTTATTTTTTCACTTTTCAACTTTGAGCAATAACAATATCACTCATTTGAAATTACTTCTTATTGTATTTGTATTTGTAATCTACCTTTGTATTATACTTCTCTATTTTCTTTATTAGTAATAATTGTTTCATTTATACATGCACAGGTTAAGCAATATCGTTCAACTCTAAAGGCTTCTTTCAAAAAATACTAAGATAAATAGTGTGTGATAGGTATGCAAGTATCTATTTTCATTCTATAGTTTGTCATTCCTCCTATAAATGTTTCTAAGTTTTTTGTATCAAAGTAAGCACTATAAAGTAAGAAATGATTTTAGCTTTTTAGTAGAACTCTCATTCATTTGAATCTTGCTAGAATTAGTCTTCAAAATATAACAATGTAATATAAAAAAATGATGATTTATATTTTAATCTAAAAATTAGTATTTAATTTAATCGAACAAATGATGTTTCAATCATGTAGCTTGCAAATGTTTTATGCATAGAAACAATGGGAGCTGATTGGAATTCTTTTCCATTATTGCTAGGGGTTATTTGCGAATCAATTTCAATACAACATCTACAAGTAATATTGCACTATATGTTTGTATGTGGATAAAATGGTAGATGGCAAACATGTTAGAAGTTGTGGCCATACAAACCAACCAATAGAAAACATTTCAAAAATTATAAATGTAGAAAACTATGAAACCCGAACAAAAGTTCCAGAATTTGACATTGACACTATTCTAGAAAAAGAAGGATTATGCAGAGTAAATTCATTCAAATACATAGTTGGAGATTGTTTATTCGACTCCTTCCAATACTTGCTTGGTAAAAAGTATACATCAATTCAACTACGAAAAGGAACCATTGAATACTTTATGGCTTGTTTACAAAGAGGTGAAAAGGACGCTATTGACTCATACAACCTTGAATTGAATGCGCAAACATTATATGAACTACATAAAGTTATAGCTATTGCATCATATTTGCATAGAATGCAATTGTCTGTGAATCCAACTGTAAGCAATACTGAAATTGGACTATGGGGTGATGTCTTCTGCATTCATTGGTTATCAAAATGGCTAAATATACAAGTATGTGTTTGGTCACTAACCAAATGCAAGAAGTACTTGCACTTCAATAACATATCACATACAGAACCATATTCATTACTTTTCAATGACACTAATCCACTCCATGGACACTTTGAGCCTCTTCTGCATTGCAGATTCAATTATAGCAATGACCAGGCAGAAGAACAGTTCAAGAATATATCAAGAGATAAAAAAATCACAAAAATTTGCCATATACAATTACCAATGATTGATAGAACAATACTACTGAAAGAATATCACTTCGTACTACAAAAAAATTGATTAGAGACAATAATCAAATTGATGAAAACAAATTTTTCAATGCATTCAAAAATCAAACAAAAAATTGCCCCAAACTACAAAAAAAGGAAACATCCACCTCAACAAAGGAAAAAAAACATTATCACCAATACAACTATTTAAAAAAAAAATTCAAGACACACCAAAATACTCATGTAGTATTTGTCAATTGTTGTGTTTCAAAAAAGACATTAGAACATTTCAAAGTGAACAAAAATTGACCTACCATAAACTGGTCCAACCACCTATCAATACGCTAACAAATTACATTTGTCACAAGTGCAATCTTGCATTAAAAAATCAACTCTTCCTACATATGCTACACCGCATAATATTAAAATGAGTGATACAATGCAATATGCTAAAATGTTGACACCATTGGAAGAGCGTCTTGTTTCACTACGAATTGCTTTTGCACAAATATGGGAGCTTGGATACAAAAGATCTCAATTTGGCCTAACTGGTTCCATCATTAATGTTTTTGTTGACACAAACATTGTTCAAACAGCTTTGCCTATATGTACAACTAATATAACAATAGTTGTAGTTTCCTTGAAAAGACGTTTAGAATATAAAAATGCCTTCCAAAAAGGCATGGTACGTCCAAAAATTATCATGCAAGCTCTTCAAGAATTGACAAAAATAACATTATATAAAATACAAAACGTAAAACTCAATGACAACTGGAAACAAGCTATCAAATAGATACTAAAACTATTAACCAAAATGAACCATCCACAACTAACTTTGAGTTAGATAGTGATAGTGAGCAAAGACCATGTCAAACTTTGGTACATGGCTTCACTAAATCTATCAACATACATAAAATGCAAGACAAGTTGATTGAACTTGCACCTACCCAAGACCAATATCCTATTGGAATATTCCAAGACAAACATGCTAAAGAAATAAATTTTCCAACTTTGTTCTTTGGTAACCCACGTGATAATGATATCACTAAAAATTTTAGTTACCAAAAAATAGTGCTATGGGAATTAACACATTAGCAAAGGCAATTTGCGTACCATACAAATAACCTCTTCTTTAAAACAATTAAAATACTTATACAACAAGTGATGTCCACAATGTGGATAAGAATTTGGAAGGGCCAACTAAAAGGAAGAAAGTTACTAGCAAAAGATGTCAAGCATAAACCAAATCTAGAGAAAATATTAAAGTCAAATATAGGTTATGTTGACTTAAAAAAAATACACATATCTCTTGATTACACACAACACCTTAAAAAGAATGTCTTTGCAATGATACAACAACTAGGACCACCTACTTTCTTCCTCACATTTACCAGTGCTGAACAGAACTAGTCTGAACTGCAAATAACATTACAAGAACTACATGCAAACCATTATTCAACAAATAGACAAGACTTCATTACAGAAAATGACATAAATGTCTACAAACTAATCAAAAGAGACTCAATAACCTATGCGCGATACTATAGGCATAGGATAAATGTGTTAAAAACATTGATCTTTACAGATCAGTCTTTCTTTGGAAATGTATTAGACTATTTTTCAGTAACCGAATTCTAAAATCATGGAAATGAACATGACCACTTCCTCATATGGGTTCAAAATGCATTGGTATATGGAAAGCATAGCAACACAAGCATTACAAAATTTACTAATAAACATATTACATGTGACACAAAAGACTTAGACCCAAATATAGCGGTATTGCATATACACCACCATACAAAATGATGCAAAAAATCCACAAATGCGCATTGCAGATATGGTTTTCCATTTCCACCAATTAGGAATACAACAATACTTGAACCCTTAGAAGATGCAAATGAAAATTTACATACAATTGCTAAAAACATATACAACAAAATTGAAAAAATAACTTACAACACATTTACATTCATAATTTTTTTAGAGGAAATAGGTGTCAATGAAAATGACTACATAATGGCCTTGAGATCTAGAATCAATAAACCAACCCTTTATCTTCAAAGGGAACCTTCGCAAATATGGAATAATAGCTTTTCCAAAAAAATACCAGAGCTTTGGAGAGAAAATACAGATGCACAATACATCCTCAATGCATATGTTGTAGCAATGTATTGCAGTTCTTATATGGCAAAAGTGGATAAGTCAATGACAACTGCATTCAAAAAAATTCGTAAAGACCATCAACAAGAGAATATAGATGTGATAAAAATGATATCAAGATTGGGAAATGCTTTACTAAACCTTCACCAAATGTCATCTCAACAAGCATCACATCTTGCTCTTTCATTGCCATTGAATTATAGTTCTAAAAAATGCATCTTCATTTATACAAGACCTGAAAATGATCGAACATTTATATTGAAACCAGTGAAAGCATTAAACGAAGAGGATGATAAATCAGAAAATGTAATGTGCAAATCAATAATGGACTATTATTTACAACGCCCGCTGGCTATTTCAAACATTTGCCTTGCAGAATTTGTTTCCAAATATAAAAAAGATGGCACTAGGCTTCATCATAAAACCAAGCCAAAAGTAATTCGTTCCATAAACTTCAACAAGCATGTTGACATAGAAAGCTATTGTAGGGAGAAATTAATATTGTACAAGCCATTCATACTAAATGAAAATACGTTAAACAAAAATTGTAACACTTGGGAAAATGCATATTTGCAAAATGAAACAATTATCCAAATAAATCGTGCACAATTTTGCTACACCACTAATTCTGCATGGGGTGACATTGACAAAGCTATTGCTGAAGTCAAAGACAATGATGTCAACATCGATGACATTAGATTTACAGAAAGAAAACCCACACAAGAAGAAAAATATGACATAGAACATGATATTCAAGCCACACTTCGTAAAAGCACCAATAACCTAGTCCCAAGGACATTTGAAATTGCAAGACATCCATAGATCATGGACAATAATGAATATTACAGACTAAGAAGAACTTTAAATAGAGAGAAAAAAGCAATCATTAAAGACATTATCATGAAAAAGTTAAAGGAACCTAATAATCCAATACACTTGTTTCTAACAGGAGGAGTAGGAACAGAAAAGACATTTACTGCAACAACTGTTTATCAAGCTCTCATCCGATTATATAACAATATAATTCATAGTGATCCTGACAAACCAAAAGGCTTGATGACTGCATATACAGGAAAAGCGGCATACAACATTGGTGGAACAACATTGCATTTAGCCTTCCACAAACCTTTCAATAAATCAGAATTTGTCCCCCTCAGCACAGAGACATTAGATACAATGTCAAAGATCTATAGCCAATTGCATCTACTTCTCATAGATGAGATCTCTTTAATAAGGTCCACATTTTTGCGATACCTTGATAAACGATTATGTGATATTATGCAATTGCCTACTAAATACTTTGGTAACATTGATACAATTTTTTTTGGTGATCTCTACCAAGCTCTCCCAGTACTAGACTCAGATGTATTTAGTAATGAACCATCTCCAATAGAACTAATGCCTTACAATTTTTGGAAAGATAAAGTAAAGTGTTATTCCCTAAACACAACAATGCAGTAAAATGATAGCTAATTCATTGCTATTCTTAATAGGATACGCTTGGGATCACATACAAATGACAATATACAATATCTCAATCATGTTTGCCTACGCCTAGCACCACTTGGCCCAACATTCCCATACCTTTTTTTCAAAAGACAAGATGTCGACACACATAATAGGAATATGCTATTCATACTTTCTGGTAACAACATCATCTTAGCTGCAATTGACCTTGTAGACCAAAACTACACTACAACATGAACCTACAACCATTCAACAATATTACCAAGTCAAATAATCTTAAAACCAAACATCCTTGTTGAAATTATTAGAGGAAACTATAACACAGAAGATGACCTTATCAATGGATCAGATGGAATATTCAAAACATACACAAGTGAATAGAACATTGACATAATTTGGATCCAATTTAATGATCCAAAAATAGGCATTCAACAGCGAAATAAACTAGCTCGATACTATACAACAAAAATTCAAAGAGATTGGGTTCCCATACATAGAATAACAAGGCCAATTCCAAAAATACTTAACAGTGGACAAGTAAAGATTAGAAAATAGTTTCCAATACAAGTAGCATGTGCTCGAACAATACACCGATCTCAAGGGCTAACATTGCAAGGCCTTGCTTTTGACCCAACTGGCATGACACAACATGGCTTAACATACACAACACTTTCAAGAACAAAAACAATTCAATCACTATTTTTACTCAAACCTCTACAATCAAAGCACTTAAAGGTCAAACAAAATATTCATTCTGAAATGTCTCGCCTTCAAACACATGCAAAATGGCAACTTGAAAATCAGCCAATTTGCTCAATGCCAAATTCACATCTACTTCTATGCACACTAAACACTCGTAGTTTACAAGCCCATACAAATGATATTGTCAATGACTATGACATCATGGACTCTAATATTTTATGTCTCCAAGAGGTCCACTTGCCTCCATCCCATACAAATCTACTCCAAAAATACAATAGCCATACAGTATATCATATACATGGCATAACAACTTTTACAACAAACAATCTGTTAGTGTTAAATACAAGAGAACATAAAACACAAAATACTGAAGCCATAACTCTACACTTACGTCACGATGTCATTGAATTCATTGTTTCAAATGTTTACATACAACCCAATACTGCTATAGATGAGATCCTAATGACAATTACTAGCATCTTCAGTTACCCCATTCAACAAAGTGATGTATTTATTGTAGGAGATTTCAATGTAGACATGTGTAAGGACAATAAAACCACAAGAAAACTCATACAACATATGAACCAATACAAGACAGAATTTGTTCTCAACAAAATGCAGATTGCACATAGACCACTAACTGACCACATATGGACTAATTCAATTAGAAGTATATGTTCCACCTATAAAACAGAAGCATATTGGACAGATCTTCTTTCAACTTTCATAAAAATTCATTCTATAACATTATATTACAAAAACCAACAGTTACATTCTTCCAACGACCAATATTAACATTATGTCCTTTGCTTTATAACAGACCAATCATAATGGAGCCAACAAACCCAGCAACTGAAGCAGATACAAACAAGCAAAAAAAACCAAAAAGGTATCAACATGCATTGTTGTTTACATCTTCTATAGTCCTCTTTGCATCTTTCACATTTTTTCAAATCATGCAACTTAACATCATCTTTCTTGTTTCTTAATAGGCCAAAACTAACTTCTAAAAGACCAATACCAATTGAAGATTTAAATGCTAGAAAAGCTGGCATCACTTTTGAAGGCACTGTACTTGTGACCTACAAAGTTATCCTTGACAAAAGCATAGGAATGCATGAAGTCTTACGAGCTGATTTGATAGATTACAAGGGAAAAATGACAATTACACTAAGTGTTGGTAGCCATCTACTACACAAGTTTGAGCATAAGATAATACCAGGAACTGCAATAGCAATAAAAGAATTTGAGATTGCACCAAAATCAGATTTCGATCGCAGAGATTCTGATTACATCTTACTTTTAAAGGATTCTAGTGAAATTGACAATATTCCACCACTTCAAAATGAATACAACTTCATCCCAAGCACAACCATAAAACAACTTACATCTAGTACAAAAGAATATGCTTATGGAACAATAGGTGCCCTTGCTATAGAAACAAACACAAAAAGAATTTACAACATATCATTGATATCAAAGATGGCCATATAGATATGGATAAAGCACCGGTAAGCTTCTTCATTCTGCTTTCATTTTTTTCAATACATTTTTTTTACAATTTTGATTCATTTTTACAAAATACTCATTATTATATTTTCAACATAGCTCTACATGCATCCATCTTTCTCTCAACTCTTTTATCAAATGGAAGAACAGTTACAAAAAGGTGAAATTCCAATCTTTCTTATTAAAAACATATCAGAAGCACGCTCTTCGTACAACTCCATCAACATATATTTGCAACCTATATGACAAAAGAACATTGAAAGGACTCCATGCAATCTTGCACACCACATTTGAGGTAACCATTTTGATTACCTTGTACTTATCATTTCCTACAATAAGATTCAAATTTTTCTAATATTCTTGAACCTTTTTACAGGTTGTTGGGCTATTGACACCTACAAATGCATATTCAAATCCATTTCATGCATTTTTTCCTAAATGCGACTACAGATTTGATAGCTACACTATACTAAATGACAACAAAGCATATTGTGCCAAATGTAAAGAGGAAGTCAACTACATATATTTCCTACACGTTAAAGCAGTCATTACTAACAACAACAATAAAACTATCCACTACTTTGCAAAGAAGAATATTGCTCAGCAAATCTGGCCTTCCTTACGAAACATGACATATGAAACATATGTTGCTGACAAACTAGCCACTATATTTATGTTTCGGGACTTTCAGCTAAGAGGAAAGTTCAATCTGAATCAAAGCAATCAGATAACTGATGTTATTGCACTTGAACATTAGGCCACATAGTGTCTTTACTGAGGTATACACATTAACAATGCTTTTCGTTTCTTTTGATTTCATATTAAATTATTTTTCTTATGGAGCACTAACTTGACTCATACAATTGCATAATTGTACAGGGCTCCAACTACATCAAATACTTTTCTCATATTGGAGCTATTACAAAGTTTTGGTTTCAAATAACAATCGTATCAAATCTGCTATAAAACAGATATGTTATCTTTTCTATTTTGAATAGTCACTAGTACATATATGTTGCCTATGTTATTTTAAATAGTCACTAACAACATTCAAGCAAAATAGCACATACTAAATGTTGTTCATACATACCTCTTACGTTATATGTAAAAATTATACCATGCATAATATAAATATTAACTTCAATATGGCATGTTTTGGTTGAGCTAGATTCTATGTTTAATCTCTAGTACCAATGATTTTAACTGCAAAAATGTCAATTATTTTAGCTTGATTTTAACTGCCATGTAAGTTAACTGTTATTGTTTTCTTCAATTCAGAAATGTAAATGTGCATATTGATTGCCTGCCTAAGTCATATTTATGTATTTGATGCAACCAAGAAATATTTTACCTACCTCTTAATCTATTAAATAAACACAACGTGTCTTGCACATATCTTGCCTCCCACACTCCATTTATTAGTCTTCTGCAGCATGGATAAGAGACCTCATATCCCAATGCCACTAGTGGAGTTTTTAAGGTTACCGGCTAAAAACATGACTACCATTTGCACTGTACACTTGAATGGTAATTTTTTTAAATCTTTGTTTAGAAAATTTCTTTCAAACATCATAAATAGTTATACTTTTTAAAGTGTCAAGACCATGTTTCTAATCATGTTTACTGAGCTGCTTTTTTTGCATAAGCCAACAGATTGTTCTTGAAATCACCAGCAACAATCGACTTTTCTTATACTAACACTTCATCAAATCCACATACTCAAGGAGATAATAGAACAGGTATATTTCAACACTCAAACCCAAGGCTTACCAGATAAGAAGCTTACAATTTACCTCTATGTTAGGCTCTTGCCTAAAATTGTTACTGCTTGTTGAATTGACAAGCCTTAAGAATATTGTCCAACATCTTCAATTACGGGAAATTACTAAGGAAGATTTGACAAGCCTTTGTGAGCAGTGTGGGGAGATTTTTTATGTCAGTATTTTTATGATGGTAGTTGCATATGTTTTCTTTTGTCATTTTTATTGCAATCATAAATCTTTAAAAAAAATTAATTTTCTATGCTGAGCACTTGTGTAATCTTTAACATATTACAATTAAATAGGAGGCAGACAAGGCAGTATATGCCTTTATAACCTTTACAGCTAAGGAATCTGCTAAGGATGCCATTGAGAAATTGAATGGTTCAGAGTACAAGGTATTGCTAACTTTTATTAGAAACCTATTTGAGTCATCTTTTTCATTAAATGAGAATCTTGCATGATGCTTTGTTTTTAAATGCATTTTTTCAATTTCAGGAGAAGAAACTTAGGGCTTCAGAATCTCAACCAAAAAATAGGCTCTTTCTAGGTAATATTCCATCAAATGTGAAAGAAGAGGATCTTTCAACTGAAGAGGTAAATGACTATTATTTGTCTTGTCTATTCAAGGTTTAGCATGTATTTAAATTATCAATAAGCTTGTAGTAGATCTACATTATTGTCATGATGCATTAATATTATACCATATTCTTAACCCAACATAAATTGTCTTTCAATTGAAGTATGGCATGTATATATGTTTTTTTTTGCCTTTAGTTGAAGTAATGTTGTTTGTTGGGTGTGCTTTTGTGGTTGTAAATTTTGAATAGCAAATGATTGTTTATTGACTATTTTATATCACTTTTGTTATTTATTCATATACTAGGTCAAGTCTGTGCATGTTAGCAATCTACCAGATGATATGAGAATGGAGCAATTAAAAGATCTTTCTAGGAGACATGGGGAGGTTACAAAAGTTGTTCTTTTAGAACAGAGGCCAAGGCAAGAAAACTGAGATTTTGGCTTTGTACATTTTAATGACCATGCTACTGCTCTTAAAGCTATGGAGAAAATAGAGAAATATGAGCTTGAAGGTCAATTTATTTGTTTACAATAGAGAATCCCTGTTTTGTATATACTATTTAACTTTTTAGTTTTAATTAACTTTTTAGCAAAGCAATGTGTGTTGCATTCAGTCCTCTTGTTGGACACTTGCACTGTTGATTTACATGAGCTCCACAACAAACCAAGACTTGAAAGAACTATGTTATATAGAACAAGTTATGTAACAGCAGCTTTGGAAACTTTATTCCACATTTTATGAGCCTATAGAAAATGATAACATACAAGGACATGGTTGTCATGGATAATATATACATGGGGGTTTTGATGCCTGTATTGACTGAGTTGGATCCCAAAGTCATTGCAGCTGAAGATGCATATGTTTTCTTGATTAATTGGCTGAAAAGTGTTGTAGAGAACTATACAAATCTGTCACTTTCAAATTAAAAAGTCTTGATTATCATGTAATGTTATTTAGCTAAAAAGAAAATGTTTTCCACAAGCTGGAGCATGAACAAATGTTTTTTTAAATCATGGATAAGTTCAGCATACATACAAACTGAAAAATGCTTATAAGAGAAAAATAATTGTTTATTGAATTGTGCTTTTGGTTTTTGTGATTGCAGCTGAAGATGCATACGTTTTCTTGATTAATTGGCTGAAAATTTCTCTAGAGAACTATGCAAATCTGTCACTTTGAAATTAAAAAGTCTTGATTATCATGTGCAGTCCGCTTATTAATGATTGGAGCACCTCATGAACACAACATCAGTTGTCGTGTCATTCATGAACACCAACACTTTTTTCAGCCAACATAAGCATCAACATCTTTACTATTTGTAAAAAATAGCATTTCAACTATTAAGATAAAGTATAATATTCACTCATTAGTTCTGCATACGAACTTAATGTTATTTAGCTTACCTCCTATCAAGAATATAGAAACTGTCCAACAAAGAATGCTGCATATGGTTCCTTCAGGTTAACAGTTTCTATGTTCATTCACCTGTAACCAGTCCCATAGCTCTGTGCTACCTGCAATTTTTATGTTCCTGAATATTCAGCTTGTAATTAAATGTATCATTTTAAAAAAAAGGCTTGTTGTATACATGTCAACAAGTATCTTGCATTTGAAAAACTGTCACCTTGTAATTAAATATATCATTCTAATTGAATATAGTCAATAAATATCTTTGTTATGATAAATGTATGGTAAATGTTCTTCATGTTCTTTAATTTTAATTTTCTATTTAAAGTTAGCTTGCTACTATAACACTATAGTTTTCAAAAGCAGGAACTTTGGCGCAAGCGCCCCTTGTTTATCTACTACCTTCAATCCCGACAGTGCTACCTTCAATCCTATAAGTAATGGTATCATTGAAAATAACCGAATATGACCGACCCATTACAACATCATTAACCATCTGCAAAAGTATTTTACCCAAATGAGCATGTTTGAAAAGATTAAACCTATAGCATATAGATATGAAAGAGGAAGGTGACGAATTAGGATATGACTAAATCTTTTTCTTCAATCAAATTTTATCTATGACACCTGCATTGATATTTTCTAATCTTTTCTTAATGAGCATTAAATATTAGCGTTGAATCAAATTTTATCTATGATGCCTGCACTGATATTTTCTAATCTTTTCTTAATGAGCATTAAATATTAGCGTTGAATAGAATGAATTTTCATTAAAACTTGGGAAAAGTGAATACCAACTCTCTTCGGCAATTTTTACAAGGAAAAGCTGGTGAAAAACAAATTTGTCACAGTTTTCATTAAACTCGGTACAACTAATACCTAATTTCTCCTGGAGATAAGATGGTGGGAAAGGCTCAAATTGAATAGTTACTCAAGATGGCACATTTTTTGCTGATCATATCTATGAAATTTCTAATTCACGTTTGCAAAGATATCCATCCCATCGAACTGTGTGCACTACATATTTGTTAATGTGTACAGTGTTTATGTCATAGTGACACAATATCTTATTTGATATCTTGAAAATTATAAATGGAGCCATCTTGTATTTTTTAATTTTTTTTTTAATTGTAACTAAGTATATTATTTATTAATAGAAAATGACTATTCATAAAAATAATAATAATAATAAACAAATGTAGTATTATACTAGGTGCAAGGGTTAAGACCATAAAACTATTTATTCAGACAGAAAATTTTTATATAATATTTTTTTGTTTTACACTAAAATATTTGATAATGTCATCTTTATTATTTATACATGTAAAATACTTACATTTTATTTGAAAGGTTAGTTGATTATATACATATATTAATTTGTAAATAAAATCATTTAAATTGTCAATTTTAACCTCAATATTCTAAAAATTGAACTATATATAAAAAATGACTATTTCCTCACCATATAACTAATTTTAAAAAATTAATAGAACAAATTTTCTTTATTGTCTTTGTCATTGATGATCTTGTACACTACACCAGTTACTCTAACCCCATTGAACATCTTATAGAAACCATCAAAATTCTTTAAGTGAAGTTAAATATTTATGAATTCAAGAGATGTATAGAATTGGTAGAGTAATTATTTTCTATATCTAAAAGTTTCCTTATCCTAATTTTTTGTCAACATCTATTACGATCACAAAAATCTATTTCTTTGGATAAATATATTTTGATACTAAAGATGAACAGTGTTGGGACTTTATAGTTAATTGTTGTCATTTATAGGTTGTAATATATTTCATTGATGGCTACAAGATACCCAAGAAAGATAAGAAAAATGGTCAAAAAATTGTCAAGAAGAAGGCCTATATATGTAGATCAAAGGTGGGGAACCAAAGTTTAATGCAAGAGAATTTCATGCAAGAAAAATCAAGAATAAACATTGAGAATCAAATCTTTCCCTCTTAGAGCTTTGAATTTGAGAATAGAAAATTGCTTAACATAGACAAATTATTTTGTAAACTTCACTCACTTAAAATTGTTGAATGCATACAAAAATCTAGGGAGGTAGAAATAGTTTTATACACTCATAATGACATCTACCATTATAAAATCTATGCGGCCTCTAGTAATCCATGCAAGTAATGCATAAGTGGTGCTACATCACCTTTTATTTTTATTATAAAATTACGTGTCTCCATCTCTCCATCTATCCTTGTCCACCCTTCTCTCCAAGAACTTGAATGCATTTATGAAAATCTACATGTTGGCCCACATTTTTTTGAGCACTATCTTTCAATTTCATCTGTAACACAATGTTGTATTATTAGAGTTCAAGATGTCTTCTTAGGAATACAATTAAGTTGAGATGTGTAAAATAATTAAGTATGATGATAAATGTATGTGGAAATGAAATGAACAAAAAACTCATTTAATCAAATTTGGTTTTAATTTATTTTGTAGGGTATAGAAATTAATTCATACAAAAGAATGCATATTATTTATGATAATAAATTTTACAACTACATCCAAATGAAACATGTATTTAGATAAATTGATTATTCTTTCATTATAATCATAAAAATATGACACATGGGTGATGAAAAATAGAGTTAATTCATAATTAATTAAAATAAATTATTTGTGCAAAGGTGACGTGTCGCATGACATGGACTAGATAGGTGGACTAGGAGACTTAGTTACTTAAGTGAGTGTATAGTTAAGTAATTTTAGTAAATCATTTAATAGAAATAATCAGAGAACTTAGGATAACATAGATAAATCTAGGCAAAGTAACTTAAAAAATTAAATAATTTATTAAGGTTAATTGAAGAAAAAAATTAATTTAATATTAATATTTTAATTAATTGTGTTGACAAATTTCAAGTGTATGCATTTGTTCCCTCTTTGAAATAATGTGCAAACTACACATTGTTTTAAAGACAACTAACACTTGACCCTGTTGTCCCTACTCCTAGACTTTGGACAACATAGACTCGACAGGATGGGCCCTTGAAAGATTGAATAAATTTTTCTTTCTGAAAATTAAGTTTAGTTTGAGAAATACTTCAATGAATATTTATATAGAAATAATGAAAAGAATTATATATGAAGCAAGTTGAGGTGGCATAAGAACACTCTCAAGCATAAAGGACCCCACATATATAAAAGGACAAGAAAGAGGTGTATGAGTCATCATTTGCACACTTGTCATTTATAAATTGGAGGAGAACTAGCAAAGTGAAGATCTCATTCCTGGTAATTGACCATTGATTCAAGCATTTCAAGAGATACCAACAACCAGAAAAACATGGTGATCTAATAAGTCATTGATCCCTCTCAATCATTTGATAGAGTTAGCATGATTTTTTGTTAGATTTGGTGGAATTTTAATAGGATTATAATATAGGTTGATAATTTTAAAATTTTCTAGCTTGCACAAACAGATGTATTGTTTCAGTGCATGGATGTGTATGTATACTGTGTCCATGCACAATAGTTTGAGATGCATGCATAATTGCATATCTAGAAAAAATGATGGCACATAGGTAGGTTAAAATGAAAGATGTACAATTTATGTGCATTGGTATAATACACCTATGCATGCATTTAGTATAGTTGTGCATTTGTGAATAATGTACATCTACGTAGGTTTTGTGTGTATATGTAGGACAACGCTATGTATTTATTGAATAATCACATTTGTTTAGGGATCTTGAGCATATGTTAGAGTGGCACATCTATTCTTAGTGATATAATGTTGATAGGAAATGGTTGAGAAATCCTAGGTTTTCAATAATTTTGGTTAGATTGATATGGTAGAATTGTGATTGAATGGTCTAATTAAGGATAACTGATGTGACTAATGTAGGCATCATCATAGTGTAGGTTGCTAGATACCTTTCTAGGTTCAAAAAAATGATAGATTTTAATCACGTGATAGCACCAATTGTGCGATAAAATAGTTAAATAAAAATTCTAGATCATATATGTCCAAAATGTCTAATTGCATGTTATTTTGATGATTGTAGGAGACTATTTCAGATATTATGTTAGAATATTTGGAATAATTGAGAGGGAGGGAGGGTTTAATTAGTTATCCTTGGGTCCAAATGTATAAATCAAACACTTGAAACTTCAACAAACTTAACCCAAGAATTCATTGATTAAAATTGTTCACTATAATCTAACTTATTCATTTCATTATAGCTCTTTGGTCTACATGTGTCAACTTGCAAAAACTTATCACAATCAATAGTAAAATTTAACTTAAAATAGTAAGTAGCATAAACATACAACAAACATGCAAACAATTTTTGATACAAAAATTTAATGTTGAAACCTAATTTGGGAAAAACACCAATAACATGCTACCACGTTTTCACTCTTTTGAAGTGAGCTCTATTAGGAGCCAACTCTATTAAAGGTTGTAAAAAAAACTATTAGGTGAGACTAGGTATTAAAGAATTTAATCACCTTATTAACAGTGGCCTTATTATAGGACTTAAGAACATTCTATTATAATGTCACCTTAATTAAAGGATTTACCAATGACTTTTAGGTCAACCTTATCAAAAGGATTTTATTACTACCACAATGGTTAGAAAGTAACAACAAAGTTTTGATCTAATAACATACAAATCACTTTGCAAATTTAGTTCTTTGTTTGGCTCAACCCTGGTTCATTGAATGGACTCCATCATTCTCATCATCTTAGATCTTCTTGGAAACTCTTTAAGAAATCCTTCATATCACAAACTTCACACTTCTCCTTACAAATCTATACACCACTTGTCAAGTCATAAGTTTCTAGTCCAACAACCCTCAAAAAATATCAGATACCTCCTTAAATAGGTAATTTTGATCTTTTTCCACTTAATCACAATCGTAGATCTTAGGGTTTATGATTAGATCCAAATAATTCAATGAATCTATCCTCCTTCTTATTCTTCATCTCTTCTCAATACTTCTAGAAACACATCCTCAAATCTTAGCCTTTGATCACTCAACTAATCATTTCCTTGTATTAAATAATGCTCATCAATCTTTATTGTCAACACATTTTTCTTATTCCAAGATTTCAACTATGTCAACCATAAATCTTTATTTTTTCACAAATTATTATTTTGTTAATACTCGATCATCATTGTGTTCTTCTACTCAGTCTTCACTAGATTACTCAGTCATTGGTGAACTGTCTCACTCGATCATCACTGTATAACTTGGTCAATACTATCACTCGATAATAACTAACTGCTCAGCTTAAAATGTTTTTCTTGTCTTCTACTTAGGCTCCTTAAACTCTTGCTTCAATTCCTTTATTGACTGTGCAACACTAATACTCATTCAAGCTTATCATTATGACTTGTTTTAACTCTAAGCTTCATCCAACTATCACCTTCTCCATGTATTGATTAAACAATAAATTATCTTGTCAAGGACTAACTTATCAAGTACCCACTATAATTTCATCTTACTTACACATCTTAACTCAACCTTTGATCTGATTAGGATCTATGACTATTACAGAGGAATGCTTAACATTATTACATAAAGTAAAATTTCAAAGCGTTAATTAGCAAATTAACACAACTTAAATGCTTAAATGAACAAAGCATAAAAAGGTAATGATTGAAAGAAAGAGAGTAGAGAGACATAAGACAAACCACGATTGATAACGGAGTTCATCCGGGAAGGACTACGTCTCCGGGTCTAGCTCCAATAGAGGGACCGATCCGATTTGCTCCAAAATTGATTACAAGTGTTCAAGATCTTCCCTTCAAGAACAATTGCAGCATTACTCTCCAATGTGTAGGAATAATCATGAAGTCTCCAAGATCATAATCTCCTTCTCATCACCTAGATGCCTTTCCAAAGCCTACTACCCCCATTTTATACATCAAATTTAGCCAAAAATGGGCTAAAACAATTAACCAACAAAATCCCCCATTCTGGTTACATATTTCGAATTTACCCCTTTTACCATTATTTTTTTATGATTTGACACCAAAATTAAGGGTTTTTTTTCAACAAATACCCTTAATTAAATAAGCTTGGGCGGATTTGTTATGAATAGATAACAACTCTTCCCTTAATATTACATATGCCATAAATAGCCCATTGGTTGGCTTTAATTTTAGAAGGCCAATGGTTAGGAGTTCAACTCCCATTATCTCATTCCTTTAATTCAAATTAAATAGCTATTTTAATTCAAATTTGAATGTTTTCCCTCTCTTTATGATTTCGTGATGTCATGCTGACATCATCAAAATCCATACTTTTGCTTGAATTTGAAACCATCATAACTTTTATATCCGATCTCCGTTCTTGATGAAACGAATGCCATTGGAAAGCTTTTGACGAGCTCTTTCATTTGAAACCCATTGTCAAATACTTTTGAGATGATTATTTTTTCACCCTTTTACGACCTTTGGTCCCAATTTGACCAAATTTTGACCAGTCATAATTTTTGCACTTGAACTCCAATTTTGCTCGTTTGAGTTATGTTGGAGTCAAAATTGTGAACACTTTGTAATGATGTTGATTCTTGGAGCATTGGGGACATTTTACTTTTCAGTAATTTTTATCCCCTGGATCAAGCCTCCCCACTAAAGAGCTTTCAGACCTCCAAAAGTTTGGATTACTCAAAAAGAAGGTGAGGGTATAGTTCCCTCACTTTACCAATCTCCATCCATCTTACCTTGCTTGGATGCATCCCCTTCAATCCCACTCAAAGGTATTCAACTGGTCCTCTTCGTGAAGTTCTGACATTCCTGTCAAGGATGACATCTTGTGGCAATTCTGACATGTACTCTGGTGAAAGGTCATCAACTGATGGGACCTGAACACTAACGTCTTCATCCAAGATCATTGGAGGCTCATACAACTTTATATTTTCAACATTGACAACTGAGTAAATTTGCATGTATGGAGGAAGAGATCTCAAAAGGACCATACCTAATAGGCTTGAGCTTCCTTCCTTCACCTTGCATTCTTTCCTTGCTGATATGTAACCAAACTCTGTCACCAACTTGGAATTGGTGATCAATGCGATGCTTATCATGGCGAGCCTTGTATTTTGCTTGGCTCTACCCCAACTATGCTTCTACTGCTTGATGGATTTCTTGGACCTTCTGAATGAACTTTAAAGCCTTTTTCACATCATGACGTCCATCTACAACATCGTTCTTCCCAAAAGAAAAATCCATTGGTGTCTTAGGCAAGTAACCGAAGCAAGTCTCAAAAGGAGACCTCTTTGTAGAAGAGTGTGTCGCATGGTTGTAAGCATGTTGCACATAGTGAATACTTTCATCCCATAACTTAGGATGCTTGCTGCAGTAACCTCTAAGTAGATGTACAACTGTCTTGTTCACTACCTCTGTCTGTCCATCGGTTTGTGGATGGAAGGTTGTACTCTTCTTCAGCTTAGTGTCCATGAGTCCCCACAAAGATGACCAAAATTCCCCTAAGAATCGAGAATCTCGATCTGATATAATAGAAGTGGGTAACCCAAAATGAACCCATACATTTTGAAAGTACAAATGTGCAGTCAGTTCAGCAGTAACTTGATTTTTACAAGGCATTAAAATACACATTTTGCTAAACCGATCAACTACTACATACAAATAATCATGACCCTTCCTAGACATAGGTAAACCTCCCACAAAGTCCATAGACACACTTTCCCATGGACGGGATGGTACAGGTAATGGTGTGTACAAACCCAATTTCCTATTACTTGGTTTGCTAGTTGCACACATTACACATCCTTTTATATACTTGGTGACAGTTTCCTACATATGAGGCCAATAACAATATTTTCGCAATTGGGCTAATGTCTTACTTACCCCAAAATGTCCTGCAATCAAAGAGGTGTGTGCTTCTCGAATTACATGTGCATGTTCATCTTTAGGAATGCATAGTTTTCCCAAGTGGTACAACAAATTATCCTGCACATAGTAATCTTTCTCTTCTACATGTTTACCTTGGATTAAAGTTGCATAGATATCCTTAAAGTTCTCATCATTAGCATATTGTTCCTGAAAAATTTCATGAACCATAGAACTATTTTGAAGGATTATCAAAGCATTCTAAATAGGAGGTCTAGACAGCATATCTGCTACTTTGTTATGGGAACCCTTCTTATACTTAATTACCAAATGAAACTGTTGTAGAAAACCCATCCACTTAAAGTGCCTACTTTGTTGCAACTTAGATTGTGAGTGCAAATATTGTAGTGGCTGGTGATTGGTGTGGATTACAGTTTATTTTCCCATTAAGTAATGTTTCCCTTTTTTAACACTCTGAACTAAAGCATAAAGTTCTTTATCATACGTAGGATAGTTACTTACTGCTCCTAAAAAAGTTTCAGAGTGGTAGCAAACTGGTTTACCTCCTTGCATGGGTACAACTCCCATGGCAAACCCACTCGCATCTGTCTCAATCTCAAATGGTTGATGTAGATTAGGTAGAGATAACACTAGTGCAGTGCTCAACTTTTCCTTTAAGGTGTCAAAAGCCTTTTGTTGTGGACCTCCCCACTGAAAAGTTGCCTTGGTATTGGTCAATGAATGCAACGATGATGCAATAAAATAGAAGTTTGCAATGAACTTCCTCTAGTACTGAACTGCACCTAAGAAACTCCTGACTTCTGTAACTGTACTTGGTTTAGGCCATTTTACAATGCATTCAACCTTCGCAGGGTCTACTTTCAATTGACCATTCCCTATGACATAGCCTAAGTACACTAAAGATGTCTTTGCAAATTCACATTTTGACATCTTTACGTAGAGTTTTTCTTTTCTCAGTTTATCAAATACTTTCTTTACATGAATTACATGATCATCCCAAGACTTACTGAATACAAGAATATCATCTAAATAGACTATGACAAAATCATCAATAAAGGGACGAAAGACATCATTCATGACTCTCATGAATGTAGCTGGTGCATTACAAAGCCCGAATGGCATAACCAACCACTCATAAAGTCCCTGTTTTGTGTTAAAAGCAGTTTTCCAAATATCACTTTCTACAATTCTTATTTGATGATATCCACTACGTAAGTCTAGCTTAGTGAAATAAATTGCATGTTTCAACTGATCAAGTAAATCATCAATTCTAGGAAGAGGGTACCTGTTCTTTACCGTTATCTTCTTTAGAGCCCTGTAGTCAATACACATTCTCCAAGTCCCATCTTTCTTTGGAACCAACACAATAGGAGAACCACAAGGAGAAGTACTAGGATGGATAACTCCCTTCTCAATGAGCTCCTGAACTTGCTTTTTGATTTCTTCATTCTGCAAGACTGATAAATGGTACATGTTGATATTAGGAAGTGGTGCATCTTCCTACAACTGAATCTCATGTTGGATCTCTCTCTTAGGAGGCAATCCTTTCGGTTCCTAAAACAAGTCATCATAAGTGGAAACAACTTTGACCATTTCAGCCTTATGTTTTGGATCACATCCCTTAAATGCCTCAGATGCTTCATCTTCTTTGGCTTTTACAAGCATTAACACAAAGTTCTTACTAGAGTTGACTAACCTTTTCATTTGACTAGCATTGACTAATGCTAGATTAGTCTTAACCTTATGTGCCCATACAATGTATTCAATATTGTCTTTAAACAAATGATACTTATTTTCCCCCCGATAGAAGATAGCCCGTCGATCATACAAATAGGGACTCCCAAGTACAAGACCACAAATATCTAAAGGGACTACATCAGCTTCTACCTCATCCACAAAGTTTGCAGTGATAGCAAATCTTAACTTGTATTGTTTAGTTACTTGTAACTGTGCATCATCGCAAACCCATCCAAGAGGATATGGTTTTGGATGAGGTGTTGTAGTCAAGTTAAGCTTTTTAACAACTTCCTCAGATATCAAATTAACTTGAGAACCCATATCAAATAATGTATCAACCTTAGTATGCTTGATAACAACTCGGATGTGAAATAATTCATTCCTTTGCTTATCATTCTTAGGAGAAGATTCTTTACTTGTACTTGCACTTATACTAGAAGAACTTGTAGCTGATGAAAGAGATATACCTTTTCCTTTACCTTGAATCCCGGTGGCAACAATCTTTGTCTCATCTCCAAATTCAGATCCAAGATCTTTTTGAGTTATAGCAGCAGTCTTTTGTTTGTCTTTATTTCCACCATATCGCTTTGGCCTCTTTTCAGGATGCAACTTCCAGGACTTAGAATCATCATGCCCTTCTTTCTTACAATGTGAGCATGTGGGTTTCTCACCCTCTTTCTTTATTGTTGCTGTATTTTTACCTTTTCCTTTGCCTTTGGACTTTTCCTCAGACTTAGATGGTTTTTTATCAAACTTATCAATGAAAGTGCCCTTACCCCTTGATTCTAAATGTGTTGCTTGGACACATACTTCATCCAAATTACAAGGATTTAGGACGAGAATAGAATGCCTTAGGTAAGAATGAAGACCACCTATGTACTTGAGTAAAGTGTCCTGGGTATATAATGGGACATTTAATGAAATAGCCTTTTTACTAAATTCATGGGTGTAATCCTGGACAGACAGACCTTTCCCTTGCCTAAAATGTTGCCAATTCATCATTAACTATTGCATATAGCCTAGGGGATAGAATTGCTTCTTTAAAGCAGTAACAAATTATGACCAAGACAAATTAAACTTACCATGGTGTGAAATTTCATCCCGAGACCTACTCTCCCACCAAGTTAGGGCTACACCACCTAATCGAAGAGTGGCTAACTGAATTCTATCAACATCATCTACAAGGTTTTGAACTCTACAGTAGACTTCTACTTGTTGAATCCAATCATCTAGTTTCTCGGCATTTAACTCCCCACAATATTTTGGCAAGTCAAATAATACATCCAACTTGATTTGAGGCTTATGTCCACCATTAAAAATATTAGAAGACTCAGAATGGGTAGAAGAAGGAGAAGAGGGGGAAGAAGGAGAAGAGGGAGAAGAAGGAGAAGATGGAGGTGTCTTTGGTGGATCACGATCAGTGCCTTTTGTTTTCCTTTGTCCTTTCGAGCTGCACGTCTTCTCATCTTCTCTTCTCTTTCTTGTACCAAAACTTCTACCATTGTCTACAAACTCTGAAGAGTCTTCTGGATACTTTGGTCTTCTAAACCTTGTCCACCACCTTTATCTGCCATTTGTGATGATGGTTTAGTCCTTCGTTTCCCAATCTTAGGATTATATTCCTCGAGCTTTCCTTTGCCTTTCTGAATCCTGGATCTTGTTAGCATTCAAATCTGCAATACTAGTCCAATAGAAGCTCTGATACCAAATTTGATCTGATTAGGATCTAGGACTATTACCATTATTACATAAAGTAAAATTTCAAAGCGTTAATTAGCAAATTAACACAACTTAAATGCTTAAATGAACAAAGCATAAAAAGGTAATGATTGAAAGAAAGAGAGTAAAGAGACATAAGACAAAACACGATTGATAACGGAGTTCATCCGGGAAGAACTACGTCTCCGGGTCCAGCTCCAATAGAGGGACCGATCCGATTTGCTCCAAAATCGATTACAACTGTTCAAGATCTTCCTTTCAAGCACAATTGCAACATTACTCTCCAATGTGCAAGAATGATCATGAAGTCTCCAAGATTATAATCTCCTTCTCATGACCTGGATGCCTTTCCAAAGCCTACTACCCCCATTTTATACATCAAATTTAGCCAAAAATGGGCTAAAACAATTAACCACCAAAATCCCCCATTTTGGTTACATATTTCGAATTTACCCCTTTTACCATTATTTTGTTATGATTTGACACCAAAATTAAGGGTTTTTTTTCAACAAATACCCTTAATTAAATAAGCTTGGGCGGATTTGTTATGAATAGATAACAACTCTTCCCTTAATATTACATATGCTATAAATAGCCCATTGGTTGGCTTTAATTTTAGGAGGCCAATGGTTAGGAGTTCAACTCCCATTATCTCATTCCTTTAATTCGAATTAAATAGCTATTTTAATTCGAATTTGAATGTTTTCCCTCTCTTTATGATTGCGTGATGTCATGCTGACATCATCAAAATCCATACTTTTGCTTGAATTTGAAGCCATCATAACTTTTATATCCGATCTCTGTTCTTGATGAAACGAATGCCATTGGAAAGCTTTTGATGAGCTCTTTCATTTGGAATCCATTGTCAAATACTTTTGAGATGATTATTTTTTCAGCCTTTTACGACCTTTGGTCCCAGTTTGACCAAATTTTGACTAGTCATAATTTTTACACTTGAATTCCAATTTTTCTCGTTCGAGTTATGTTGGAGTCAAAATTGTGAACACTTTGTAATGATGTTGATTCTTGGAGTATTGGGGACATTTTACTTTCCAGTAATTTTTATCCCTTGGATCAACCTTTCACTAGGTCATCTCGTGATCTCTTCTTTTCAAATCCTCTTCATCGATAAAATGATATGGCACTCTACATTATTAATGAATGTCTCTTTACTAGGTTTGAAACTTGGTCTTACCAATAAGTTTGACATCAATGACATGACTATAACAATTCTTCCAATTAGGCTCTCAACAATTGTAGTTGCAGTGCCTCTCTCATTTGATTTCTATAAGTCATCCTAATGGATGCTAGACCTTGATCATCTTACTTCTTATGTGATCATGGTTAGGACCTATGAGTGGTCTACACCCTTGGGGTGATTTGAATATTGTTGCTTTAGCTAGTTGTTTATGTTTTTTTCTTCTAATTGATAAGACTATGATTTAGGATTATTGATGTATATTGTTGGATTTATTGTGATGTTCTTATTTTTTTGATACTTACATTGTTCTCACACTAAAATTTTATTATAGTGAAAATGAATGATTTAAATAGATTATTTTAATGAAATTAATTAGATGATTATTTACACGATTTCATGCATTATTGCTTCAGCTATAGTATTATTGTGCATCTACACTTGATCGGGTTGTTAATTGTTTAGGACTTATATCCTTGGTAGTGGCACATAGAGTTAGTGATTTGATTGTTCATACTGAGTCAATGTCATCCAGGTTGTATTTGTGATGTATCCTATTAATTAAAATAATAAACACTCTGGTTATGTGGTAAATTCAAACTCATTATGCATTTGTGACTAGACCATTGAAGCATCTTTTCATTTAGGAATCCATAGTGGTCATGAAAGTTATTATAATAGTGTGATTTAATAGTTTAATGAGAATTTTATATTGATTTAATTTAATTTATTTCTTAACTAATTTGGCATAGATGAATTTCAATTCAATTGGATTTGCCTAATTTAATTTGGTAAAAGGGGGAAAATATATTATTAATTGAATTAATAATCTATTTTATAAGTCACTTGATAAAGTGCTTATATTATGCCTAAAGTGAGTTTCTATAGGAACTTTTCTATTTTTCATGTTTTTGAGAAATATATACGAAGAATTTCTTGCGAAACCATCTTGGAGAAATTCGTTCATTTTCTCATTGTGATTGATATGTTTGGAAGATTCAAGCATGGAGTGGCTCATTGGCTTCATGCCAAAGTCGCTCCACTTCCTTGATGGTTTCATCTGATTCAGCAACTCGATTATTTACAATAGCTTTTCCTATTTTGCCCACTTGGCTACAAGGTAGGGCTTTCTTATTTAACTATTTTGGCTTCATTTTAGTTCTCATTTTTTATAGTAATTTAATTGGAGGTTTAGAACAAGTGTTCCCCTCCATTTTGGTATGCTAGTTTGACTCAATAGGGCAGGTATGAACATTTTAGTATTTTATGAGTTTTAGTTTGAGTTTTATGTCATAATGTTGGTCATTTTTGCATAAGATCTTGGAACTTGAATTTTATTTTATTTTTGGAACTTTGGCAACCATTTGGATGATGTATTTTAATTTTTTCAATTTTTTGCAATGTTGATTTTTGGTGATTTTCACATTGCCTCATTTTGTGTGCCTCCTAGTTTTCTTTAGTATTTCTTGGAGTTTTTAGGTTGTGTATTTGGAATGTATAATAGGTTTCAATCTAACCATATTATTTACTTTATCATCTTTGGAATTCATGTTGACTCGGTACTCCTAGATATAGGTCAATTGAGTGAGATTGTACTTGTATCATTTGTTGCATTTCTCATATCTAATCCTTGCATTGTTATTATGTGATTTCATTTGTGAAGATGGATGTGCCCACACATGAGCATGTGCATATGTATATGACAAGATCTTGTGAGACCCAAACTCTCAAATATAATTTGGTTGAGGGATTGTTCATTTGGGGGTTTTATTGGGAATTTGCATTTCCCGTAGGCACTTATCATGTGATGACCATGGGTATGTAGGGTAGGTGGTGGAGTGACTTTTCTCGTCTACCCCAACCCATAAGTGGATGATAAGGTAATGTGAATAGTTTTTAACTTGGCAATAACCAAAATTAAGAAATGGAAAAATAAACTTAATGTAAGATTAAATTATAGAATACTTGACCTCCCAAGGGAGTTGATCAGAGGTGTGTGTATCTAGCCACCTAAGGGATTTGATCGAAGGCATAGTATCTGGCCTCCCAAGGGAGTTGGTCAAAGATACATTTTTAGTCTAGCCTCCTGAGGGAGTTGATCGAAGGCTTGAAGTACTCAAGTGCCACTTGATGGCAAGTAGTGACACTCTGCTTTAGTCTCTACATAGTTATCCTTAGTAGTTCTGACTAGTGACCTACTGTACTACATTGTCTTCATGATCATATAGATATCGGTATCATGTTCTTGATTGGAGTATGTGTTAGTCATGGGTGATTATCTTATGTGATTATGGTTGAGTCATTATCTCCATGATTATGATAGGTGTGGGCCTATGGGTATCACGTGGTTGGGAGGCATAGCTACCTATAACACTGCTAGGGAACTGGTGTACAGAGATGGTCTACTTCCAATTTGAGGTCAGTGCTAGATATTCACTTGGTACTTTGGGGTATCTAGAGTATGCTTCCTTTCAATTTATGTTTTTTCTTGGATACAATGATATCATGTTTAGGGTTGTACTTGGGTACCTCATCAGACTTTATTGTCAGGACCCAAATTTACTTTCAATAGTAGTTTCTAGCTTTTTAGCTACTTCCTAAGTTTATCAAAAGTGGGGGTGTTAGAATAATAATGTTTTTTTTCTTATTAATTAATCATATTGATTTAATTATCAAGTCACTTATTATCTCTAGTTTACTTAAGATAAACATTGGGCATAAAGTAATTAATTCTTTTATTAATTATTATCATGCAACCTAGGTTTTACTTATTAGGGTTTTGATCTCCTTTTATAAGGATTGATCTCTTTGTAATTTATTAATCTCTAAAAAGAGGAGAAATAGAGAAAACCACATGGGAAAAACTCTACTCCAAAAAGTGATGGAAATATTGCTAAAAAGAACTAGTGAATAACTAAATAAACCTCCAAACTAGGGAATGTCCCAGAAGATGATCATGAAAAACACCACTGAAGCAAGAAACTATAAACACTACCAAACTGTTGATCTGAAGTACATCCACTATATAGAACATGGCCAGGTAAAGAAGACTAAGTCTGAAGAGCTGATCAATAGAAAATGGAAGGTATCTTCATGCCCTCCAAACATAGGAATGAAATAAAGTCTATATGGTAAATGATCCATCTCACCAAAATGCATCCAACCATTGCAATCACCTAGTACATAGGATCAAATACTGAATACATAGCTCACTCCATCGAACCAAGAAAGTAATATAACCAACATAACCCCCCTATAATGTTGAGAGGTAAGACATGAACACTAAAACTAAATTCAATATCTCCTACAGAAAGAATAATTGGGAACATTAAGAGTACAAAAGAAGTACAAATACCTATAATGACACATGTCATCCACACATCATGAGGATAGTGTCATGGAAGGAACACTCACTTGACAAAGGAAGATGATGAATATGACCAACATGAAATCCCCCAAGGCACTTTATAATGTAGTGTGAGTACAACAACACACAAAGATGTGCAAGATCCCAAAATGCAATAGAGTGACACTTTATCTTAGTGAATTTGCAAAAATATTACAAAAGGATGTCAACAAAGATCAAAAGAGACATAAGACTAATACAAGAGATAGTACAACCCATGAAAAATCATCTAAAGCAACAAAATTGATCCTCTTATCTAAAACAACCAAGATATCCACCGAAATGCAAAGAAGAAAAAAATTGAATGGGATGTGCATGCATCTGAATTTGTAAAATAGAATGTCTCAAGATATGTATCCTAGAGTGCAAAATAGAATCTCTGACTTTGACTACATCAATTGTAAAAAAAAATATAGAAAGTCCAAATAAACAACACTATCATGATGGGTTTAGAATCATCTTTCTAACAATATCTTGTTTGTGAAAAGTGGAAAGTGGATGAGCAAGTTATGACCAAGAAACCATAGGTAGGTCCAAAAAGAGATGGAAGGGCAAAAAGAAAAATTAGCACCTCGGGACATGTGCCAAAATGTCTTGGGAATGGTGCTCACTAGTACCAAAAATAACATTTAGAAGCATGCCAGTTTTGTACCAAAAACTATACAAGGAAGTGCGCAGGTGGGTAAGTGTAAGAAGTTGGTTCTCAATTTTGGGCAAAAAGTGGAAGTATTTTTCCTATTTTTGAATTTTTTGTCAATCGATGTCAAAATTTCAGGCATTTAGAGATTAAACATTAAAAAACTTTAGAAATAAAAATTGTAGTGTTTGGAATCTATTTTTTGAATATGTAATTTATTTGTGTAGCCATATGATAGTTTTTTTTTGTATGGATCTTTAAAAATCACATTTTCAAAATGTTTGTTTCACGACCATACCATACTCTTGTATGAACACCATAATTTGAAATGAATAAATGATTTTTTGTAAATCATTTTAAAGGAAGTTATCTAACACACCAAAGATCGATGAAAATATTTTTACTTAGTTTTTTATTGAATACTTTTATTATTATTAATTTTTAATTGGCAATAAAGGTAAATTCTAAAATCTCACATGTATGGACACCATAATTTGATCAAAATTTCACCTTTTCAAAATTATTATTTTTAAACTTCAAAATAATTGTATGCAGATTGATGACATATAAATTAATTTAAGAAAAATTATAAAATAAAAAGTTTGTTAAAGTTTTAGTGAACCTCACTACTTTAATTTTAGGTACCAATTTTGATTAAAAAATAATGCAAAATAGTAAATAAACTCATAACACTATAAAATTTATATTTTTGAAATCAAAATAGTGAGAACTCTAATAGATTTTTATTTTGTAAAATAAATTGACTGGGAAGACCCTCTAAAAATTATGGCAAGCCATGAATTTGTCAGTTTAATGCCTTAGCCAAATCTTGAGAGGTCAAGGCATAGGCTTGGTCTCACCAAGCCTATCCCAAACCAAAATTTGAGGCAGGAGAAAAACTCCTACCCAACGTTGTAATAAATGGGTCATGCTCATTTTGAAAAATTCAAATTGACATTTAAAACACATTTTAAATCCCAACAAAAAAGAAGAATTTTTAAAAAACGGGCACCCATTTTTAAAAAGTAAAAAATGGGCACCTTATTTTTGAAAAAGGGGTACCACTTTTTTATTTTTAAAAAATGGATGCCCGTTTTTAAAAAATTCATTTTTTTTATTTTTTCAAAATATAGGCACTCATTTTTTAATCTCAGATCAAGCACCCGAGCCTAATACGAGTATCCATTTTTTAAAAACAGGTGCTCATTTCTAAAAGAGCATGACCTCAATCCGCAGAATTAAGACCCAACTTCTTTCTTCTACCCAGGTTACAAACCAAAATTGCGTTAGGGAGCGTGAAAGTTTCATACCAAAATTACTCATGGAGCATGTTAGTTTTATACCAGAAAGTGTCTTGATTTCTGTGCCAAAAAATCTCATTTTTAATTCCAAAAAATTTGATCTTTTGTTCCAAGATTCTCAATTTCCTTGCTAGAAGACATCAATTTATGTGCCAAACTTCTCAAATTTTTAGCTGAAAAATCATAAAATTGCTTCCTCGGGAAACATGACAAATCTAGAAGTAACTATTTTTGCCTCATATTCCAATTGTGTCCAAATTGGACAAATTTTCTATGAATGTAGGAGATTTTGGGTGCTCTGATCTCAATGGGAGGTACATTAGGGCTAAAAGTGCACCAAAAAAGAAGTGACCCCCTAGATCTAATACAAAAAACTCTAAAAAATGAAATCCTCTAAAAGAAAAAATATAGATCTAAAAGCCAAGCCAAACCTCTCATAAATAGAATAGGGGCATGAAGATATGGAGCTCTAATACTGATATGATGGACGGATCTAGACTAATTGCAATATTGAATGCTTAATTAAAATCAAATTAACAGAATTCTTAATACATTTATCATAAATGAAATCAAAACTTAACATGAGAAATAGAATTGAGAGAAAAGAAGATAGAAAGTGCAAACAAAGTTTGATTTTCGAGTTCACCACAAACGTGACTACATCTCTGGGTCAACTCCAATAGAGTACGACCGATCCAATTAATCTCCAGAAATCAATTACAATTATGCATCAAGACCATTTCTTCTAGCACTTCGACGGCATTGCAATTCTCTGAAGTACAAAAATGGCTCTAAAAATCTCCTTAAAAAAAATCTCCCTATTCCTTTGGAAAACTTCACCGAGAGCAATTTCTCTCCAAGTCTCCCTTGTTTTTCAAAATGAACTTAGCCCCCTCTTTTTATACATAAAATTTGCCTAATTTGGCCCCAAACCAATTAATCCATAATTAGGCATTTTAACCATAAGGCACCTATGAATAACCCCTTTGTCGTTTTTATATTTTGGCATTACATTCATATTTGGGGTTAGTTATTAATAAAATAACACATAAGCCCTATTTAAAGAGTGGGTGGTTTGTTTGTTTCAAACTCAAATAAAATCATGCCCCATATTTAACAAAAGGCAACGTGTGGCACAATGGTCACACATGTTTTACACCCACCATAAGGTCAGAGGTTCAACCCTCTTCAGCATTTTCGTAACTCCTTTGGTGGCATTCATGGTTGAAATAGAAAGTTTGTTACATAATTGTTGACTATCATACGTGGCCTAATGGCCATCGGCCACGTGATTTGAAGCGAGAGGTTGAGGTTTCAAAACTCATTGAAGACCTTTGTGTTGGAATTATGATATATTTTCTCATTAGCTACAACACTTATTCGATTCTGAAGGCTTACAAAGCTACTCACCTAATCTACAGTTCACACCATGCAAAATAGTAGTTACTGTGCAAAACAGTGGTTACCGAGTAGAACAGTGGTTACCGAGCAGAACAGTGTTCTCCAAGTAGTTAGTGATTACCGAGCTTCACAGTGTTTACCAAGCAGACAGTGCTCACCAAGACATCAAAGAACTCAGTGTTTACCGAGTAAACAAGGTAAATGAAGGAATCAGTGTTTACCGAGTAAACAAGGTAAATGAAGGAATCGATGTTTACCGAGTAAACAAGGTAAATAAAGGAATCAGTGTTTACCAAGTAAACAAGGTAAATGAAGGAATCAATGTTTACTGAGTAAACAAGGTAAATGAAGGAATCAGTATTTACCAAGTGAAGAAGGTTATCAATGGATTCAGTTTCTACTGAGTGACACAACATTCACCAAGTCACCAATGGCTACCGAGTTCTGAGCTACTCAGAATGATTAGTATGGACTGTGCGTCTACTCTTACCGAGTACATGACGATGCAGAGTATTGTAGTGGATGCTGAGTATCAGAACGTCACCGAGTCAGTTTGTGGAACCCAAGTTTTCTACCACGTGGCCGACTCAGTAATTTTTTTTCACTTGTGTTTAGCTGACCTTACCAATGTAAATGTCGGAATGGTATATATCATTTGAATTAATGAGATGTTGAAAATCGTTGGTTGTGGTGTGTTGCAATATTTTGAAAAAAGGGAAAGTGAATTACCAGCAGAACAGAGGAATACAACAAGGTCAATATTGATACAGAAAAGATATATCCATCACATCAGGTGATCAGAGCTCAAAGGATCTTATCAGCAATTAGTGGTAACCAGATCCACTACTTCATCCTAATAGATGAAACAGTTCTCTAAATCCTTTAACAAGGTAGACTTGATAGTCTTTTGTAAATCTCCTAACAGAGTGCATACTTCATTGTATGTTTGCAAATCCTTTAACAAGGTGGATCTAGCAATCCTTCTTGCTCCTAACAGGACAGATCATCAGAAGTGATCTTTGTAAGCCTTAACCGGCCAACTTTATATTGCAGTACTGAAGTTTTGTGGGTATTATCCCCACACCAATTTTACTTTCTAATTGGAAGGTTTCTGAGTCACCAAATCTGTGTTACAAATGTTTATCTTTTCATGCATACAGTAGATTAGATGGATGAATGGTAAATATGTTATTATGCAGAATTGAATTAAAGTTATAGAGTTACTGATTCACCCCTACCCTCTTAGGAACCTTGTTAGTCTTGATTATTTCCAACTATTGGTATCAGAGCTTTGTGGTTCTTAGGATAAAGTTTGACAACTTGAGCAAAGATCAAGGACAATGGAGATATTCAGACTTGACAAATCTATTGAGAATGAAAAGATAGATCTGGAAATGGCCATGGCTCAACTCAAAGAAGCAAAAAAGTATCTTTCCCAATCTCTGAAAAGAAGAAAGGAACTTGCAAGACAAATGAATGATCATCAGTATATTGAAGAAAGGATTGAAGACCTTTTACCATCAAGCAGTTCAAATGAAGCTAATGAAGCAATCAAGGAACTCCTAGCAAAGAATGGTTCTCTGTAGGAAGAAGTAAGAAAGCTCAGAAGAGTACAAGAAATCTAATCCATCAGGCTATGTGAAGTTTTGGAACAGAGAAACAAGGCAAATGAAGACTTAGAAGTAAGAAATAATCTATCTCTTTAGCATGAAAATCTTGTAGGTCAACTGTCTAATGCAAATGAAGA
The DNA here is from genome assembly GCA_028749045.1 of Cupressus sempervirens. Lineage (NCBI taxonomy): Eukaryota > Viridiplantae > Streptophyta > Pinopsida > Cupressales > Cupressaceae > Cupressus > Cupressus sempervirens. Next base: position 897,701,107 of record CM053792.1, read on the forward strand.
AATTATGAATCTAAGATCTGAGAATGAAAGTTTGAGAAATGATTTAATCACTGAAAGACAAATCAATGCAAGCTTACAAAGTAATCTGAGATCTGAAAGACAAATCAACGAAAGTTTGGAAAATGACTTAAATATTGAAAAACAAGTCAATGAAAGGATGATAAAATCTCAAGCAGATATGGATCAATTGAATCAGAAAAATGAGCAGAATCTTCATAGACAAAAAGGTAAAGCAGGCCTTGGATACAATGAAGAAGGTGAATCTTCCAAAAAGGGTACCCAAAAGAATAAAAAACCTACTTGCAATCACTATGGTAAGTTAGGTCATACATCTAACAGATGTTGGAGCAAAGGTAAAGGAAAATTCAATGACAAATGCTACAATTGCAATTAGCATGGTCACAAAGCCAATGAATGCAAAGAGAAACCAAAGTTTGAGGGCAAATATCACAAATGCAAGAAACAAGGTCACAAGGGATTTGAATGTAGATCCAAAGCATTTAATCCAGCAGAACAGGTTATAAAAGCATTATTTGGTTGGAACTACAATACTTGGTGCAGATGTCACTATTGTGGAGAATATAGACACATTGGAATAAACTGTGCAAGGCATCACCTAAGTTAGAAAGATACTACTATAAGATGTTATACATGTACCAAACTTGGTCATATATCCAAGAATTGCATGAATATAGAAAGAATTGAAGATGAAAAGAAAGCCAGAGCTGACAACATTCGAAAATAGATGAGACAACAGTGGATTCCTAAGTCTACCAAGCTAGAAAGTTCAAATGTTGGTAATATCACTCAAGAAATGGGTGACTCCACCATTTCTAATTAAGATTTATCAAGGAAGACCAAGGATTGCATCTTCAAGTAATATCCTAAACAGTTCCAGAATAAAGGATTGCAAAAGACAAACTAGTATTTCAAATATAAGACATAATTCACTATGATGCTTTTACCGAGCAAGGTTAGTTTTAGACTTAACTGAGCTAGGTTAGTAATGTAAAAAGGTTTTCTTTGTTTACCAAGTTGCAAGGTTTATCGAGTAAGTCGGTGACTATCTAACAAACCCTAGGTCATCTCAGCTACCTTTGTACTTGAGCATTAATGGCAGATTTTTTGTCAAAAAGGCAGAATTTGATCTCATTCTTCACCGTGAAGTTAAAATATACAGAGCGAAGAAGTTTCCAAGAGTGCGAAAGTGAGTTCAAGCGATTTGAAATGATTTTCCAGCGAAGAATTTGTTCAAAAAAATCATTCACTCACCGAGCAGCAATGGCATCTGCAAGGCAAAGAGAGGTTCTGAAATGCTTGTGAAGGGAGTAGAATGGAAAGCACCCAGCTTCAAGCTCGTTCCCACCATAGCTGAATCGCTCGACCCACATGGGGCCCATTCGAAGATTCCACCAAAGGTACTACTTATAAATGATATTCGTACTCATTTCAAATGCACTGTTCAAGAAATAGGGACACTAGATATGGATAATGCCCTAGCTAAGTTGTGTGTGGACAGAACCCTCAAACCCGAGCACAAGTATCTGGAAACCAAAGGTTTGACCCATATCCCACACCTGCCAAGGAACTTTCAAATGAAATGGATAAGATACATTTTGAGCCGTGTGCATAATGGTCAGTTGTGGTTAGAGCAACCTGTCCTGACAACGAAGAAAATGATTCATAAGATCACAGGTTTGCCAATGTTAAGAAAATAAAAAACAACTAAAACCCTAAGTCGAGATGAACTTCAGAGTTTAACCCTAGCCGAATGGGATGGCAAAGGATTGAAACCTAACAATGTATCTGATGCAAAATTAAGATTCAGAATTTATATAATTGCATATAAGATGTATAGTTCTAGTAGATTGAATAGCGTGCCCTGTGAGGCCGTAGATTTAGCCTATAAAGTTGTGAAGAAAAACATGTAGTTTGACCTAGCAGATGTGCTGCTCAAACAACTTAATAAAAACATGGACAGTATAAGGACCTCAAAAACCAACTCTTGTAAATTTGGTTCTTTGTTAGTTTGTCTATTTTTCTATGTACAAAAATTTTTCCCTTCAAAAGGTACAATAGTATGGAGGAAAGATATTCTAGTTTTGTATCAAATAAATGAATTTGTAGCAGAAATGGGCAAAAATTTTGATAGTATTATGGATAATTATTTTGAAGACTTCAAGGAGAGGATGAATAACAAGTTTAGGATTCCTCCTAAGCTTGTTGAGGATTATAGAGATGATGTATGTTTCATGGTTGACTGTGACAAGCTGTACATCCAGGTAGTTAGACCTCAAGTTGCATGGGTAAAACCTCTTCCTTATGAGGTAAATATTGATGAAGCCAAAGACATAATAGAGGCACTGGTAAATGAGCCAGTAGACCTAAAGCAACAAATTTTTGGAACCTATGAAGAAGCTAAGGCCAGAATTGAGCCTGAAATCAAGCTACCACAGGCCATAAGCAAGGGTAAGAGGAAAATAGCCAAGTTGAAAACTTCTACCGGTCCTCTTATGCTCACCGAGGGAAAAGGTGAAGATGAAGAAAGTGAAGAAGAAGAAGGAGGAGAAGAAGAAAAAGGTGAAGAAGAAGAAGGAGAAAAAGAATCTGTAGAAGAACAGCCAAGGAAGAAAGGTAAGGTAATCATTACCAAACCTAAAAAGAAGCCTACTACAGTATTCACCAGAAGAACCAAAAAAGGCAAGAAGGAACCTATACTAGTTAGTCCTGCACTCACATTCGAGCAAAGGCTCAAACAATTAGAGGAAGGAGCTGGCATCACAAATTTCAAGGCATTGAAATTTGAAATTAGAACTGATGCTGAGAAAATGCAGATTGAGGAACTAGTACTCAGCAAAATGGGTAAATGGAAATACTCCCCAGACCAGATTGCCCCTCAAATCTCAAAAGAACTATTGGAGAGATTGCAACCGAGATGGGAATCAGCCACCCAAACGGTAAGAGATATTTGTGAGCAATCTCTAAAGAATCTCCGACCAAGTCTCACTAGAGCAGAAGTAAAATCTGAAATGAAAAACCATGAAGGTAAAATTATGATCAAATTCCACACTTGTTTGATTTTGATTAAAGACATTGAACATGTTGTAAATGATGCTACAAACATGTGGAAAAACATCTATCATCTACATAAGCCCAGTGAAGACTTAGTAGAAATCAAAGATGATGATAGCAACAGTGATGATGAGCTTGATAGCACTCCATCCATCACAGTCTCACCAGGAGAGCTGCATGCACTGATGGAAGATAAAGAGGAAGAAGACAAGGAAGAAGAAGCTAAAGAGGTAGATAAGGAGGAAGATGATCCGGTGAAAATTGCAGGAGCAATTATTGCATCCCTTCCTCACTCTCCACCTAAAACTGTGACATCATCAAGGTTGGAGTCAGCTTCAGTAGGTTTGGTCACATCCACATCAGATATATCATCTGCACCTGCCACATCTCAGCTCCAGGTACCATCAATGGAAGTGTCTACCACTTCATCTACCGAGTTGCATTCCTCTTCTTCAGTTACTGAGCAAGCCTTCTCAGCTCCATCATCACCAATCGGAACAGCAGTAAGTTCCGCAATTTTGTCAATTCCAATTTGTTCTACAATTTTGTCAGCAATATCTGTATCTACTTTCAACCCAATTAGTTTAGATACTGCATTATCGAGTGTATCACTATTTTTGGCAAGTACTTCAGTTTTTGACCTGGTATATACTCCTACTAACACTCCACCCTCAAGTATCTCAGTTTTCACTGCTAGTCCTTCCATCTCTACTATTGTGTCTATTCCCAAGGTCAAGCCAGTCATCACAAAAGTCAAACAAAAGCAACCATTAAGACTTATGATCACTGGAAAGGAAATTCCTGAAAATATATTCCTAGACACTGAGATAGTTATTCCAAAGATTGACTATGAAAATGCTACCATTGAAGAAATGAGGTATGTTAGTCAACTAATTGAGATGAAGGCTACGCAGAAGTAGCTAAGGTCTGAAAGGGATAAGGAATATAAAATAATTGAGAATGCCCAGAATATAATTACAGAGGCTACAGGTGTTGATGTAGATTCTACTCAACACATTTTGATCTAGTTAGAAGAGGCAGTCAATAAATTCAATGAGGATACCTCCAGTCAAGAAAAGTTGATGGAGAAGGCAGAAAAGAAATTTGATAATAAGGTGCTTGAGCACATTTCTCAGCACATAGCAATGAAATAGGTTGAATTAACCTCAGTTTTGGCTAATATTGAAATTTCTTTTAATAATGTAACATCTCTTTTTGCTAAGCTTTGTAATGTTACTGAGTATACTAAGGAGATAAGAGAGAAATTGAATAAGATAGATGAGGATTTGAAAGTAAGCGCACAAAATCTGAAGCTTGACCCCAGTTCAACCTCATCTCATCACCTCAGGATCAAATTTTTGTCAGAAAAATAAGCAGAACTACTATGAGAAGAGTCAAGGATCTGATCCACTCTGTTAGATATTCAAAATATGATCCTTCCCATCATGGACACAATGTAGAAGCACATTGCCCATTCAAAAACATTGATCCATGATAACAATTTCTCCGTTGTGGACCATGTGATTGAACTTTCTGCAACAGTTCAAATAGCTCTATCCACATGCAAAATCCTGCAAGAGAATTAGGATAAGACTCTACAACTCATTCTTCAGGTACATTCAGAGTTTATCTCACATTTTGGTGTTTCTATGTAAATACATTCTTTTTATTATTCTTTGGCATTATTGTCAAAAAGGGGGAGAATAGAGTACTCAGAAAGAGTTATTTTATTGGTGAGATAAATGTACATAAAGGGACAAAGAGATACTACAAATAAAAGTCATATAACTCATGTAAATACCTTGTGTATATTGTATGGGGGAGTCATATGTAAGGAATCCATGTATATTAAACAGAATCAATTGTCAATATGTCAAATATTGTATATAAGTTTTGGCTCATAAGTGTTTTTGTCACTAATGCCAAAGGGGGAGATTGTTGGAATTATGATATATTTTGTCATTAGCTACAACACTTATTCGATTCTGAAGGCTTACTGAGCTACTCACCTAATCTATAGTTCACACCATGCAAAACAGTGGTTACTGTGCAGAACAGTGGTTATCGAGCAGAACAGTGTTCTCCAAGTAGTTAGTGCTTACCAAGCTTCGCAGTGTTTACCAAGAAGATAGTGCTCACCAAGACATTAAAGAACTAAATGTTTACCGAGTAAACAAGGTAAATGAAGGAATCAGTTTTTACCGAGTAAACAAGGTAAATGAAGGAATCAGTGTTTACTGAGTAAACAAGGTAAATGAAGGAATCAATGTTTACCAAGTAAACAAGGTAAATGAAGGAATCAGTGTTTAACAAGTAAACAAGATAAATGAAGGAATCAGTATTTACCAAGTGAAGAAGGTTATCAATGGATACAGTTTCTACTGAGTGACACAACATTCACCGAGTCACCAATGGTTACCGAGTTCTGAGCTACTCAGAATGATTAGTATGGACCGTGCCTCTACTCTTACCGAGTGCATGACGATGTAGAGTATTGTAGTGGATGCTAAGTATCAGAAGGTCACCGAGTCAGTTTGTGGAACCCAAGTTTTCTACCACCTGGCCGACTTAGTAATGTTTTTTCACTTGTGTTTAGCTGACCTTACCAATGTAAATGTCAGAATGGTATATATAATTTGAATTAATGAGATGTTGAAAATCGTTGGTTGTGGTGTGTTGCAATATTTTGAAAAAAGGAAAAGTGAATTACCAGCAAAATAGAGGAATACAGCAAGGTCAATATTGATACAGAAAAGATATATCCATCACATCAAGTGATCAGAGCTCAAAGGATCTTATCAGCAATTAGTTGTAACCAGATCCACTACTTCATCATAACAGGTGAAGCAGTTCTCTAAATCCTTTAACAAGGTAGACTTGAAAGTCTTTTGCAAATCTCCTAACAGAGTGCATACTTCATTGTATGTTTGCAAATCCTTTAACAAGGTGGATCTAGCAATCCTTCTTGCTCCTAATAGGACAGATCATCAGAAGTGATCTTTGTAAGCCTTAACCAACCAACTTTATATTGCAGTATTGAAGTTTTGTGGGTATTATCCCCACCCCAGTTTCACTTTCTAATTGGAAGGTTTCTGGGTCACCAAATTTGTGTTACAAATGTTTATCTTTTCATGCATACATTAGATTAGATGGATGAATGGTAAATATTTTATTATGCATAATTGAATTAAAGTTATAGAGTTACTAATTCACCCCTCCCCTCTCAGTAACATTGTTAGTCTTGATTATTTCCAACACTTTGTTTATTATTATTTTTAAAAATTTCCACCATGACATCATAATGATGTCATCAAAATTCAAAAATGATATTTTTTACCTCCAAAATTCAAATTCCCATAACTTTCACATATGAAGCTCGTTTTTGATGAAACCAATGCCATTGGGAAGCTCTCGACGAGATCTTCATTTTGAAATCCATTGTTGACCACTTTTGAAATGGTCTAATTTTGCCCCTTATCTAGCCCTCTGGTCTACCTATTGACCAAAACTTTGACTGAGTGTAACTTCTACATCTGGACTCCATTTTTGTTTGTTCAAGTTGTGTTGAAATCAAGATGCCGAGATCTTTCCGATGGTGCAAATTCTGGAGAGAAATAAGACACTTCAAGTTTTACTGAAAATATCCACTAGATCAAATACCAAGGTATGTGTAGGATCATGGTGTACCAAACTATGACCTTAAGTGGCAATGAAAAATCAACAAATCAGAGTTCTGTCAACTTGAAACATAATTTTAAAGTGGTTATTGACTTTATATCAAAAAGTTGTAAGAAAATAATCTATAGGAAATTGAATGTAGTTTATAAAATACTAGGCCTTATCTAGAGAAAAAAATAATTGATTGGTCAAAAGTATGTATTTTAATGTAGTACTATGAAAATTTCAGAGTGAAAATAAACAGTAGGTTTATGTCTGACCACCTTAATAAAAAAATAATAATAATATTTTTTTAATATAATTATAGATATAAAAAGTAGACTCATGTCTGGATGTGACACATATTTTTGGGTATTTTTATTCCAAATAAATAATTAAATATGAATTTTCTACTAAAAATTTTTGGAAAAAAAAAAACTCCTGTGTCTGACCACCTTAACTAATAGAAAATTTTACTTAATTTAATTTTATTTTTTTTCTTATACTAGGCAAAGGATAGAGTGTGATGCAACTTTTGGATTTAAAAAATGTTATACCATTTGAAAGTTATAGTTATTTTTTAATAAGTATGTCAATCAGCACTTTACAATAATCGTCATTAAAAATTAACTAATAAATACTTATCGAACTCAAAATTTGATAGCAATTATATCAATGGAATCTTGAGAGTGATATAAAAAAAAAACCCATTCATTTCATTCAATTTGAATGAAATAGCATTGTCAGATGGCTACCCGAAGTATAAGTGTCACTGAAACCCTTCGAAAACACGTTTATTGGGTTGACCAAATAGGCTTGGTAAATACGAGGCCTAATCAGATATATGATTTGAAATTAGATATGTGATATGAAATCAGATATCCGATTTCAAATCAGATATTCGATTAGGCCTGACAATTTTCCACACCAATTTGGAGGGAAATTTGAGAGGGGGGATTTTTTTCAATTTTAAATTTGGAGGGAGAGAAATTTAAGATGAAATAAATTTAAGAGGGAAACTTTAGACTATTTTAAATGAAAATTTATTTCAGGAAAGTATGGACATTAATATTATTATTATTATATACTATTATAATTATTATTATATTATAGTAATAAGTATGATTATTATTATTAAATATAATGTAGTTATAAATATAATAATTATAATTATAACTAAATATAATATAGTGATATATATGATATATATTATTATTATTAAATATATATAGTAGTATTATATGACAAAATTATTATATATAATAATATGTATGGTTATTATTATAATTAAATCTATAATCTAGTAACATATATGATTATTATTGTTATATAATCTAAAAATATATTATTATTATATTAAAATATACAATATTATATAATTATTAAATATAATATTGTCATAAAATTCATCATTTCAACACATTTCATGACAACATATGTCCCTAGGGCCCCTAGTAACACCTTTCGATGCATTGCCAATGGGTCCCTAGGGGTCTTAGGGATATACATTGTAATTGAATATGTCGAAAGGGGTCATAGGTCACCCTATAACCCCCTTCAACCCATATGAATGATTCTAATATGTCCCTAGGGTTCCTAGGACCCATAGTGACATATGTCATCATGTAATGGCTCGAAAGGGGTCATACGGACCCATATGAACGATTCTAATAGGGACATATATCATCATGGAACCCTATGACCCCCTTCGACACATTCCATGACAACATATGTCCCTAGGGGTCCTAAGACCCCTAAGGACATATTAGAATCGTTCATATGGATCGAAGGGGATCATAGGGTGATCTATGACCCCTTTCGACCCATTACATGATAACATATGTCCTTAGGGGTCCCAGGTCATAATATGACCCTCTTCAACCCACATGAAAAATTCTAATATGTCCCTAGAGGTCCTAGGACCCCTAGGGACATCTATCATCATGTAATGGGTCGAAGGGGATCATAGGTCACTCTATGACCCCCTTTGACCCATATGAATGATTCTAATATGTCCTTAAGGGTCCTAGGAACCCTAGGGACATATGTTGTCCTGGAATGTGTCGAACGGGGTCATAGGTCAACTTATGACCCCCTTCGACCCATATGAACAATTCTAATATGTTCTTAGGGGTCCTAGGACCACTACAGACATATGTCATTATGCAATGTGTCGAACAGGGTCATAGGTTGACCTATGACAACCTATGACCCCCTTCGATTCATATGAACAATTCTAATATGTCCTTAGGGGTCCTAGGACCCCTAGGGACATATGTCATCATGTAATAGGTCAAAGGGGGTCATGAGTCACCCTATGACCCCCTTCGACCCATATGAACGATTCTAATATGTCATCATGGAATGGGTCGAAAGGGGTCATAGGTCACCCTACGACCCCCTTCAACCATTATGAACAATTATAATATGTACCTAGTAGTCTTAGGACCCCTAAGGACATATGTCATCATGGAATGTGTCGAAGGAGGTCATAGGTCACCCTATGGCCCCCATCAACCCATATGAACAATTCTAATATGTCCTTAGGGGTCCTAGGACCCCTATGGACATATGTCATCATGTAATGGGTCGAAGCGGGTCATAAGTAACCCTATGACCCCCTTCGACCCATATGAATGATTCTAATATGTTCCTAGGGGTCATAGGACCCCTAAGGACATATGTCATCATGGAATGGGTCGAATGGGGTCATAGGTCACCCTATGACCCCCTTCCACCCATATGAATGATTCTAATATGTACCTAAGGGTCCTAGAACCCCTAAGGACATATGTCATCATGCAATGTGTCGAAGGGGGTCATAGGATGATGACCTATGACCTCCTTTGACCCATATGAACAATTATAATATGTCCCTAGGGGTTCTAGGACTCCTAGGGGCATATGTTATCATGGAATGGATTAGAAGGAGTCATAAGTCACCCTATGACCCCTTTCAACTCATATGAATGATTCTAATATGTCCCTAGGGATCCTAGGACCCCTAGGGACATATTTCGTCATGTAATGGGTCAAAAGTGGTCATAGGTCACCCTATGACCCCCTTCAACCCATATGAACAATTCTAATATGTCCTTAGGGGTCCTAGATGACCTATGACCTCCTTCGACCCATATGAATGATTATAATATGTCCCTAGGGGTTCTAGGACCCCTAGGGGCATATGTTATCATGGAATGGATCAGAAGGAGTCATAAGTCACCCTATGACCCCCTTCAACCCATATGAATGATTCTAATATGTCCTTAGGGATCCTACGACCCCTAGGGACATATGTTGTCATGTAATGGGTCAAAAGTGGTCATAGGTCACCCTATGACCCCCTTCAACCCATATGAACAATTCTAATATGTCCCTAGGGGTCCTAGGACCGCTAGGCACATATGTCATCATGGAATATGTCGAAGGGGGTCATAGGTCACCCTATGGCCCCCTTTGACCTATATGAACAATTCTAATATGTCCCTTGCGATCCTAAGACCCCTAGGGACATATGTCATCATGTAATGAGTTGAAAGGGATCATAGGTCACCCTATGACCCCCTTCAACCCATATGAATGATTCTAATATGTCTCTAGGGGTCTTAGGACCGCTAAGGACATATGTCATCATGGAACGTGTTGAAGGGGGTCATAGGTCATCCAATGACCCCCTTCAACTCATATGAATGATTCTAATATGTCCCTAGGGGTGCTAGGACCCCTAGGGACATATGTCATCATGGAATAGGTCGAAGGGGGTCACAGGTCACCCTATGACCTCCTTCAACCCATATGATCAATTATAATATGTCCCTAGGGACATATGTCATAATGTAATGGGTTGAAAGGGGTCATAGGTCACCCTATGACCCCCTTCGAGCCATATAAACGAATATAATATGTCCCTAGGGGTCCTAGGACCCCAAGGGACATATGTCATCATGGAATGGGTCGAAAGGGGTTATAGGGTGAACACATATGAATGATTCTAATATGTAAGAAATATGTTGTCATGGAATGTGTCAAAGGGGGTCATAGGTGACCTATGACCCATATGAACAATTTTAATATGTCCCTAGGGGTCCTAGGACCCCTAGGGACATATGTCATCATGGAATGCGTCAAAATGGGTCGAAAGGTGTCATAGGTCACCCTATGACCCCCTTCAACCCATTTGAACAATTCTAATATGTCACTAGGGGTCCTAAGGCCCCTAGGGACATATGTCATCATGTAATGGGTCTAAGGGGTTCATAGGTCACCCTATGACCCCTTTCGACCCATATGAATGATTCTAATATGTCCCTAGGGGTCGTAGGACCCCTAGGGACATATGTCATCATGGAATGTGTCAAAGGGGGTCATCGATCACCCTATGACCCCCTTCAACACATATGAATGATTTTAATATGTCCCTAGGGGTCCTAGGACTCGTAGGGATATATGTCATCATGTAATGGGTCGAAAGATGTCATAGGTCATCCTATGATCCCCTTCGACCCATATGAATGATTCTAATATGTCCCTAGGGGTCCTAGGACCCTTAGGGACATATGTCATCATGGAATGGGTTGAAAGAAGTCATAGGTCACCCTATGACCCCCTTCGACCCATATGAATGATTATAATATGTCCCTAGGGGTCTTAGGGCTCATAGGGACAAATGTCATCATGTAATGGGTCGAAGGGAATCATAGGTCATCCTATGATCCCCTTTGACCCATATGAATGATTCTAATATGTCCCTAGGGCTCGTAGGACCCCTAGGGACATATGTCGTCATAAAATGTGTCGAAGGGCATCATAGGTCACCCTATGACTCCCTTCAACCCATATGAACAATTCTAATATGTTCGTAGGGGTCTTAGGACCCCTATGGACATATGTCATCATGTAATGGGCTGAAGGGAGTCATAGAATATGTCATCATATAATGGGTTGAAGGGGTTCATAGGTTACCCTATGACCCCCTTCGACCCATATGAATGATTCTAATATGTCCCTAGGGGTCCTAGGACCCCTAAGGTCATATGTCGTCATGGAATGGGTCGAAAGGGGTCATAGGTCACCCTATGACCCCCTTCGACCCATATGAATGATTCTAATATGTCCTAAGGGGTCCTAGGACCCATAGGGACATATGTTGTAATGGAATGTGTCGAATGAGGAATGATTCTAATATGTCCCTGGGGGTCCTAGGACCCAGAGGGACATATATATATATATATATATATATATATATATATATATATATATATATATATATATATATATATATATATATATATATATATATATATATATATATATATATATATGTAAATAAAATATTTATAGATTATAATAATAATAACATAATATATTATTATATATTAATAAGATAGGTCATTATAATAATAATATATATTATATTAATAGATTATAATAATAATAACATAATATATTATTAGATATTATATCTTTACATTATGTTATATATATATATATATATATATATATATATATATATATATATATATATATATATATATAATATCTTTACATAGTCATATATCTCAAATAACTTATAACTCACAAACTCAAATTATATCATAACCCAAAAATTTGTTTTTCCCTCCAATTTTTTTGGACGGGTATCAAATATCTAATATATTGACAAGATTTTCCCAAATATTCCTTGTCATTGCAGACCCGACAACATCACTTTTTGGGTTTCTTTTTCACGGGTTTTACAAAAAGTCATGTTTTGGGACCCAACCAACTGAAAAAAGTTTTATAATATAAGCCTAGGTGTCTGATATTGTCATCTGAAAGGGGAGCAGTAGTCGTTGAAAGGCTAAACGCAAAAGGAAGGTATCTAATGAAGACATTGCAGCATATAGGGAAAGGGACAAAATGGAAAACCAAAGGAAAAAACAAGGTATGTTAAATGTCAGTCAAGTTGATGATGAATTAGTCAAAGGAGAAATCATAGAGTCAGATAATGATTATGTGTAGTTGGGGAATAAAAATGTACCAATTGAAAACGATAATGCTCCAATTGAAAAATTAGAGAATGAAAATTTTGAGGATGAAATGCTACCAGGTCATAATGTAAATTGCATAATTGACCATTCCAAACATGACAATGCAGAGGAACCTAATGCACAAGAACCTTACATATCTCCTAATTATAATCAACATGAAGGTTCTAGAACACCAAAATGGATAATTGAAATTGATGAAATGATTATTACCAGATTGGAATAAAAATAATCAGAAAGACTCATTCGGTTATGGGCTTCGAGATTATATAAGATGTTTTTCAGCAACAAGACAGTGGTGGAGCAATGTCAGCTTTTCATGCACTTATTAAAGATGCAAAATATGAGACCTATGCTTTCCAAATTGAAGGTTCATGTCAATAAAAAGTTTTAAAGAAATGCCATTATTGTGAAGAATATTTTCAATTCTCTCAAGAGCTGCTCAAAGGGTTATTACAACCTCTTTGGTAAGTCATCATTTGAGAAAGGGTAGATATATGAGACAAACTTGTATTGATTTGAATCTAAATTTTATGACTTTAAGAAGAGCACTTAATCGATGAGAGAAAATTGATGATGCTCTTCAAAATGAAACATGGACATTTGGTGGGAGACTTCCACATTTTGATAAGAAGCTATCCGATGATGTGAAGGAAGAAATTACATAATTTTGGCACTCTAGCTCACGAGTATCACCCAATTCTAAAGACATGTTAAATTTGAGAATTGGCATCAGAGACTGCACACCACATCGTAAACACTATTTGGAGGTAAGTCAAACTATGTTGTTCAAACAATTTAGAGAGAGTCATCCAAGTCTTCATATATCACAAAGGGCTTTTATATCTTTGAATCCATTTTATTGTGTGCCACTCAAAATTTGAAATAAATTTTGTTGCAAATATCATATTGAGTTTTCTATGCACCATGAACTATTATGCCCCATCTTTTCTACTTTGCATTGTAAAGAAATGCTAGTGAATTGTGGTGCTAGTGGGCTTCCAAAATCATCAAGAAACTTGCTAGATCAACTTTTCTGTCGTAGAGTTGATGGTTGTTCCTTTTATAGAAATGCTTGCTTAAATGAGAAGTGTTCAAAATGTGGTGGCTTATCCAAGTTTGACACATGTTTCCATGAGGGGTGCGAACAAGATCTTGGAAAGACAATAGTGAAAAAAAGGTATATGAAATAGTGAAATACACATTGAAGAGTGGGGATGAGAGCTCTAGATGTGAATTGGTTGGAAAAGATATCAGTGTGGCTACAAAAACTATACTATACTATACTATCCTAGGCTACTGGTGGATGATCAAAATGTAGCCTCTTTGCTGCACTAGGTGGATCAGATGCCTCCTACATAAACAAAAATGGAAAATTGAAAGTTAGACTACTAAATTTATATGATTCTTTGTGTCTAACATTGAATTACTCAAATGCATAATGATCTTTTTTGTAATGAAGATTTATACTATTAAAATTTTATAATAAATACCTCTCTCACCGACCTCCTGCGCCAGTCAAGAGTCCTCTCGTATGCCCTCGACAATGCTTCTACCTCCCTGATTGTGGGCTATGTATGTTCAAATACATTTGTTAGATGAATCTACAACTTAAACTATAACATTATAATTCATAGCATGCTAAATTTATAACATATTTAATCATGAATTCAAACTACAACTTACTATTGTAGGCTCCTCCTCAGGATAAAGTGGTTGCATCATCAAATCTACATAACTCTCCCATCAAACCTCATGTGCACTAGGAGTCTCCTATGAGATACAAAATAGTAGTTGTTAATATCACGAAAATCAATTTTGAATTTATTTATGAAGATAAGGAAAATAAAAAATAAATATACTTATACATACAATGGGGCTCTCAGCGTGAATGGAAATGCCTGATCGTCTATGATGCGAAATCTATACAGGCTCATCGCTAGTAGCCATGCCCTATATACAATAAAGAAAGTAATTAAATTTTATTACGATAAACATTTTACAAGAATGCATCGATATTTAATCAAATAGAAAGCACCTAATTACCTTTCCTTTGTCAATGTGTGGTGGCTCATCTCCTACACTTTGTCCCCCCGGGATAGGTGGTACCTACAAGATAAAAGAAAGATTAGCAACCATATATGCTACAATATCAAATAGAAAAAACAATGCGAACACAACATAATGTACCATCGATGTCTCAAGGCCAAATGAAATGGCGAGAGCATGACATCATCAATCTGTGTGAGCTCCTCGTCGGTCATCAACTAAACATGAATGAAGATCACATACACGTATAATTTAGTATGGCTTAAAAATTAAAATTACTCTATTATAAAAATTAACTTTAAATCACATATTTCATAACAAAAAAATGTATGCACGTACCAACACTGAAGGAGTCCATGCCTCTGCATTCCCCTCCTCTCTCGCATCAAGGTCTATAGCCTCTACGCATGTGTCTGGTGTATCCTTGTCTAATACAAAATGATACTCAGGAAGATCACCTATGGGACCCAGGCAAATATTCTTGCACATAATGCAAGTGTGAGGCACACAAACATGTGATGAGCTAGTCGATGATGAACTGGCCCCAGCATCATCAACATGAGGAGGCAAGACTGACCTAGCATGAGATATCATTAGGCTACTCAGCCTATGAATGGCTCTAGTTGTCTAAGAGCTAGCCTCTGCCATAATATCAGGATGTTGCACTCGAGGAGGGGGGGAGATATTAGTGGGGGGGGGACAAAGGTGCCAACTTTCTTCCATTGGGAAGAGGGTCTATCCTAAGGAGCTCCTAGTTCTACACCCATGTTGGGCTTCATGCTCCAATAGTTCACTTTAAGTTTCAACACAAATTCTACATATAATTTTCTAACAAAATAAAATGGCACATCTAAATTGCTATGTGGAGGGATATCAAAACCCATCCACCAATGATCCCAAAAGTTTGCACTTATGGCATCATTTGTGCACCATTTAATTAATAGTTTGAGTTTTTTTGGGTTGACTGGTATACCCATTTTCAGGTTCGCAAAAAGGCCAACCAAATCCTCTTTGGTTATATTGAGGGCCGCAACCTCATCATAGTCCAAACCATCATCAAACATCTCATGCATTTCATCACACCAAAAAAGAGCAACATTTTGTTGGTTTGTAAGGGTTTCAATGTTATCCACTATGGTGTTTAATATGGATAGCATAGGAGCCAATGTGGGTACATTATTATATGTTCTTTGCAAACCCCTCAATTCGGTGAGATTTTCATTTATCAAATCCTCAATTCGAGGAGGGTTTTGAGGGGTAGAGGATCATTTGGTGGACGATTTTGTGGGGGCATTGGATCGTTTGGTGGGGGGTTATGAGGAATATTATTTCCTACCTCAGTGTCATCAATTTGATCATCCATTCCTATTGAATTGCAAAATGTAATATATATTAAAAAATCTTATTTTTAACAATTTTTTTCAAAAAAACCCTAGATTCAACTAAAACTAACAAAATCATGATAAAATCTATTGAATTTATGTTTAAAATGATTAATTTAAAAAAAAAAACCCTTTATATTTGATATCCAATTTAAAATCTGATATTCGATCCTTGCCCTCAAATACTGGTGTCGAAATAAGCCAAATATAAGCTCGTGGGTCTGTCATTTTTTTAAATACCGAGCCACAGGTATCAGATATATGATATAATATTGGATATCCAATATTATATCGATATATTATATATTATATTATATATTATTACTTTATTATTATTATATTATATAATATTACATAATATATTATACTATTATAATATAATAATAATATAATTATATTATAGTATAATTATAATTATTATATTATTATTATAATATATTATTATAATTTATAATATATTATACTATTATAATATAATAATATTATTATTATATTATTATAATATAATATTATATAATATTACATAATATATTATATTGTTATAATATAATATTTTTATATTATACTATTATAATATAATAATATTATTATTATATTATAGTATAATTATAATTATTATATTATTATAATAATAGTATGTTATAGTAATATATTATTTTTATCAGATATCTAATATTAGATCAGATATCCGATATCAAATTGGATATCCGATAAGCCTTGGGCCTTACTTTCTAGGTTTGGTACCTAGATAAGTGAAAAAAAGTCAGAGCAGATTTTGAAGTGCTTTTAGACGTCTTCAAACTCTATTTTTTTTCACATCGCCACTTTTTGGCACACCATGATCCTGCACATACCCACCATGTTGAAGTTGATGAAAGATCAACCCCACAGCTTTCAAGAATCACTTGCATGCAATCACCTATCATAGAAAGAGAGAAGCAAAAGCTATGGAGGTTGGAATTCTCAGATTCAAAGATGAGACATTCTTGATGAGAAAAAAGAGAGATTTCTATTATAAAAAATGAATCAATAAATTACAAAGGGATCAATCCTTATAAAAGGAAATCAAAACCCTAAAAAGTAAAACCTAGGTTGCATGTTACTAATTAATAAAAGAATTAATTATTATATTCCTAAAGTTTATATTAAGTAAACTAGAGATAATAAGTGACTTAATAATTAAATTAATATGATTTAATTAATAAGAAAAAAATATTACTCTAACAAGATGATATTCATATATTTAGTAAGAATAAGGAAGAAACACCTCAAACATATTAGGCAAGTGTTGTAGACCCTAAGAGAGGAGAAGTTGTTGATTAATTTGAAGAACTGTTCCTTTGTGTAAGAGGAGATTATGTATTTAGGATTTGTGATTTCAGTTGATGGTTTGAAGATGGATCTTGAGAAGGTTAAAACAAATTTGGAATGGCCTACACCTGAGACTGTGGGTGAGGTAAGATCATTTCATGGTCTAGCTAGTTTCTATAGAGAATTTATAAGGAATTTCAATTTTTTTTATAATGTTATGACCAAGACTATGAGAGGAGATAAAAAAGGATTTCAAGTGGACAGATGGAGTTGATAAGAGTTTTTAGATTTTGAAACAAAAGATTGTTGAGTTAACTACATTAGCTTTACCCAATTTCAATAAGGTATTTCAAGTTGAGTGGGATGCAAGTGGTTGTGCAATAGGAGCTGTGTCAAGTCAAGAAGGTAAATGTGTTACTTTAGTGATAAGTTGAATGATGCTAAAAAGAAGTATTTTTATATGATCTAAAGTTCTATGCTATTTTTCAAGCCTTGAAGAAGTGGAGACATTAATTTATTCTTAAAGAGTTTGTGATGTATATGAATAATAAATCTTTACAATATTTGGGAAGTCAACATGAGTTGAATTTGAGACATATAAAGTGTGTTGAGTACTTGTAGAGTTTCACATTTGTGATAAAGAATAAAAGTAGAATTACTAGCCCACTTCCAGATGCATTGAGCATAAGATATTCTTTATTGACCAAGTTTGTGATGTATACGAATAATAAATCTTTACAATATTTGGGAAGTCAACATGAGTTGAATTTGAGACATATAAAGTGTGTTGAGTACTTGTAGAATTTCACATTTGTGATAAAGCATAAAAGTAGAATCACTAGCCCACTTCCAGATGCATTGAGTAGAAGATATTCTTTATTGACCAAGATGAAGATTGACGTTCTTGGTTTTGATGAGGTAAAGGAGTTGTATGATACAAACTCTAATTTTTCTAAGGTGCAGAGAGAGTGTAGAGCACCAAATCTATCAAATCAACCAAACAAGTATGATGCGTATTTCATTCAAGAAGGTATCTTAGTAAAAGGAATTTAATTGTGTATACCAAGAAGTTCTGTGAGAGTTAATTTGATTAAGAAAAAACATTGTGGTGGATTAGCTAGACATTTTTGAATTGATAAGACATTGAGTTTTCTTAAGGATATGCATTATTGGCCAAAGATGTCTATTAAGGATGTTCATAAGTTTGGTAGGAATTGTGAAATTTGTCAAGTTGCAAAAGGAGTAAGTTAGAATATTAGATTGTATACACCTATTTCTATTCCTGAGAAACCTTGGAGTGAAATCAATATGTATGTTGTTCTTGGATTACCTAAGACAACAAGAGCGTATGATTCTAAATTTCTTAATATGGATAGGTTTTCTAGGATGGCACATTTTATACCATGTAAGAAGACATTTGATGCAGTGCATGTTATGAAGATTTTCTTCAAAGTGATTTTTAGATTGCATGAATTATGAAGAAGTATTATCTATAACAGAGACAAAAAGTTTGTTGGTTAAGTTTGGAGGATTTTGTGGAAGAAGATGAGTATTGAGTTGAAGTTTATTTCTAAATTCCACCAATAGATAGATGGACAGATAGAGGTTGTGAATAGATTCTTGGGTAATTTATTAAGATGTTTAGTTGGAGATAAGCTGAGCAATTGGGATGTGGTATTGGCACAAAATTAGTTTGCATGTAATAATCCTGTGAATAGGAGTATTAGGGAAATGCCTTTTTATATTGTTATTGGAATGTAGCCTAGAGGTATATCAAATTTGAAGAAAATTGCTAGAGAAGAGAAGAGAACTACTGAAGATGAAGAATTTGTTGATTTTATGAAGTCTTTGCATGAGTAAGTAAAGTTGAGGTTGACACAAAGTAATTAGAAGTATAAGGAAAATGTAGACAATTCTAGAAGACATCATGTTTTTGAATTTGGTGATGAGGTGATGATTCATTTGTAGAAAAGTAGATTTCCTACTAGAATGTACAGTAAGCTAAAAATGAAGAAGTTTGGTCCTTGTAGAATCTTGAGGAAGTTTGATAGTGGTAATGTTTATGAAGTTGATGTTAGAGAAAAATGTTAATTTAAATTGATTAGTTAAATTACCTTTTCTCCCTTCTTAAGATTTCACTTTATGCACTTTTGCATTCTCATTTAATAATTATTTAGTAATTATTAAATAGCATTTACCTTTTAGGTTACCCTTTTTGGGTTTCGATCTCCTACTATAAGGATAGATTGTTTGTAAGTATCTTATATCTTTTCTTTTTCTGAGAATACAATTTGCATATTTTCAGAGCAAACCCTTGCCTCTTCTTATCTTTTTCTTCTCTGTGACAAGTTTTCTACATGCAAGTATTGAAGGGCTTCGTGGATTTTTTTTTGTATTGCTCAAATCATTTAGTTGAGTTACTTGATGACATGGATAAATCTCCTATATTCCATGTTGTTTATTTGTATGAGTATCATGAGTCAGATAATGAAGTTGTTGTGCCAAATGATTATCCTAAGAAGAAGGTGGAAGAGATTGAACAAATTTTTGATTAGAGAGTTGGTAAAATCACAAGAGGAAAAGATTACTATGAATGTTTGGTGAAGTGGAAGAAAAGACCAGTGGAAGATGCTACATTGATTTCTCAATCAAAGTTGGATTCAATTGAGGTTGTGACATCTTAATGATTTGGAAGAATCATTTCTTTCAACCTTAATTGGCTGCTGTAGGAGCATCCTAGGTTTTCCTTGATTTCTTGCTCATCTTTGTGCATTTTCTCAATTGTTTCCCAATGTAATATTGGCCAAGTACAATGTTTTTTAGTGTGGTATTGGTCGAGTTGTTGCTTTGGCTGAGTTCTATTGCTTCTAAGTTCCTCCAAATGCCAAGTGAGCTCGTTGGTTTGCTGATGCTTGGTTCCTTCTTTGACTGAATTTGTCTATGATAGGTTCCTAGTATGAGCCAACTTGTTTATTTAATTTTGGTCATGAATTTAATGTAAGGACCATGCATTGGGCTATGTGTGGACCATTACAATGTTGACCTTCTCTTATGTAAAGACCTAGAATTTTTAACAAGCTATTTTGGCAAAGTATAAGTAGTAAGCCTAGTTTAGGTTTAGAAGTAGGACACAAAATGAAGTAAAAGAGTCATAGAAGTTAAGAAGAAAAAGTTTGGATATCTAATTGCAGTTGTACCATGTTGGATTCATTTTGATGTGTTTATGATTATTTCATCAATCATAACCTAAACAACCTCATAGCCAAGAAATATTGCGGATAATGTGATA
The DNA here is from genome assembly GCA_028749045.1 of Cupressus sempervirens. Lineage (NCBI taxonomy): Eukaryota > Viridiplantae > Streptophyta > Pinopsida > Cupressales > Cupressaceae > Cupressus > Cupressus sempervirens. The sequence continues at coordinate 897,721,893 of CM053792.1, forward strand.
AATCAATAAAGATATTGTTGTTTCTCTCTCTCTCTCTCTTTGCAGTGTTGTTCTTTGTTATTTGTTTCTATTGTGTTTACTTAGCGAGGTGTTTAGATAGTTACGTACATGCCTCTAGCCCTAATTTTTCAAACATCCTTGCATCAGTGCATGTATTAGCTTACGCCTATTACAGTATGCATTGTCTCTCATGTAGAAATAGTCGTACATCATTAAAGACTACATGGTGCCCAAATTTTAATGTATTGAATTTATTTTTTATGTTTTGAATATATGTGTTTATGAGAATTGATTCTTTTTGTATTGCAATTGATTATTATACAATAATATATGCAGAATTCTCTAAAGTAAGTGTTTCTAGTACACTAGATCTTTTCAAAATGTGTTTATGTTAGCAAGACCTTTGGATTTAAATAGATATTTCAATAAATTATAAATAGAATTACATCTCTTTACAAAATAAAAATATAGTTATTATGCAATTGAATATTAGGTGGTTCGATATGGGGATATGCAACATATATAAGGGCATTTAGTGTTGAACTATGTTGTACTATTCTAATTTAGTGTGACTTGTAATTTTGTGACATGATTCAGAAATAAAAATATTAAAGTTCTAATTGTATCTACTTATTAAAAAAAATCCATAAAGCTTCAAAAATTGAAACGAAACTACATGAAAGTCAATTTTTGATCTAGTCACATTAATTAGACAAGATACACATGTAGTGATTTAAGTCTAGATCTATTGATTTCAAGCCTAGATTTTATTGTTTTTGATTTCTTATGTAATAAAAGTTCTAAATACTTCTATCATAAGAGGGCTATGTAGCAATATTTTTATATCTTTTTACCTTTGCATTGAGGATATCCAATGATTTCCTGAACAATGCAAATATTTATGTCACTCAAATCTTAAATACTTTATTCTAAAATTATTTTTTCCTATTTTTCATAGTTAGATGAAGGACTTAGTGCTTATTAAAGATTGTCATACAAATTGTATACAGACATTTAGCATTGAACTATGTTGTGCTATGAAAATTTAGAGTGAATTCCCTTGGTCCAACACAATTCTACTATAAAAATTTCATTATATTTGTCCAAACCTTGTTGATAGTGTTTTATATGACAATTGTGGAAAAACAATAAAGCATTCCTCCATTTCATTTTAAAGATTTATTAAAGTCATAATGAGAACTAGAATTTTTTTTTTTTTTTTTTACATTTTTGAAGGAATACATTAAAAGATAGCAAGTAGGTTGAACAACACAATTAAATGTAACATGTTCTTATTATATATTTCTTTTAGGAATATAATTTTTCAGTGATATTGATATGTTTTAATAAATGATAAAATTACATTAATAAAATGTACATTTTTTTAATAAAAAATTGCTCAATGTTTAAATCTATCCTTTTTTATGATCAATATATCACAATTCTTAAGAATCACTATAGTTGAACAATCAGAAATTACTGTTTAGCCTACCTATTAAATTAAATCAAGGCTTAGTATTGGAACTTGCACATTCTAACATTAATTCAAAACAAAAAAACTTAGCAAGTGAGTTTGAATCCCAGTGTATGAAATTCCATTTGTATCAGTACTAAGTTTTAAATAAACACACCCAAGATTAGGGATAAGATCTTATTTAAAACAAAGTGGAAAAAAATATCGTAGAAGCAAAACTCAAAACCTACGAACCAACTATGTTTCCCTCAATGGCATCCATCATCTTGTCAAAGCATTCAGTAAAACACTTGGCTAGAGTATCACTATTCACATAGTTCTTGGTGCCAATCACTTCCAACCTCACACTTCCCATGTAGCTCACCACCGTCAAAAGAAGTGTCTGCAAAACAAAACAATTCATTACACTGAAAAATATCTTTCTAAGAAAATAGAGTTTGCCATTAACATATCATATTCATAATGTGAGCTCAAAATAGTGGAGTTTAATGCTTCATTAGTTAGAGAGTTAGGCAATGAAAGTAACATGACTCTATATATTTGTAATTACTATTACCAATGATTAATAACAAGTTGTAAGTTATATCTATTTTTATTTTATTGTTATACTTTACTAATATGGTATCAGAGAAAACTTCTTGTTAAAATTTTATGTGTTAGAGAAGAATCTATCAAGGAGATGAGGCCTAGAGAAACACCACTAGATCTTGATGGTTATGAAGATTTTATTGAAGATGAAGTTATTTTATTTTGAAGAAGCCAATTCTTTGGAAATAGGAAAGGATTTAGTAGAGGTTAGATGGATGCCCAATAGTCTAAGGTGCAAACAGATCAAAGAAATTATACTTCATCAAGATTATGAGACATGTATGTGTAGATTGGTGTCCAATAGTTTAGGGAGATTTGAAAATTTGGAAGTTTGGCATCATACCTTTACAAGCGTTATGAGGTATTTTATGTGCAATTGGTATCTAATGATGTTTTGAAGCTTGGATGATAGTTTCATGACTATACTAGTAGTTGAGAGCAACTTGAAGAAGCCTTATAGGTCTAAGAACTATTTTTTCAAAGAAAAGAATATGCATAATGTATTTCCTATCATATGTCATTTTAATGTTGTAGCATTCATAACGGGTTTTGGAATTTAGTGCTCCATTAGTTAGTGAGTTGGAGAATGAATCAAACAAGATTATAGATGTGTTTGAGTTAGGTGTAAGTACATTCTAACTAGTTTTCAAGTTCATGTGTGTGTTGTCAATTGTATTAGTGTGTTGTCAATTGTATTAGCATAATTATAAGATCCTAATGAAGCCATATGACTCTATTTATTTGTAATTACTATTACCAATATTTAATAACAAGTAGTAAGTTTAATTTCTCTCTATTTTTATTCTACTATTCTATTTTTACTTAATAGGAACTTCAAGTAGGAGATAGATATTGTTACAGTGATAATCAATAGAAAAGTGGAGAATAGGTAAGGGTTTTCCTTATCATTGCTATTAGATTACTTGCCTGAGGAATCCCAGATGCCAAGAAAGAGATGCTCTTAACAGGAATTTGAATGAGTGCTATCTTCTCTGTGGGGCCGATCATATTTGATAATGCTAATGTTGTGTTTGCCAGTGTGTTATAGATGCTAGTAGCAGATGCTTGGAATACTTTAAAAGTATAAACTTTGGTTAAAAATATTATTATTATATTTCCATACAAATGTATTGTAATCACACTTAGCACATATCACATACCTTTGAGGAAAGATAGCTGAATAGTTTTCTAGTGATGAAGACTTCAAGTGACATTTTCTTTCTATCTATGATTTGCTTGGCTCTTCGCACAAAGCCTAATGGACTCTCTTCATTAGTTACAGGAATAGGGATTTGTAACATCCCAACATGGTTTCCCCATGGTGCTTTACTCTTAAGTTTCAACATTTCTTTAATATCCTACACAAATCCATAGTTTAATCAGGTTTGCTATTATTCTTTATATTTCAATTGAATTTCATCAATTAATAAAATATTTATAAAGAGTCATTAATTGTGCATGTGTAGATGATTTTTTTTAATCATAGGGTTTCTCCATGGATATGGTAAGTAGGTATTTGCCAACAATTTTGTTGGATTTCCTCATAGTGTTTCAATGTTAACTTTCAACAATTGTTTATGTTATGTAAATATTCACAATAAATTTAAAAATCTTGTAATTGTTGACTACTTATAACTACTGAAGATATAATATTTATGAAAATTACAATTTTTTTCTTTTACATCATATTTTGAAAAATAAATTAAATAGAACATCTAAATTTGATGATTATTAGCATATATATGTATGTATGTATGTGTGTGTGTGTACATACATACATACATACATACATACATACATACATATATATATATATATATATATATATATATATACCTACACACACATATATACGTACATACAAACATACATATATATATCTATATATATGTATGTACATACATACATACGTACATATATATAGATACACACATACACACACATATGTATGTATATATGTGTGTGTATATACATATATATCTGTGTGTGTGTATTTAAAGATATTCAATAACAGCTTTTAAAATATTGTAATTATCATAATTAATAAGATTAAATATTTCTTGCACATATTTTTTAGATCTTATAATTTAAAACTACATTTTGTCCATTGTTTTAAATTATTTATTTACTAATAATTGACAAATGATGTATATTGCAATAATATTTAATTTTATAAATACCTTCAATCCAGACAGCGCTCTTGTGTTCATGAATACAATCCCCGTTACTGTTGACTTCGCCATCTCCTTCCTGACTTTTGCCACTTCTCCTGCAAAATAATCTTATATATATAAATATGTGTGTGTGTCATTGGAGTCATTATGCCATCATGTATAATGAGTCAGAATAATAGCTAAATTATGAACATTCATTGCGCGCACCGTGAGAAAGAGTTGTCTCCAAGTATCGTTGAAGTCCAGCGAAGATAACGCCCATAACAACATCATTAACCGTCTGCAAAAGTATTTTACCGAAATGAGCATGTTTAAAAAGATAAAATGTATACCATATTATAGATGTCAAATGGGAGTGAGATTAAGAAGTTACTCCTCCAACGGAACTCTTTATCTTTTTGACGTCTTCCATGAGGAAGGTGACGGATGATATGACTTTGGGCAGCATTTCAACACCGGGAGGCCCACGGAAGGGCAACTTGCTATCATCCGTCCATATAGTTCTAAAGAGGCTACTTATGAGGTCACATAAAGTGCACCACAGTACAAGAAGAGGCATGAAGAATAGCCTATGAAGCGTGAAATACATAAATTCAATGGAAACCCATGATGATGAATGATATGGATTAACTCTTTTGCGAGGTGGAGATTTCATGAATGAGGGAAAGGTAACAGGGAGATTGGGATCATCTGCTCTGGTGACACAGCAGAGAAGAAGGGACATGAGGGAAGTGCCATCACCTAATGAATGGTGCATGTTTATGATTAATGTGGATCTGGCCTTGCTTGTATTGTCATTCAGAATGTGAAATGCCCACATGGGCCTACACTTGGGAAGAGGGGTTAAATGTATGGTACTGATATAATCTTTCACAAACTCGTCATATTCATTTTGGCCCGGAGGAAACTCTGGAACAATTACATGATCGTCCACGTTTACTTCACTTTCCACCCATTGCAGAACTCCGTGTCTGTTCTCAGTCTGCCATCCCATTAATAAATATGAACAGCAATTATTGAATAAAATATAATAAATTTAATTATCTATGAGAAAATGTACAGACCATCTTACTACGAAACCGTGGGTTGCCTGGCAGAAGAGTATTTGTAATGGCTTGCTTGGCGCTGGAGACATCAATGGCTTCTTCAAGCTCAAAAATGGCCTGCACGCATAATGAAAGTAAGGGAATACGAAATGTCTGACTGAGCGGGCTCACCGCCTCGCAACCTGCATTACTATCTACCGACGACGTTTCCGCACTGATCTCCATCAAACTAAATCTTTTTCCTTAATCAAATGGTATCTATACTTTTTATGAACGCCAAGTCAAGAAAGCTTCATGTATATAACCTTCGCTGATATTTTCTGATCTTTTCCCAAAGGGCGTTACATATTGGCGTTGAAAAGAAGTACAGATTTGTCAAAGTTTTCATTAAACTCTGTACAACGAACTAAACACCTAATTTCTTCGGCGTTATTTAAAAGTGAATAACTAACTTTGTCGAAGTTTTCGTTAAACTCGGTACAACTAAACACCTAATTTGTTCTGCTATTTTGCAAGAGAAAAGATGGTGGCAAAGGGTCAAATTAAATTTACTCAAGATGGTACATTTATCGTTAATAGCATCTATGAAATGTCGCATTCACCTCTGTAAAGATGTCCCATCGAAGTGTGTACAGTGCAAATTGATAAAGTGTACAGTGACTAGGTCAGACTGACAATACCCTGCCTCGAACATAAACAAGAGCTCGAGAGTAGCGTAGTTCTCGTCAAAGGTGGGTGGGAAGAATAGGTTTTTTGGTTCGTGTTTTAGACACATAGACATAGCTTTTGTCAACAACGTGATTTTGACGCCTTTCTAGTCTAAATAGGTTCTGAATATTCTCAAAAATATTATATTACCTTAAGAAGGAGAAGATAAATTTGTAAAATTTATTGTTAAAAACCATCTAGAAATAACTCAACAATTATTTGACTAATGGTTGTGCATATGTAAGTGTTAACATGTACAGCTTAATTAATTGGATTAATCTATTTTGATTTTAGTTCAAATATTTTTTAATGTACAGTCACACTATTTTTTATTTTTTATTAATAAGAATGTGAATATTTTAAAACAATTCTATTAGAAAATCATATTCTTACAAGCCATTCTAGACATAAAGATTCATCTTCATATTTGTAAGATTTGGCACATTCTCAAATGAAAATTATGTCCTAAAAAAATGTTAAAATTTTATAAATGTAAAATTTAGGAAAAGTCAAAGGGTCCTTGGTCGGACGTGGCTATCCTTCCTTCAAGTAAACATCATGGATTTTTCCAAAAATTTCAGCATCTGATCTGCATAGTTTGTAGTCGAAAACAACAAAAAATTTGGAAAAAAATCACTACATTTTCATGAATCTGGAAAAAAAAAAATTACTTTGTTTTGTCTTTAGTGCATTTTGTTTGGAGATTAGCCCGTCCCTTGGTCTACTGGTGAAGTTGAAAGGCTCACAAAGAGTCCACGGGATTGCGACAATACAGAAAAGATGATCCTCCATCCAAAAAAAAATTAAAGAAAAAATAAGGCTATATATTCATATGTAAATGATGGTTTGTTGTAGGTTTGATTTAGTCTAATTATCATACCATTATACAAATGCAAGTACATTGTATCCATAAAGGAGAATTATGATATTGAATATATAATTTGCAACTACTCCACACAATTTTACATATAGCACTTGATCTCATAGCTTTATAAAGTGTTCCATGGCATCTCATACAATATGGTTATATAAATACACAATAATACCATAAAGGGACGTGAATATATTGAGAAGAGGAGATGAAAGTGTAAAACATACATTTGTAAGCACTTTCAGATGCAACAAATTTCTTAAGTTTCTCACAAAAGACCACCTCTTCAAGAGTTATCATCAAATTGACAATTTAATTGTATAGTATAAAACATAGAGGACAACATAAATAGTAGTAGTTAGGTGTTTGTAATTTGGAATAGACATAGAATTCCAAATTTTAGCTTACATTTTACATATGAAAAGAAATAAATGCATGTATATGTCCCATGTATAAGTGTGACATAGTTTCCATGTGCATTAAGTACACAATATTTAGATTGAACACAATGAGGAAAAAAATAGTCAATTGGTATGTGGTGCCATAACACCATAAGAAGTAAAAGTCTTATTCTGATATTCCTAAATTTTATATGATCTAATGAAGAAAGTATTCTTTGAAAATAGTCTACCAATATTAGAAGAGATGCAACTCTTTATAGCCCAATAAAATTTAAAAATTTTGGTTGAGATACAGTGTTCTGAATGTACAAAGTTCTCTAAAGATAATATCAAATGAAGAAAATAAACAGAGCTACTAAATAAAATATTTGTAATTGTAAGAAATAAATATAAATTTTATCATATGTTTCAATTTCTAAGTTAACATAGATTAATGTTGTGAAAAAAACAATAATTTCAATTTAATTTACTTATACAAACAAAATGTAAAATATCTTATTTTTCTCTGAGCCTGATAATCCTCCCAAGTTTCATTATTTTACTGTCTAAAGAGGTAGCCACGAAAGAAACATGAGACCCTTTATGGCCCACGAGAACACCAAACCTCTCCTCAAATATGATTTAACGATATTTAGACCAAAATTGTTTGCTGTGGGTTGATGCACATTGAATGTCTGTGGATGGGCATTAGAAGCCCAATCGTTGTTTATCAGAGTTGATTGTTGGAAGGGCAACTTTTTGGCTATAGACAATTTAATCCTTGCTAAGTGATAATGCAAATAATGGTGGGTATGCTATTGGAAAAGGTGGAGCATTTGTTTCAAAAGAGTGTCACTATTGATACTATCCATGTCTTCTCTTGCATGAAGAAACTCCCCATATGTTAGTTTGTGAACACAATTAAATTCTAATAGCCAACATTCCAAACCACTAATTATAAGTGAATTGCTTAAAATCTTACAAGACTACAAAAAATATTAATTCAATGAGTTAGAATTTTAGTGATATAAGATACAAAGAAGCCAAATGTTTGGAAAATAGTCAAGAAAAGATGGAGGAATATCTGCAATTTAAGATGCACAGAGGGATAGAAAAAACCTTAGCTATCTAAGGTGCAGGAAAACAATAAAAACATATTTTTCCTTGCTAGAAATCAAATTATGAAACAAATTGAATTCAAATGAAAAAGAGCTTGCCTAAAAAATATCCACAAGATTATGAGATGAGGGAAAAAAGAGAAAGTCAGTAGGAAATCAAAGATTCCTTTTCATAGATATTGACTTGAGAGATCATGCACATAAACTGTCTTACAGATGCCACCTGTTCAACACCACAACCTTCAAATATTGAAAGAAAACTTGGCAAAAAAAAAAAAGAATTTATTTTGCATATTATTTTTATTTTTATCTAATCATTGCACTTTTGGTGGTTGAGTTTCCTCGATACATTAGTTGAAATTGCAGTCCAATTTTAATTTGTTTAGCTGGAATTAGCAATAATGTCCTTTCTATAATATTTTGAAAATAAGAGATGGTACTTTTTTCCAGCAGAATTCTTGTTGTTAGAAAATGCCATTGGGTACTTTGAAACTGTAAACTTTAAAGCATTTCCTTCAAAACCTCTAATTCTGCAATGTTCTACCAATGATCTTGTAAGTAGTGCCTTTTCTGGCTTTGATTTTTTTTTTTTTGTAATTTTTGTATATGATATTTGTTGCTCCACATTTTTATTTCAACCAAATGATAAATATATCCTTTTAGCCTTCCCCAGTAATTACTACCTTGGCAAGAACTAACAAACATAGTATTATGTTATTAGTTGGGATATGCAAAATAATTATATATGCTAATAAATGTATGTGAAAATTCATTTATTCAAATTTAATGTTAATTTATTTTATAGAGTATAACAATTAATTCATATAAAAGAATGCACATATTTTTGTGAGAATGAATATTATATGTTACATTTACATGAAACATTTCTCTAGATAGATAGATTATTCTTTCATTACAATCAAAATGGACTACTAGATAATAAATTGCAATATACAACATTAAACATGTTTCCTAAAAACTGAAGGAAATTGTTAGGGCTGCAAAATTTTGGCTAGTCATCTCGAGCTTCCTTGTTTTATGTTTGGTTTTATCCTTTGATTTTATAGAAAAGGTTTTTCCTGTGTTCTAGTCATGTTTATGTTGATTATCTAGTTTCGTGTTTTCATATTGCCTTAGTTGGCTAGTCATCTAGCATTGAAATATGAGTTGTCATTTCTTTATTGGTCCACGTCAATGACAAAATTGGTAAAATAATTGGTTAGGCAAGCTTCATGTTTTATCTCCAACTTGTGGGATAAGTTCATGCTTCACATTTTAAAAGTGGCGAGTAATCAAGTAATATGTTTTGGTTTAGTCATTAGGTCTCTAGCCATTTTTATGTTAACATTTTACGTAAGTGAGCTGGAGAGTGTTATTAAGTTTTCCTTGTTTGTGTTGTTGACACTTTGGGTGATATCATATCCTATGATAACGAGAATTAAAAAGTCATTTGTGTGGTTGTCAGTAGCTCTTAGACCACTTTTAAGCTAGTTGTCTTAAGTTGCAAGCTAGCAAGTTAATGGTTTGTGGTAGAATTTTATGGTTATCACCAACTAGAGAGATTAAGTGTGCAATATTAAGTGCTTCAATGTTGATTAGGTTGCAAGCTAGATGTTAGCAATTAAATTTTACCCTTTTTTTTCAACTTACAAGGTTGTAAAATGTTAAGCGATGTCAAACCATGACTAAGAAAATCCATGCCCTACGTATCACCTTTATGACTAAAAAAAGGTTTTCCATTATTTATCATTGGGTAGAAATATGAAATCAAAATATTCTTTTCAAGTTGGAGAATTGGCAAATGGATACAACATGGAGGGCTCAATTTGTAAATGATAAAGGCCTTATTTTATGATTGTCACTAGCTCTCAAGATTTAGAAAATGTCTATTTTTGAAATATAGAGTATGTGAGAAATGACCACTGATGGATGAGATGACAATGATTTCTTTCAATCTTGAAATATTATTAAATTATGATTATTCTAAGGGTTTCTCACATTTTTAATCTAATCGATGAGCTTTGGTATGAGAGCTAATGATGATAGTGGGAGCTTGATCTCTATAGCTGCAAGATTTGAGATGGTGAAGTTATCGAGCTTTGTGATTGAGTTATAATTGGAATTTTCCTCTATGCAAAATGATTAAGGTGACAAATTGGAGAGATTGTAGTCCTCCAAATTTGAAGATATTTAGACTCAAAATTTCAAGATGTGACAAGAATAAAAGTTGTATCTCTCCAAATCTAGTTTCTAGAGTGTTTTTTATTTAAAATAGTGGAGTTTAAAGCCCTCAAAAATTGGGAGCACCAAAAGTGGTCATTTTTTGTGAAAAAAAATTGTAACATTGTTTCAAGTGTGTTGTCCCCAAAATATTAACTTTTATTATGAAATTTTTTAATTTCTTTGGTAAGAAATTAGCTAATACCATGTGGTTTCTCTTAGATTTTTGTAATAATTTTTATTATATATTCAATTTTTTTTAATGAATTTTGCAAATGGACACATCTTGAAATGTGGAATGTTTATGTGCCCCCTACAAGTCATTGAAAACTAATTGATTTTTTTATTAAAAAAATTATTGTTCTATGAAATGGAATCTAGTTTCTTAAAAGTTGTCTTGATGCAAAATTTGAAGAAGAGCCAAAATATAAGTCCAATATAGTACAAGTTGGTTTATTACCAAAATCTAACATACATTCAAAAGAAATGACACATTAAAGGCTTAATATAATCATAGTTAAAAATAAATTTTATGGTTAGATAACTAACAAAGGATATACAATATCATGTCATCCAATTTTATCATTATTTAACCACGACTAAACTTGACAGAGGGTACACAATTTTAAAAAAAAATTTATAACCTTACTATAAAACATGGCTCAGACCTAAGTTTGAGCCCTCCAATCCTTTGGGTTAGATTTCCAATGTGAATCCAAACCTTAGGCTTGGTGGATTCTAATTTATTTCATAGCATACACAGATAATAAAGTGCATGCAAAATAGTGTGTGTGCACTATATAAATACATTTATATAATTTTTGAGGTTCCATTTGGTAAAACATCAAAATACAATGTATTAAATAGCATGTGTGTGCTATAGGTGCAAACGGTATAACATATATGCCCTATATAATGCATTGTAAAAATGCCTTAAAGGGAGGGAGATAGAAATAGTACAAGTTAGGGTGGTGAGAGAGTGACATGCCTTAAGACCCAATAATACACCTTAAGACCCATTTTGACCATTTAGAACAACTTAGGACCTTTTACCACACATTAGTCTATTGAATAGATATAGCTACAATCCCTTTTTCATCAAGTGTATACCTTGCCCCATAGAATATTATATCATGCAACTCCTTAATAGTTCATTCTAAGAAAATCATAGCTACATTCTCCATGTATTCAATATAAGGGTATGAGTTAAAAATTTAATGGATTCTAAGGTCTCCACCTCAACACTCTCCTTTATAGAAGATTAGATACTAACATGTGTAGACTCTAGTCTATCTATAGGCCTAGTGTGATGTAGGTGGTCCTAAGACCCCTTATGTATTATTATAATCCATTATGACACATTAGGACACCTTATGGCCCAGTTGACCCTTTAGAACACCTTATCACCCCTTAGTACACAAAAGTATATTGAATAGGTATAGCTATTGGAAATATAATAGGAGTAATTGAGAGGGGATGGACGAATCAATTACCACTAAAATAATTCCAAATCCATTAGATGTCAATAAAATCTTCTTATTCACTCAAATCCTTGCACAACTTGGTTAGAACTAGATATTCACTATAACTTGGTTAACAAAGCAATCTTGAGATATTAATGTGTATTAATCTTTAGTAACTTAGTTGCAGAAAGATAAAGTAGTGATAAAATAACATGAACACATGAGACACCAAAAATTAACATGGAAACCCAATTTTGGAAAACTACTAATGTAACTAGTTACAAATTTCCACTCTTTTGAAGTGAGCCTTATTAGGAGCCAACCCTATTAAAGGTTACAAAACACAATGTTAGGTGTGACACTATTAAAGGATTTAAATCACCCTATTAAGAGTGGTCTTGTTAGATGTCTTGAGACACTTCATTCCAGAAATGCCACCTTGTTAGAGGATTTACAAAATTTATGACTATTAAGTCAACTCTGTTAAGAGATTTCTTTACTGCTACAATTGTTAGAGAGTAACAATGATTGACCTGATTGGTGAAGCAACTAATTTGTAGATTCAGATAATTGTTATGGCTTATCCTCTAGATCCTCCTTGATCAAAATATTCTTTCTAGCTCTTTGGATGTTCTGCCCTTAACCAGATATCCTTCATTATTCACATCTTATCTTCTTCCACTTCTTCATATTTCAATCCACAACTTGACCTTTCATATATATGAAACCCAATGTCAAGTCGGCTTGAATATCCTTACAAATAAACAATTAACATCCACTAAGTTGGCTTGCATAAACAAAATAATAAACACAATTTTTCTACTACACGTTGGCTAACACTAAAACTGGGTCACTCAGTTACCACTAAGTTCTTGGTAACTGACCTGACTCAGTTAATACTTGAATCCTTCAATGATTGACCTAGCTTAGTTAACACTTGATCATTGAACTTGGCTTATTCTGAAGTTCTGCTTGGCTAATACTAGAGTCTTTTGAGCTCAGTTACTACTGGCAGTGCTCTGTTAGAATGTAGCATTTGTGTAACATCAATGACAATATACAATTGAATAATTTTTATGAACAATCTCCCTCTTTGACATTGATGGAAAAAAAAAATATCATAAGCAAATGAAACTTAGAGCAATAAAAATGATTTATAAGATTTTATAATATTGTTAGTTTCATTCTAATTCTTCATCCATGAGAACTCCCTCTAAGATTCTCCCTCTGACATCGTAACTTCAGACTCTATCTGATCAAGTTCTCCCTCTTGTTAATATAAAATTTTCTTCCTCTGATTCATCAAATTATCCTTCAATTCTTTTGATATGAACATGACATATTCAATCTCTCCATCTTTGACATAAAATGCCAAAGAATTTATACAACAAATTTATAATATACCTAATGTATTGATTCATATGCAATGAGCTTTGAATTCTTTGAATCAACTTGATAAATCTTCAATGTAGTTAGGTTGATGTATTACTAATTTTTACTCTAGTGAGCATCAGATAAGGGAATGACCCCTAGCTTTCCTCTAAGATACAAAAATGCATCCTTAGGTAATGGTTTGGTAAATATGTCAACAACTCGCTCCTTTGTGCTCACATATTCTAATCTAACCTCTTTATCTTGAACTAATTTTCCCATTAAATGATACTTGATTGTGATGTGTTTTATCTTAGAGTGCATCACTAGATTTTTGGATATGTTGATTGCACTTGTGTTATCATAGTAGATAACCACTAGGTCCTTGACTTCTTCCTTTATTCTTGACAACAGTTGCTTGATTCAAACTGTGTTGGAACAATTAATTGCTACAACAACATATTGTGCCTCTAATGTAGATTTAGAGATGCAATTTTTCTTGTTACTGGTCCATGACACTAGCCTTTTTCCAAAAAAGAATTCTCCTCCACTGGTGCTTGTTCTGTCATCAACACTTCTAGCCCAATCTGCATTGGTAAAGACTTTTAACTCAAGGTTTCCTCCTTGTGTGTGACATACACCATAGTCTTGAGTGCCTTTTAGATATCTCATAATTTTTTTGACTTCCATCATATAATTTTCTCTAGGATTTGCAAAAAACCTTCCAACTATACCAATTGCTAATGCAATATCAAGTTATGTCTGAACAACATATTAAAGTTTCCCAATCATAGATGTATAGGTAGTCTAGTTTACCTCTTTTGAATCATCATTCCTTGATAGCTTATATCCAGTACATATAGGTGTTCCAACTAGTTTGGAATCTTCCATTTCGAAGGTCTTCAATATCTCCTTGATATATTTTGACTGAGTAAGCTAAATGTCATCCTTCATTTGATGAACTTGCAAACTAATAAAGAATTTTATCTCTCCCAAAATTGACATTTCAAATTCTTTCCTCATATCTTCAAAGAATGATTTACATAAGTCATCATGTCATGTAAATAAGATATCATCCACAAATATTTCTAGTAAAAACATCTTATTTTGTGGTCCTTCTTTGATATATAGACTATGATAATCATTGGTTCTCTAAAAACTAATCTTTACTAGATATCCATGTAGCCTCTAATACCATGCTCTAGGATCTTGTTTCAGACCATACAAAGTTTTGTGTAGCTTACAGACCATTTCTCTTTTGTTTGGATCAATGAAACCTTCAGGTTTATTAGTGTAAACTTCTTCCTCTAGAATTCCATTCAAGAAAGCTAATTTTACATCCATTTGATACACTTTGAATCCTTTGAATGTAACATATGCAAGTAGTGTTCTAACCCCTTCAAGTCTAGCAACATGTGAAATTTTTTCTCCATAGTCTATACCTTCTTCTTGAGCATATCCTTCAAACACCAACCTTACCTTATTCCTTGAGACTTCACCATTTTCATTCAATTTATTTCTAAATACCCACTTTGTACTAGTTACATTTTTGTCATTGGGTCTAGGAACAAGAGTTTAGGTATTGTTTCTTTCGATTTGCTCAATTTTTTCATTCATTGCCTCTATCCAAATTTTATTATTCAATGCATCTTTAATAGTTCTAGGTTCAAATTTAGTAATTAGATATGTACCTTTTAGTTTGTTCCTTTTCATTGTGCCTCCTCTATGATCTCTAATTATTTATTTAGGTGCGTGATGTCTTCTAACATATCTAGCAAGTATAGGTTCCTTTCTTCTAGACTATGGACTTGTTTCACTTGGTTCACCATGCTGACAGGTTCTATGAAACTCTAAACTCTTCTTAGCTCCCATTGTCTAAGACTTAGTTTTCTCTAATTATGACTCAAATTTCTTTTATATTGTCTACAACTTTGTTTTCTCTAGTTGCAACTCAGGTTGCACTACAGACTCAATTTCCTCGATCTGAGCTAGCAAACATGTAGTTTCAGTGAAGTCTAGGTAAAAAAGAAATTTCTTTTGTCTGATTGCTAGTTCTAACTAGGTTTCCTTTACCATCTAGTAGCTTGGCCTTCTCATTTATGAATTCTACCTTGTATCCAATGTTGTTCAGGTGTGCCACACTTAGAAGATTATGTCTTAGTCCTTCAACCTAGTAAGCATTGTCACATTTGAGTTCATTAGTTAATGCAATGCATCCTTTTTCCTTTACATAACATGGTTCATTGTTTCCAAATTTAATACTTCCACCATCATAGTGCTCCAAGTGTTCAAACTTAGTTTTATCACCAGTCATGTGATGAGGCCAACCACTAGCTATTAGATCCATGTGCCATTTTTTCTAAAATGAGAAATAAGTGTCATCTTTTTATTATCCTCGTCATCTAACTCATCTTTAATAACAATATATACCATTTTATTTTCATCATCATTGTCAGAATCTTTAGCAATATAACAAGATTTCTTGCCTTCATCTTTGTAGTCTTTGTGGCTTTTGAAATATTTATTTCCGTTGAACTTGTTGAATTTTCTATCATCTTTTTTTTTTTGGACACCTTGCAGCGATGTGACCAACTTCTTCACAAGAGAAACAAATCAATGTAATTTTTCCTTTATATTTACCTTTTCCTTTTGGTAGCCTTCTTGCAAGAAGGGCTTTAATAGCTTCAAGCTCATCATCTGATTCTTCTTCTTCTTTACTACCAGATTGTTTTCCTTTTGAGTTTCTTCTCTTTTTACCAAGAGTTTGTTTTTCTTTGAATGATGATTCTATGTTGCAAGATCCAGGAAGATAGTTATCAAAGTTATCCAACACAAAAGTTGTTAACGTTCCCACTAGTGCATCCAGAGTTATATCATTTTTGGGATCACATTTCATCTCTTGAATAGCTAAAACTCAAATTGCACAAATAGGAAGAAGATTTCTTAATACCTTTTTGACTACGATCACATCAACTATTTCTTCTCCTACAACTCTGATTGCACTCACACTTGCTTTGAGTGTTTCACTCTATTTAGTAATGTTTTCATCTTCTATCATTTTCATCTGATCAAATTGGCCTCTTAGACTTTCTTCTTTGGATTTCCCCACATTATCATCTCCTCCATAGATCTTTTCCAACTTGTTCCACATTTCATGAGCAATAGGAAAATCTTTGACTTTATTAAATTAAAAATAATTGAGAGCAGAAGCAATGCCAATCATCATTGTGTTGTGATTCTTTTTATCCACCATTTGATCTATAGTCAAAGGATCAGGAGACACCACATATTGGTTCTCCAAGAAGCATAGGCCTGTATCTCCAATGGTTCCCAAATACAACTTCATGATTTCTTTCCTTGCTTTCAAGTTATCTCTATTCAACTTAGGAATCTCTCTTTTGTAAGACATCTTGATCTTTAGCTTAGGTCTTGAAACCTTTCTTGTAAGCACCAACAACTCTTATACCAATTGTTGGAAATATAAGAGAAGTAACTAAGAGGAGAGGGGTGAATCATTACCACTAAAATAATTCCAAATCCCTTAGATGTACATACAAACTTCTTATTCACTCAAATCCTTGCACAACTTGGTTAGAACTAGATATTCACTGTAACTCGGTTAACAAAGCAATATTGAGATATTAATGTGTATTAACCTTTAGTAACTTAGATGTAGGAAGATAAAGCAATAAGAAAATAACATGCACACATGAGACACCAAGATTTAATGTGGAAACCCAATTTGGGAAAACCGCCAATGTAACTAGTTATAACTTTTCACTCTTTTGAAGTGAGCCCTGTTAGGAGTCAACCATGTTAAAGGTTACAAAACACACCATTAGGTGTGACCCTATTAAATGATTTGAATCACCTTGTTAGGAGTGGCCTTGTTAGAGGTCTTAAGACACTTTAATATAGAAATGCCATCTTGTTAGAGGATTTACAAAATGACTATTAAGTCAACTCTGTTAAGAGATTTCTTCACTACTTCAATTGTTAGAGTAATAATGATTGACCTGATTGGTGAAACAACTAATTTGCAAATTCATATCACTGTTCTAGCTTATCCTATGGATCCTCCCTGATCAGAATATTCTTTGTAGCTCCTTGGATGTTCTTCCCTTAATCATATATCCTTCTTTATTCACATCTTATCTTCTTCCACTTCTTCACATTTCAATCCAAAACTATACCTTTCATATATATGAAACACAATGTCAAATTGGCTTGAATACCCTTACAAATAAATAATTAACATCCACTAAGTTGGCTTGCATAAAAATAATGATAAACATTTAACTATTCTACTACAAGTTGGCTAACACTAAAACTGGGTCACTCAGTTACTGTTCAACTCCTTGGTAACTGACCTGACATAGTTTACATTAAACCCCTTTGGTAACAAACCTAACTTGGTTAACACTTGAATCCTTCAATGATTGACCTAGCTCAGTTAACACTTGATCACTGAACTTGGCTTATTTTGAACTTCTTCTTGGCTGATACTGGAGTCTTCTGAGCTTGGTTACTACTAGAAGTGTTTTGGTAGAATGTAGCATTTGTGTAGCATCCATGACAATATACAATTGAATAATTGTTATGAACAATAGCTAGAATCCCATGTTCATAAAGAACATACCTTGTTTCTTGGAGTACTAAATCATGAAATTTATTAATAGTTTCATTCTTAACATAATCCATAAATAGATTATCCATGTAATCAATACAAGGGTTTGAGTCAATGAGCTAATAGAATCTACGGTCTCCACCTCAACACCCTCCTTCACAATAGAAGGGATAGTGACATGTACATACTCTAGTCTAACTAGAGGCCTATTATGATGTAGGTGGTGCTAGGACCCCTTAGGTCCTCTTACAATCCATAATGACACATTAGGATACCTTAGGACCCATTTTGACCCTTATGAAACCTTAGGACCCTTTATTTTCACATTACATAGTGACTATCATCTTGACACCCTATTTGGTGCCTTGAACACAATAAATAAATCTATTAATATATTATTAGTTGGGATATTTAAAATACTTAAATACTCTAATAAATTTACATGTAAATTAAATGAATAAAAAATTTATTTAATCAGATTTGATGTTAATTCATTTTGTAGGGTAGAACAATTAATTTGTACAAAAGAATGCACATTTTTTTGTGAGAATGAATCTTACATGCTACATTGAAATGAAACTTGTCTCTACATAGAAGATTATTCTTTCAAAACAATCAAAATGCACTACTAGATAATAAATTACAATATACCACTTTTAATATATATTTCCTATATATTGGAGAAAATTTCCAAGATCACAAAATTTTCGCTATCTCGAGCTTCCTTAATCATGTTGTGGTTTTATCCTTTGGTTTTATAGAATGGGTTTTTCCTATGTTCTAGCAATAATCATGGTGATTTGGGTTTCTTCTTAGTTGGCTTGTCATCTAGCATTAAGATCTGAGTTTTCAATTTAATTCGATCCATGTCAACATCAAATTTGGTAAAATAGTTTGTCAAAAAAGTTTCATAATTTATCTCCAACTTGTGATTTATGTTTATACTTCATATTTTAAGTGGAAACTTAGTGATTATTCTATTTTATTTTAGTGATGAGGTCTCTAGCCCTTTTTATGTTAACATTTTATGTTAGCAAGTTGAAGAGTGTCACTAATTATGCCTTGGCCACATTGTCACCACTTTGGGTGATACAATAGCTTATAAAAATAAGAATTAGTAAGTCATTTATGTAGTTTTTGTTAGCTCTTAGGTCATTTTTGTGTTAGCAATTTTATGTCATGAGGTAGAGAGATAATGGTTTATGAAAACATTATGTAGTTATTGCCCACAAGTAAGATTAAGTACTTCAATATTGATTAAGCTATGAGCTAGATGTTAACTTGGTTAAATTTTACCTTTCTTGCCAAAACACAAGATTATAAAATGCTAAGTGATGTTAAACTACCAACTAGAAAATCCATGTTATATGTCTCAACTTTTTGACTAACAAAGGGTTTCATTTTTCTTTGTCATTGGCTAGCAATATGAAATCATATATTCTTTTAAATTTGGAGAATTGGTGAATGGATGCCATGTAGAGGAATAAACTTTAAAATGATGAAGGCCTTATTTGGTGATTACCTCTAGCTTTCAATATTTAAAAGAGGTTTATTTTCAAAATGGAGAAGTTGAATGGCTCACAAAGAGCCCACTAGGGATCAATTCTTCTTGAGTGCAAGGCCCTAACACCATAAGGAATGCTGCTAGGATCATGCCCTAGTTGATTTTGATAGTGTGGGTGCCCCTCAGTCCTTAGCTCTAAGAAAAAGAGGTTTTAGGAAAAAGTGGGCCCATTTCGGGTTCCTAAATCATTTTAGTGGTGGCCTCACTAGTTAGTAGCTCATAGGCCTCATGCCTTGCTGGGTTGCCACATAGGTCTAAACCCTCCATAAAAAAAATGGAGAGTATGGAACAAATAAAAACATGTCCAAATGGTTAATGTTAAAGGTCATTTCTAACTTTCATTAGTTAGTAAAGATTACTTAAAATATTACAGGGCTAGCAATCGATAATTTGATGTAGTACTTAGTAGGTTGTTGTTGTAATCTCGAGTTGTTTTTGTGTTTGTGAGTACACATAAAGGGTTATGATTCTCATTATATTTGTGTCACTACAGTTTGAAAAGATATCCATTTGAGTTCACGAGTACACAAGTGCAAATTTTTTTATGTTTGTTTACCATCTCAGTTTAGAGGATTTGACATTTTTAGTTAGAGGGTTGGAGAGAGAACAATTAATGGCTTGTCACTAGGATGTGTAATGTAATATTGGGTAGTCTTTTGGGCCAAGAGCTCATGACTATGTGTTGCATGTTGTAGTGACCTACTGGAGATTGTTGAGGTGTATGGAAACTTGGGTTAGAAAAAATAATAGAATGACATGTGGATTCTTTTCACACCTTTTGTTGAGTAAACTAAATTCTTATTCTAAAATGGCCTAGTTTCAAATTTTGCATACAACTCATATGGCATTATTACTCTTTAATGTTTGAATTCATGAGCATTAATGGATGAGATGATAGTGAGTTCTTTCAAGCTTGAAATATAATAAAATTATGATTATTCGAAGGATTTTTCATATTTTTATTCTAATCTATGAGCTCAGGTAGGTGAGATAATAGTGATAATGGGACCTTAATGTCTACAACTTCAAGTTTTGAGGTGGTAAAGTTGTCAAGATCTTCGATTGAGTTATCGTTGGAGTTATTCTCTCTAAAATATGAGTAAGGTGATAAATTGGAGAGCTCATAGTTCTCCAAATTTGAAGATAGTGAGACTCAAAATTGTAAGATGTGACAAGATCAAAAGTTGTAGTCCTCTAATTCTAGTTTCTAAATTGCTAATATTTTTAAAATGATGAGGTTTAAGGCCTTCAAAAAGGGGGAATGCCAAAATTGGTCTTGTCTTTAGTGAAAAAACATAACAAAGTGTTTGGTGTGCTCCCCTCAAAATGTTAACATTTTTTTTAATTTTGTAAATATCTTTGGTGAGAAGCTAGCTAACGCCATGTAGTTTCTCCTAGATAGTTTTTCTATTTTATCCATATATATTTGAATTTTTATGAATTTTACAAATGGACACATATTGAAATGTGGAATGTTTAAGTACCACCTAGAAATAATTGAAAACTAATCAATAATGAATTGTTTTTTTAAATTTTTTTTATAGTGTGTAAAACAAAATTTGGTTTCTAAAAAGCTATCTTGATGCAAAATTCAATGAATGAGCTAAAATCTAAGACAAAAAAGGATTTTTTACTAAAATATGACATACATTCAAAATAAATTATTGATTAAAAGATTAAAATAATCATAATTAAAAATAATTAATACAATTAGATAGATAAGAGGGAGATCTACAATATCATGTCATCCAATTTTGTAGTTATTCAACCTTGAGTAAACCTGACAGAGGGCACACAAAAAATTTGTTATTTTTTTGTATCATATCTAGAAAACATGTCTTATACCTATTTTAATCATTGAAGCCTTAGGATTGGTAGATTCCAATGTAATCTAGAACATGCATACATAATATGGTGCATGCAAAATAGAGTATGTACACTATAGAAATACATTAATGTTTTTTTTAGGTTATATTTGGTAAAACAAAAAATTACAATGTATTAAATAGTACGTGCATGCTACCAAGTACACATGCTATAGCATGTATGCACTATATAATGCATTATAAAAGGCTTAAAATGGAGAGAGAAAGAATGAGAAGATGGGGTGGTGAGAAAGTGATGTAGAAGCATTATGGATGTAAGGGAAATCTTGCATCACCCCAAAATATTTATCATTTGTATTTTAACAAGGGATATCTTAGTGTAGAGTTACCGAGTTTGGAGGATTACTATTCTTAGTAAGTTGGTCATTTGAGCTCAAAATGTTCTTATTTTATCCTTGGAGGTTCATTTTGGATATATTAGTCTACAAGTAAAGCGTTATCACAATATAAAACCTTTTAACTTAGTCTTGAAGGTTTTAGAGGCTCAAAAAAGGAGTCATTGTATATTAGTCCATGTCATTTCCAAAATTGGGTTATAATAGTCAATGAAAGATTTGGCAATGAGTTATGGTCTTCGAAAGTCGTGCCACCTAAAATGGACAAAATGAAATTTATTCAAAATTTATTTTGAGTTATGAAAGTGGTTGGGTCATAATCTAATGTAATAAAATATGAATAATAATAATAATAATAATTTAGGGTTGTATTCCTCAAGGTCTAGAGTTAAATATCTAGAACTTTATTGAGTAGTGGAAGATTGCCTACATAAAGAAGGCCCATAGGGTTGCTAGGATAGTTTAGGAATGTTGGCCACTAGTTTAATATAAGGATATTTTTGAAGTTGAAGAAATCTTGAGCTCATAGCTTCTAAGAATAACTACATGCAAACAACTCTTATAGAAAGAGAGGAGGAAAGCTATAAAAACTAGAATTCAAGATCTATAAGAGAGGAGACATTCTTGATGAGAAAAGAGAAATTTTTTTATTCAAGCAAAAAGTATTAATTGTATAATTAAACAATTAATATATTCTTAAATACGAAAGATCATTGGTGGGAGTAGGTGAAATTTTGAAGGGAGCAAGTGAGTTTCCAATGAAGATAGGAGGTTGAGTGGCAAGGTATTGATTGGGAGAGAATAAATTTGCTATATTTTTACCTAAGGAAATATACACCTCAACCAAAGAATGAAGATTGGAAAATGAAGATAATTTTTTTTAATAATGTGCAAAGGCAGGACAACATGTAATGTGCAAAGGCAGGACAACATGGTGTCAGGTTTGAGCCAAGGGAAACAAAATAAATCTTGGGAAGATCACAACTATAGTCGATTCCCCAAAATCAAGTAGAATATGGGTACTCGAAATTTGTGACCCCCTTTCAAATGATGGAATCACAAGCCAAATCTTGAAAGACCATGCTTCAAATCAGAAGCAATGCAAAACTCACCAAGTAACAAATGGGGTTACTCAAAGATTGCTAATAAATCTCATGGCAGATCCATTCAAAAAATTAAAGGGTTTATCATAGTAAGGGATCTCCACCAAAACCACCAGAACTAATAAGAATTCCATCAACAAGAAAGGAGAGTGTGACAGTTTTCAGAATTAATTTAGATTTGTGCAGATCTATGATTCAAAATCTTAAAGAAAAAAAGACCTATTTCTTAAATGGGGAGGTAGATGGCCCATTTACCCTAAGTTGTGCAATTGGATCAACGTGACATGGGGCAAACAAGTTACCATAAAATCATTACAAAAGGGTTTTTTTTCTGATTACCATAGAAAGTGCAATAAAAAAAGAGCGGATTCTCCTTGAGGGACCATATATAATGGAAGAGGTAGGATTCTTCATCAAATATTGGATACTCTATTTCAACCTCAATCTAGAAAAAATAGAAGAAATACCTATCTAGCTATGACTTTACAATTTGTTGCATGAATATTGGAATGATGAATCATTCAAGGTAGATAGGTAGCCAATTGGGGAAGTTCATCAAATCAAATGAAGAAATTTTGAATGCATATTTTAGTATGTATGTGCATATATGTATAATGTGAAACCCATTTCCTCTACTAAATAAAACCATCAAGCTTCAATCAAATGAAGGTATATGGAGGTAAAAGATCCAAGTTGAAGATATCATGGAGCAATATAAAGAGTGCAAGGAATGGGGGCATTCAGAGGAAGATTTTCTCAAGGAAAATGTACAAAAGACTCAATTTTGGAAGAAAGATTAATGAATGCGAGTTTTCCAAACAATCAGAAATTTTTCTATCCATATCAGAGAATCCCTCTTCCTAGAGTACTAGCCTAGGCAAAAAGGATATCAATAACAATACACACATATATTTCAACTCAGAGATGGATGCTTCAGTGATTGAGGAGTTTCCAGTAGGAAAAATATAGTATAACAAAGCCTAGAGAATTGTGATCCTCTAACTTCTACAAAAATGATAGGCCCTCTAAAAGAATTTTCACATGGTACCTTAAATCATAAATTATCACTATTGAATAAACTAACCTCAAGTGTAACAGAAAAGAAAAATATGCTACTATAAATGGTTTGGGCAGTGATCCTTTATCAACACTAGTTTCAAATTTGGTGTCATTGGAAGGGGTGGAAGGTCACAATGATGAACAGAAGGAATCTAATTATGAAGAGGATCCTTTTGGATCCTCTGAGGAAGTTAGAATCAAGGAACCATGGGCGATTATGAAAACTATGGGAAAATTGTTGAAACTATTGCAAATAGAGATGGAGTAACTGAGAGGGGAGGGGTGAATTAGTTACCACAAAAATATTTCTACAGACCCTTAGATTTCTTTAAAATACAACTGCTGATGACACTCGGTAACCACACAAATAGATTCTGAAACTTGATAGATGTTATGTTAACTTTATTAAGCATTTAAAGTGATTAACATGCATGCATACATAAAAATCATGAACACAAGAGACACCAAATTTAACGTGGAAACCCAATTTGGGAAAAACCACCAAGCAACTAGTTACCAATTTTCACTCTTCTGAAGTGAGCACTATTAGGAGCCAACCCTGTTAAAGGTTACAAAACACACTGTTAGGTGTGACCCTGTTAGAGGATTTGATCACCTTGTTAGAGGTGGCCTTGTGAGAGGTCTTTAAAACAATTCAACTGAACTATCACCTTGTTAGAGGATTTACAAAAGTGGCTATCAAACCAACTCTGTTAAGAGATTTTGAATCACTGTTACAATTATTAGAAAGCAACAATGAAGTAATCTGAGATATATGCAAATTATCTTTGCTAAATATAGATCTCTATTCTACTTCATTAAATCCTTATTGATCGAATGCAACTCTGCAGCTTCATAGAGATGACAAGTTCTTCCTCAACATTCGCTCA
The DNA here is from genome assembly GCA_028749045.1 of Cupressus sempervirens. Lineage (NCBI taxonomy): Eukaryota > Viridiplantae > Streptophyta > Pinopsida > Cupressales > Cupressaceae > Cupressus > Cupressus sempervirens. The sequence continues at coordinate 897,746,770 of CM053792.1, forward strand.
TGTAATTGCTTATACATTCGCACTTTTATGCATCCACACGATTCTACATCTGTTGAATTCACAACTTGACCTTTAATATATACCTTACAGATTGTCAAGTTGACTCAATTACAAGTTTACGACAACTGAAAACACATAAATCAGTCGGTTGCACAAAACAATTAAACTTAATTCTTTAGAATCATAAAATTCTTTTCTACCTGACCCAGCTCGGTGACCACTGCTTCAAAATGGTTTCCCCATGTTAACCAAGTGAAGCTCGGTAAACACTGCAAACCTTGCAACTTCCTTCAAAGACCGAGTTAACTCGATAAATACTAACCTTCCTTTGTTTACCAAGTGAGCTCGGTAAAAGCTAATTTTTTTTCGCTTACCGAGTGAGCTTGGTAAAAGCTAACTTGCCTTTGCTTACCGAGTGAGCTCGGTAAAAGTTAACTTGCCTTTGCTTACTGAGTGAGCTCGGTAAAAGTTAACTTGCTTTTTATTACCGAGTGAGCTCGGTAAAAGTTAACTTACCTTTGTAATCTTCAGGAATGCTCGGTAGTCACTATAAATTGCTTTGCTAACCATCTGAGCTCGGTAGACTCTGTCTGATGATTGATATGACATTTGTGTAACATCAAAGAAAATACACAATTAACAATTGTATCCAACAATCTCCCTCTTTGGCATTGATGGCAACACAACATGTCATAGCAGAAATGAAATTTGAAAACAAGTCTTTTACTTATATGGCGACACAACATGTCAATATAACAATTCTCCCTCTAAGATAGAAAACTCTTCCTCTTACAGTAATCTCCTTCTGTTTTGAACAAATTTCAGACAGATATGACAATAATAAACTCCCCCTCTTTGACAACACATGCCAAAGACAATTCAAACTCAAATGAATTTCAGTGTACCTTTAGTGCTGATACATATGCAATGTTTCCTGGTTATGTTGCATCAACTGATAGATCTTCAATCTGGTATGAGTTGATGCATCACTAGAACTTTATTTTAGTGAACTTCGGATAGGGAGGTGACCCCTAACTTACCTCTTAGATACAAGAATGCATCCTTAGGTAATGGTTTTGTGAATATGTTATCAATTTGGTCCTTTGTATGAATATATTCCAATCTAATCTCCTTATCTTGCACCAATTCTCTGACAAAATGATATTTTATTGCAATGTGCTTGGTTTTGGAATGCATCACTGGATTTTTAGATATGTTGATTGCACTTGTATTGTCATAGAACATAACAACAGGTTTTTTGATTTCCATCTTCATGCCTTCCAACAATTGTTTAATCCAAACAATGTTAGAGCAGTTTACTACTACAACAACATACTCTACCTCTGCTATTGATTGAGATGTACAATTCTGCTTTTTTCTTGTCCAAGAAACCAACCTTTTTTCAAGAAAGAATTCACCTCCACTTGTACTTTTTCTGTCATCAAGGTTTCCTGCCCAATCAGCATCAGTAAATACTTTCAAATCCAAATTTCCTCCAAACTTATACCATAAACCATACTCTTCAGTTCCTTTTAAATATCTCATTATTCTTTTGATTGCCATCAAGTGGTTTTCTCTTGGTTTTGCTGAAAATCTTGGTACAATACCAACTGCAAGAGCAATATCTGGCCTTGTATGAACTACATATTGCAATTTTCCAATCATAGATCTATACAATGTTTGATCTACTTCCTTTGATTCATCTTCCTTGTTAAGCTTTAATCCGGTACACATAGGAGTCCCAATTGGTTTACAATCTTCCATTCCAAACTTTTTCAATATCTCTTTGATGTACTTTGATTGAGTAATGTAGATACCATTTTTATTCTATTGAATTTGAAAACCAACAAAGAATTTGATCTCACTAAACATGGACATTTCAAATTCCTTGTTCATTTGTTATGAGAATTCTTTGCCCAAATCATCATTCCCTGTGAAGACAATATCATCTACAAATATTTCTACCAAGACAATCTTATTATCTGGTCCTTCCTTAATATACAAGCTACTATTATCATTAGTTCTTTGAAAACTAATCTAAATAAGATAGTTATGCAATCTTTCATACCATGCTCTAGGGGCTTGTTTCAGACCGTACAATGCCTTGTGCAATTTGCAGACCATGTTCTTCTTATCTGGATTAACAAAACCTTCAGGTTGTTCAATGTAAACCTCTTCATCTAGTATACCATTGAAGAATGCTGATTTGACATCCATCTGATAAACTTTGAAACCATTGTGAGTAGCATATGCTAGTAAGGTTCTGACTCCTTCCAATCTTGCAACAGGAGCAAAAGTTTCTCCATAGTCTATTCCTTCTTCTTGAGCATATCCTTTGCATACTAGTCTAGCTTTGTTTCTTGATACCTTACCATCTTCATCCAACTTGTTTTTGAATACCCACTTAGTTCCAATTACATTTTTGTCTTTAGGTCTAGGTACAAGAGTCCACGTCTTATTTTTCTCTATTTGCTCTATTTCTTCATTCATAGCCTCAATCCAACTATCATTTTCCAATGCATCTTTAACATTTCTAGGTTCAAAATTAGCAAGTAAACAAGTACCTTTCATCTTATTTCTTGTCATGGTTCCTTCAGATTTATCTCCAATGATCTGATCTGCTAAATGATGTCTTTTGACATACTTGGCTAATACAGGGTCCTTGCCTTTTGAATGGATTTCATTATTATCTTTTTGCATTTCAACTTTAGGCTCTTTCTGTTCTGTCTCAGTAGATATTTGTTCAGTAAATACTTGCTCAGTAGATACTGAGTTTAACTCAGTTTGATGTGGCTCAGTTTGAACTTCCTGTAACTCAGTTACAGATGACTCAAGAGTAGAAGTTTCTTGATTCTCTGATGTAACTGGTACTGTATTAGGTTCACTGAAGACAAACTTTTTATAATCTTCTAGTTCCCTTTTGCTTTCTTCTTCAGTCCTTTCTGCAAACTCATCAAATTTCACATGTGCACTTTCTATGACTTTGTGAGTAGACAAGTTTAAACATCTATATGCCTTACTTGTGCATGAGTATCCAAGGAATATACCTTCAGCACCTTTTACATCAAATTTTCCTTTTCTAGATTCTTTCAAATACTTTAAGATAACTTACATTAGGTTTATAGCCATACCATAATTCATAGGGGGTTTTGAATCAGTCTTTCTTCAGTTGTACTCAATTCAAGGTATAGACTGCAGTGCTGATTGCTTCCTTCCAGTATTTAATAGTAATGCTCTTTTCAATCATTAATTTTCTTGCACAATCCATGATGGATCTATTTCTTCTTTCGGCTATTTTGTTCTACTGGGGTGTTCTAGGTGCTGATACTTGTCTTTTGATTCCTCTTTCAATGCAAAAGTTATTGAATTCTTGTGAAATGAATTCTCCACCTCTGTCTGATCTCAAGCATTTTAATCTTTTTCTTGTTTCCTTTTCTACTCTAGCCAAATACCATTTGAACTTTTCAAATGCTTCTGATTTATTTCTTAGATACATGACTATCATCATTCTTGAGTAATCATCAACAAAAAGAATGAAGAACTTTTCTCCAGTATAGCTTTCAATTCCAATAGGTCCACATAAATCAGTATGCACAATTTCTAATATGTCTTCAGACTGATATTTTTTACTTTTAAAACTAGTCTTTCCCATCTTTCCAATTTGTCAATTTTTGCATAGACCGACCTCAGGTTTCTTTATGTTGGGAATGCCTTTTACTTTTCTGAACTTGCTTATCTTTACCAGATTATCAATGTTTGCATGACACAACCTTTTATGCCATAACCAACTTTCTTCAACTTGAGCAATGAAACATGAACATTCACCTAGTTCATGATAGAACAAGTTACCTTTAGTTTGAGTGCCTGATCCAATCAACTTTCCTTTCCCATCCAGCAGTCTTGTTTTACTATGCATGAATTCTACTTTGATTCCATTATTGAGTAGCTGTGCCACACTTAACAGATTATGCTTTAGTCCTTCTACCCAATAGGCACTATCACATATAAGTTCTTTGGTTAGAGGGATTCTTCCTCTTCCTTTTATACAACAAGGTTCATTGTTACCAAATCTTACATTGCCACCATCATAGTCTTCGAAATATTCAAACTTAGTTTTTTGTTAGTCATGTGATGAGAGCAACCACTATCTATGATCCATGTATCATTTTTGTTCATGTGAGAAATGAGTGCCATTTCTTCATCACTATCAGATTCATCTTTCACAGCAATATAGACAATCTCATCTTCTTCTTCATCATTAGAGTCATTAGAATCTTTAGCCATAAAACATGTTTTCTTACCTTTGTCCTTGAATGATTTGAAATCTTTCTTGCCATGCCATTTTTTATCTTTCTTTTCATCTTTATTCTGCTTGTTTGGACATCTAGCGGCAATATGACCAAATTCTTCACATGAAAAATAGATTAGGGGTACTTTACCTTTGTATTTTCCTCTGCCTCTAGAATATTTCCTTGCTAGAAGGGCTTCAATTACTTCAAGATCACTGTCTGAACTTTGGTTTGATTCATCTTCACTTTCTGACTGAGATTTCTTTTTGCCTTTCTCCTTGAGTGAAAGTTTGGCTTCAAATGCTGATTCAATATTTTTGGAAGCTGGAACATAGTTATCAAAGTTGTCTAGTTCAAATGCAGTCAATCTTCCAACTATAGCCTCTAGATTTATCTTATGATTTGCTTCACATCTTCTTTCCTGAATTGCAGAGACTCTGATTGCATAAATGGGAAGAAGATTTTTGAGAACTTTTCTTATAACTGTCTCTTCATTGATATCTCCACCAGAAGCTTTGATTGCACTGACACATGCTTTAACTCTTTCAACATATTTTGCAATGTTTTCATCCTCTCTCATCCTCATTTGATCAAATTGTCCTCTCAGACTTTCTGCTTTGGCTCTTCTAACATTATCATCTCCTCCATATATCTCTTTTAGCTTTTCCCACATTTCAAAGGTAGATTTACAGTCCTTGATATCATCAAATTCTTCATAACTTAGAGTAGATGCTATATCTATCATCATAATGTTGTGAGTCTTCTTTTCAGCAATATCATTGACAGATAGTGTACTAGCTGGTTCTGCATATTTTTCATCAAGGTACTTCAATTTTGTATCACCAATGGATGCTAGGTGAAGTCTCATTAGTCCTTGCCATGCTAAGAAGTTATTTATGTTAAGTCTTGGGATTTTCCTTTTGTAAGACATCTTGATCTTTGGCTTAGATCCTTGAAATCTTATCCTGCAAGCACCAAAAGCTCTGATACCAATTGTTGGAAATAGAGATGGAGTAACTAAGAGGGGAGGGGTGAATCAGTTACCACAAAAATATTTCTACAGACCCTTAGATGTCTTTAAAATACAATTGCTGATGACACTCGGTAACCACACAAATAGATTTTGAAACTTGATAGATGTTCTATTAACTTTATTAAGCATTTAAAGTGATTAACCTGCATGCATACATAAAAATCATGAACACAAGAGACACCAGATTTAACGTGGAAACCCAATTTAGGAAAAACCACCAAGTAACTAGTTACCAATTTTCACTCTTCTAAAGTAAGCCCTATTAGGAGCCAACCCTGTTAAAGGTTACAAAACACACTGTTAGGTGTGACCCTGTTAGAGGATTTGATCACCTTGTTAGAGGTGGCCTTGTGAGAGGTCTTTAAAAAAATTCAACTGAATTGTCACCTTGTTAGAGGATTTACAAAAGTGGCTGTCAAACCAACTCTGTTAAGAGATTTTGAATCACTGTTACAATTATTATAAAGAAACAATGAAGTGATCTGAGATATATGCAACTAATCTTTGCTGAATACAGATCTCTATTCTGCTTCATTAAAACCTTACTGATCGAATGCAACTCTGCAGCTTCATAGAGATGACAAGTTCTTCCTCAACATTCACTCATGTAATTTCTTATACACTTGCACTTTTATGCATCCACGCGCTTGTACATCTATTGAATTCACAACTTGACCTTTCATATATACCTTACAGATTGTCAAGTCGGCTCAATTACAAGTTTACAACAACTGTAAAAACATAAATCAGTCGGCTGCACAAAACAATTAAACTTAATTCTTTAGAATCATAAAATTCTTTGCTGCTCGACCCAGCTCGGTGACCACTGCTTCAAAATGGTTTCCCCGTGTTAACCAAGTGAAGCTCAGTAAACACTGCAAACCTTGCAACTTCCTTCGAAGATCGAGTTAACTCGGTAAATACTAACCTTCCTTTGTTTATCGAGTGAGCTCGGTAAAAGCTAATTTTTCTTCACTTACTGAGTGAGCTCAGTAAAAGCTAACTTGCCTTTGCTTACTGAGTGATCTCGGTAAAAGTTAACTTGCCTTTGCTTACTGAGTGAGCTCGGTAAAAGTTAACTTACCTTTGCTTACCAAGTGAGCTCGGTAAAAGTTAATTTGCCTTTGCTTACCGAGTGAGCTCAGTAAAAGTTAACTTGCCTTTGCTTACCGAGTGAGCTCGATAAAAGTTAACTTACCTTTGTAATGTTTAGGAATGGTCGGTAGTCACTATAAATTGCTTTGCTAACCATCTGAGCTCAGTAGACTCTATCTGATGACTGATATGACATTTGTGTAACATCAAAGACAATACACAATTAAAAATTGTATCCAACAGAAACTACAACTGTGGAACAATTTTTATATTGTCATTGATGTCAAACCTTATTGGTAAGACATTTTCTAACATTGTAGAGTGCCATATCATTCAATTGAAGAAGAGGGTTTGAAAAGAAGGGATCATGAGATGACCTAGTGAAAGGTTGAGTTGAGATGTGAAAGTGTGATAGAATTACAATGTGCACTTGATAAGTTAGTACTTGACAAGATAATGTGTTATTTATTCATTACAATATGCAAGGAAGAAAGATCAATCAAGAAGAAAAAGAGTTAATTGAAGAAATTGAGACAATAAATTTGACCGAGTATCTGAAGAAAAATATTATGGAATTTAAGCATTGCCAAGCATGATAACATTGGGCAAGTGATAGAGAATTCTGAGTGATAGTAACGACTGAATTGTATAGTGTAAGCCGAGTAAGATAGTTTGGTGATGACCAAGTAGTAGAACATAGTTATGACCGAGTGTCAACAAATTAATAGTTTGAGAAAGAATCAAGATTTATGGCTAACATAGTTGAATTCTCAAAATAATCAAAACCTATTAATGATAAGGATTGATGAGTTGGATTATTTAATGTACAGAAGGGAATAGTTGAGAGATTGAAGGCTAAGATTTGAGAGAATGTTTCTAGAAGTATTAAGAAGGAAGAAGAAGAAGAAAAGATGGCTAGATTCATTGAATTTGTTGAATCTAATCATATCCCTAGGATCTATGGTTATGTTTAAGAAGAAAAAATCAAAGATACTTATTTAAGGAGGCAAATGGGTATGTGCAGGATCATGGTGTGCCAAAAAGTGGCAATGTGAAAAAAATAGAGTTTGAAAACATCTAAAAGCGTTTTAAAATCACTCTAATTTTTTTTCACCCATCTTGGTACCAAACTTGGAAAGGAGGCTCCCAACCCTTATCATTCGGATATTCGATATAAATCGGATATGTGATAATATTGAGTATCTGATATCAAATCAGATATCCGATAACTATATTGTTATTTAAAAAAAACACAACCTGAGGGTTGCTATTTTGACAATGATATTGCATTTATAGAGCTCAGATATCTGTTTTATAATTGGATATGTGATAATAGGTATTTTGTTAATATTTTTAATCAATTTTAATACAAATTTGTCAAATTTTATTATAAATTTGTTAGTTTTAGTTGAATTTGTTAGAATTTAGGTTTTTTTTATAGAAATTGTTGAAATTTAGGTTTTTTTTAATATAAATTATGTTTTGTGAATTAATAGGTATGGTTAAGCAAAATAATGATACTGAGGCAAGGAATACTATTCCTTATAACCCCCCACCGAATGATTTAGTGCCCTCACAAAATCATCCACCAAATGATCCTTTACCCCCTCAAAACCCTCCTTGAATTGAGGATTTGATATTTGAAAATCTCACCGATTTGAGGGCTTTGCGAACAACATATTATAATGTACCCGCATTGGCTCCTATGTTATTTATAATAAACACCATAGTGGATAACATAGAAATACTTACCAAGGAACAAAATGCAACTCTTTGTTGGCGTGATGAAATGCATGAGATGTTTGATGATGGGTTGAACTATGATGAGTTTGCGGCCCTCAATATAAGTAAAGATGATTTGGTTGCTCTTTTTGCGAACCCAAAAATCATTTACTAGTCAACCACAAAAAGAGCAAACTATTGATTAGATGGTGCACAAATGACGCCATACGTGCAAACTTTTGGGATTGTTGGTGGATGGTTTTTGAAATACCTCCACATAGCAATTTAGAGATGCCATTTTATTTCCTTAAAAAAATGTATGCAAAATTTGTGTTGAAACTCAAGGTGAACTATTGGAGCATGAAGCCCAAAATGGGTGTAGGACTAGGAGCTCCTCAGGATAGACCTTCTTCCCAGTAGAAGAAAGCAGGAACTTTTGTCTCCCCTACTGATGTCTCCCCTCCTCTTTGAGTGCAACATCTTGATATTATTGCAGAGGCTAGCTCTTAGACCATTAGAGCCATCCATAGACTGAGTAGCCTATTGATATCTTAGGCTAGGTCAGTCCTACTTCCCTGTGTTGATGATGTTGGCACGAATTCATCATCGGCTAGCTCATCACATGTTTGTGTGCCTCATACTTGCATTACATGCAAGAATATTTGTCTAGGTCCCATAGGTGATCTTCCTAAATATTAGTTTGTATCAGATGAGGATACACTAGATGCACGTGCAGAGGCTACAGACCCTGATGTGAGAGAGGAGGGGCATTCAGAGGTATGGACTCCTTCTATATCAATACATGTATACATTTTTTTGTTATGACATATGCAATTTAAAGTTAATTTTTATAATAGAGTAAATTTAATTTTTAAGCCATACTGACTTATACATGTATGTGATCTTCATTCATGTTTAGTTGATGACTGAGGAGGAGTCGAGACAAGTTGATGATGTCACACTCTCCGCTATTTCATTTGGTTGTGAGACATCTATGATACATTATGATGTGTTATCATTATTTTTTCTATTTGATATTATAGCATATATGGTTTCTAATCTTTCTTTTATCTTGCAGGTACCACCTGTCCGTATGGGACAATGTGCGAGGGATGAGCCAGGACCGATTGACAAAGGAAAGGTAATTAGGTTCTTTCTATTTGATGAAATATTAATGCATTCTTGTAAAATGTTTGTCGTAATGAAATTTAATTACATTCTTTACTATATAGGGCATGGCTACTAGCAATGAGCCCATGTGGATTCCATTTCGTAGATGCTCAGGCATTTCTATTCGCACTAAGAGCCCCATTGTATGTATAAGTATCATTTATTTTTTAGTTTCCTTATCTTCATAAATAAATTCAAAAGTGATTTTCATGATATTAAAAACTACTATTTTGTATCTCATAGGAGACTCCTAGTGCACATGAGGTTGGATGAGATATTTTTGTATCTTTGATGATGCAACCACTATATCTTGAGGAGGAGCCTACACTAGTAAGTTGTAGTTTGAATTCTTGATTAAATATGTTATAAATTTAGCATGTTATGAATTATAATGTTATAGTTTAAGTTGTAGATTCATCTTTCAAACATATTTGAACATACATAGGCTATAATCAATGAGGTACGAGCATTGTCGAGGGCATACGAAAGGACTCCTGACTGGCACAAGAGGTTTAGGAGAGAGGTATTTAGTAGGAAAGTTTAATAGTATAAAACATCATTAAAAAAAGATCATTATGCATTTGAGTAATTAAATGTTAGATACAAAGAATCATATAAATTTAGTAGTCTAACTTTGGGTTTTCCTTTTTTGTTTATGTAGGAGGCATCTAATCCACCTAGTGCAGTGAAGAGGCTGCATTTTGATCATCCACCAGTAGCTTAGGATAGTATAGTTGTCATAGGATGCATCATGGGACATTTTGAGATGGCATATGCCACATTGTTTATAGAAACATTGATATTATACACATTTTGATGGCATGATTAGTCACATTTTGTATATGGATCTATGTATTTTGATATATATTTTTGTAATTTGTCTATGCATACATGAACTTTGATATATATATTTGTGTAAGTTGTCTATGGATACATGTATTTTGATATATATTTTTTTCATTTATGTACACAATGATATACATATTAATTTAGTATCTTATATTGTTCAATTCATCGTGGATCATGTGCATTGTTCATGTTTATGGAATATCATTAATTTTGATCATGTTTGTTATATTCAATTCAAATGCAATCATTTGTGAATAACATTTTAACAACCTTTATTATCAAATTTGGATGCAATTTTTAATATGAAGTGCTATCATGACATATACACACTTTTTAACCTCCTACACAAGGTTCACATAACCCCAAATCTAATTTTAAACTCCACCTTCAACCTTGAAACTAACTCTTGGCTTCAAATCTAATCTCCACAATTAAGGACTCCACTCCTCAACCATGGATTCTATTCCCAACCACAAACTCATTCCTAGACTCATAATCTTTGATAACTAGTCCTTCACTTTGTTACTATCCTCATACTATAACTTTTCAATTTCAACATAAGCTCAAAATATCCCAAATTAAGAGACTTGATTGGATCAAACCTTTTTAACTTGGTTCCCCAATACCATATCCATATGAACAACATCTATACATTTCTCACATTGATCAGATTACCCATACTGATCCACTTAACACAATTGGCTTCATTAATGCATGCTATCATTTTACACCTTATATATGTGTTTTCAACCTCGTATGGTCATGCTCAAACCCGTAACTGACTCTTTGCACTCATTTTCACTTTGCAAGAAAAAGTTACAAAAGTTGTAAAATTGCAATTTTGCATCTTTAGAAATTTTGAGCAATTTTTTCTATAACTTTAAATTCTTAATTAGATGAGTTTACCAAACTTGGTAAGGGGTTATCGATAGCCTGCATGAGCTTTGAGTTACAACCCTTGAAATATTGACCTCAAAACACACTTAGAGAACCTTAGAGTCTCCTTGGTATAGGGTGGTTGTAGATGATGGATGGTCTTTGCGGCTAGAACAACGGTGTCACTAGGGTTCACCTGCCCATCTGAAGCTAATGACACTGATGATTTGATGTCAAGATCAATGGTTTCAAAATTACACTGTGGTGCACCTAAGAACTAAGGCCCACTGTGAGTTTTGGCATCGAGTGAGATCGCTATGTCGAATCCAAATAGAACATGATCTCTCAAAAATGAGAGTTTATTTTACATCTCAACATCACTATCCTATAGTATTTGAAATTTCATTGATATCCAACATGAGCTTTGCGTTACGACCCTTGGAAGATCAACCTCGAAATGCACTTAAAGCACCTTGGAGACTCCTCGGTATTGGGTGGCCACAGACGATGGATGGTCTCCACAGATAGAACAAGGGTGTCACTAGGGTTTACCCACCCATACAGAGCTAATGGAATTGGTGATTTGATGCCAAGATTAATGGTTTCAAAGTTACATTATGGTGCACCTATGAACTGAGGCACACTATGAGTTTTGGCATTGAGCGAGATTGTTGTGTCGAATCCAAACAGAACATGATCTCTCAAAAATGAGATAGGTTATTTTAGGCCTTGACATCAATTTCCTATAGCATTCAATATTTCATCGATAGCCAGCATGAGCTTTGAGTTATGACCCTCGAAAGATCGACCTCGAAACACACTTAAAGCACCTTGGAGACTCTTCAGTACGGGGTAGCCACGGATGATGGATGGTCTCTGTGGATAGAACAAGGGTGTCACTAGGGTTCACCTACCCATCCAAAGCTAATGGCACTAATGATTCAATGCCAAGATCAACGGTTTCAAAATTACGTTGTGGTGCACCTATGAACTGAGGCACACAACAAGTTTTGGCATCGAGTGAGATCACTGTGCCGAATCCAAATGGGATGTGATCTCTTGAAAATGAGATAGATTATTTTAGGTCTTAGCATCACCATCCTATAACATTTGATGTTTCATTGATAGCCCACATAATCTTTAAGTTATGACCCTCAGGAAATCAACCTCAAAATGCACTTAGAGCACCTCAGTATGGAGTGGTCGCAGATGATGGATGGTCTCTACAGCTAGAAAAAGGGTGTCACTAGGGGTCACCTACCCATCTAGAGCTAATGGCACTGATGATTCGATGCCAAGATTGGCAGTTTCAAAGTTATGTTGTGGTGCACTTGTGAACTGAGGCACACTGCAAGTTTTTGCATTAATTGAGATCACTATGCTAAATCCAAATGGAACATGATCTCTTGAAAATGAGATAGGTTATTTTAGGCCTCGGTATCACCATCCTATAGCATTTGAGGTTTCATTGATAGCCCACATGAGCTTCAAGTTACGACCCTCAGAAAATTGACCTCAAAACACACTTAGAGTACCTTGGAGACTCCTTGGTACGAGGTGGCCGTAGATGATGGATGGTCTCTATGGATAGAACAAGGGTGTCACAAGGGTTTTCTCACCCATATGGAGCTAATGGAGTTGATAATTCAATGCCAAGATCAACAGTTCCAAAGTTACATTGTGGTGCACCTATGAAGTGAGGCACACTAAGAGTTTTGACGTCGAGTGAGATTGCTATGTTGAATCCAAACATAATGTGATATCTCAAAAATGAGATAGGTTATTTTAGGCCTTGGCATCACTGTCCTATATCATTCAACATTTCATCGATATCCAACACAAGCTTTGAGTTATGACCCTTAGAAGATTGACCTCAAAATACACTTAGAGCAGTTTGGAGACTCCTCAGTAAAGGGTGGCTGCAGATGATGGATGGTCTCTGGGGCTAGAACAAGTTGTCACTAGGGTTCATCTACACATATAAAGCTAATGGCATTGACGATTTGATGCCAAGATCAGCGATTTCAAGTTTATGTTGTGGTGCACCTATGAACTAAGGCATACTGTGAGTTTTGGCATCGAGCGAGATCGCTATGCTAAATCCAAATGAAACGTGATCTCTGAAAAAATGAGATAGGTTATTTTAGGCCTTGGTATCACCATCTTGTAGCATTCAATGTTTCATCTATAGCTCACACGAGCTCCAAGTTATTACCCTCAGAAGATCAACCTCAAAACACACTTAGAACACCTTAGAGACTCCTCAATATGGGGGGGCAATGTACGATGGATGGTCTCCATGGTTGGAACGAGGGTGTCACTAGGGTTCACCTACTCATCTAGAGCTAATGGCAGTGGTAATTTGATGCCACAATTAGCAGTTTCAAAATTACGTTGTGGTGCAGTTATGAATGGAGATACACTGCTAGTTTTGGCATCAAGTGAGATCGCCATATCGAATCCAAACGAAATGTGATCTCTCAAAAATTGTGATATTTTATTTTAGGCCTCAACATCACTATCTTGTAGAATTTGATGTTTCATCAATAGCCCACATGAGCTCTGAGTTATGACCCTCGAAAGATCAACCTCAAAATAGACTTAGAGCACCTTGGAGACTCCTCGGTATGGGGTAGCTACAGACGATGGATGGTCTCCACAGTTAGAAAAAGGGTCTCACTAGGGTTCACCAACCCATTCAGAGCTAATGGTGCTAACAATTTGATGCCAAGATTAGCAGTTTCAAAATTACATTGTGATGCACCTATGAACTGAGGCACACAGTTAGTGTTGGCAGCGAGTGAGATCACTATGCAGAATCCAAACGAAATGCGATCTCTTGAAAATGAGACAGGTTATTTTAGGCCTTGGCATCACTATCCTATAGAATTTGATGTTTGATTGATAGCTTTCATGAGCTCCAAGTTACGACCCTCAAAAGATTGACCCTCAAGTGTTTCATCATTATTACATCAATACACAACTACCAAAAATCGTTGTGTCAAAAATAGTATTGTCAAAAATCGTAGTATCAATAAAAGTATTGTATAAAATTGTAGTGTCAAAAATAGAATAGTTTGTTCTTCATTCTGCTCCTTATTTAGCTTTTTATCTTCATGTATAGCTACTCTTCATGATGTACCTACATTCCAATATCATAAAAAATATTAGCAACTTATTGTATTAAACAAGATAATCATCGGTTCACTGAATCATTATGAAGAAAATAACATAAGAAGTAAATATACCTAGTTAAGTGTTCTAGTAGGGTCCTCTCTCTATTTTAGGGTCTCCAATAGGACTTCATGATTAGCATTAGTAATAGTAAAAGGTTCTTTTACTTTTGGTCTTCATTGATGCTTCAACAACTTTACATTTGTTGCTATAATAAGATGCGAATATATGAGAATTATTTTGTGCTTCTGATAGTCTTTGAATGTAGGATTTCCATTCCTTCTAAACATGTATGTCCGCAACCATGTTCTAGTGACAACCACTGAACTAGTAGGATATGTGAATCCATCATCATCTATGATCAATTGTGCAAGCTTTTGTTTACCTCTTACACAACATGCTAACAAATAATTAGATTTCTCATCATTCCCTTGTGGTGCAACCAATGCAAAGACATGTCCTAGTTGAAGAAGATTTGATAGATGGTTATGCTTAAGTGAACTTTCTATGTCATCATTTCTAATAGAGGGTATGCTATCAAATGATATGTCTATCCATAGCAATTGCGTGCTCTTGTAAGAAATTAGAATAATTCTCAAAACAATGTTGCACAAACTCGTGAGAGTGAGATCTATCATCACTCATATAAAAATGATACTCTCTAAAAATCTTCCAATTATCTTTTGCACTATCAGGGGCATGTTTATATGTTATGTGGATGGAAATAACAATCTAAATGGAGTTGTAATACTGAGATTATGTCTCATTTTGAGGTTACAATGTGTAGTTCTCAGCAAAGTCAACAATTGATATAATAGTGCCAATAGGAAAAGTCTCCTTACACATTCTAAATTGTTTATCCAACCATTGAGACCTGTTACTATGTCTTGCATACTAGCAAAAAATATTTGTCTTGAAATTTGAAATAAAACTAGCCACACTGATTTCTTTTGCAACCATTTCACATCTAGAGCCCTCACCCCCACTCTTCAATGTGTAATTCACTATTTCTTATACCTTTTTTTTTACTATTTTCTTTCCAAGATCTTGTTCAGACCCCTCATGGAAACATGTCTGAAACTTGGATAAGCCACCACATTCTGAATACTTCTCATTTAAGCAAGCATTTCTATAAAAGAAACAACCATCAACTCTATGACATAAAAATTGATCTAGCAAGTCTCTTGATGATTTTGGAAGCCCACTAGCACCACAATTCTCCAACATTTATTTACTATGCAAAGTAGAACGAATGGAGTGTAATAGTTCATGGTGCATAAAAAACTCGACATGATATTTGCAACAACATGTATTTTGAATTTTAAGTGGCACACAATAAAATAGCTTCAAATATTCAAAAGCCCTTTGTGATATATGAAGACTTGTATGACTCTCTCTAAATTTTTTGCACAACATAGTTTGACTTACCTTCAAATAATGTTTAGGATGTGGTGTGCAATCTCTAATGCCAATTCTCAAATTTAACACATCTTTAGCATTGGGTGATACTCTTGAGCTAGTGTGTCAAAATTGTGTAATTTCTTCCTTCACATCATCATATAGCTTCTTATCAGAATGTGGAAGTCTCCCACCAAAAGCCCATGTTTCATTTTGAAGAGGATCATCAATTCTCTCTCATCTACTAAGTTCTCTTCTTAAAGTAGTATAATTTAGGTTCAAGTCAATACAAGTTTGTCTCATATATCTACCCTTTCTCAAATGATGACTTACTAAAGAGGTTGTAATAACCCTTCGAGTAGCTCTCTTATCCTTCTCCCTACTATTTTTCCTAGTGCTATTAAGAGCACTAAACAAATTCTTCACAATAATGACATTTCTTTCCAATTTTTTATTGACATGAATCTTATATTTGGAAAGCATAGGTCTCATCTTTTACATCTTTAATAAGTGCATAAAAAGCTGACATTGCTCCACCACTTTCTTGTTGCCAAAAAATATCTTATTTAGTCTTGAAGCCCATAACTGAATGGTTCTTTCTAATTTTTCCCTTCCAAATTGGTAATAATCATTTCATCAATTTCAGTTATCCATATTGGTGCTCTAGAACCTTCATGTCAATTATAATTAGGAGATATGTAAGGTTCCTATGCATTGTCATGTTCAGCATTGTGAATCATGCAATTTACATTATGACCTAGTAGTATTTCATCCTCCAAATTTTCATTCTCTAAATTTTCAATCTTGGCATTATTGTTATCAATTGGTACATTTTCATTCCCCAACTACACATATTCATTATCTAACTCTATGATTTCACCTTCGACCAATTCATCATCAACTTGACTCACATTTAACATACCTTGTCTTTTCCTTCAGTGATTTACCTTGTCTGTTTCCCTATATGCTACAATGTCTTCATTGGATACCTTCCTTTTGTGTTTAGCCTTTCAATGACTACTTCTCCCCATTGATATGACAATGTCAGACACCTAATTATATATTTTCAAACATTTTTTGATCATTTTGGCCCCAAAATGTGAGTTTTCCCAAAACCCTTGAAAATGGCCCACAAAAAGCGATGTTGTCGGGTCTGCAGTGGCAGTGATAGGGAATATTTTGAAAAAATCATGCTAGTTTAATCGGTATTTGATCTAAGATTGGATACTCGATACTAAATTAGATATCCAATTTTAGATCGAATATCCAATATCAATGCCAAAATTTTGGAGGGAATTAAGGGGAATGTATGACAAGTAATATTATTTAGGAGAATGTATGATGAGTAATATATATATATATTATAACTATATTATAATATAATTATATTAATAATATATAATAATAATAATAATATATTATAATAATATTATAATATTAATATATATATTATAATTATATTAAATATAATAATAATAATATATATTATTATTATTTTTACTATATTATTATTAAATATAATAGCATAATATATTATATGTTATTATTATTAAATATAACAACATATATTATTATTATTATGATCTATGATCCATTTGGTTAGTTCTAAAATGAGTCGAGAGGGGTCATAAGTTAACCTATGACCCCTATTGATGCATTTCACAACAGCATATGTCCCTAGGGGCCCTAGGATCCCTAGGGATGCATCTAGTTGGTTCTAATGCATCGAGAGGGATCATAGATTTCAAGACAATGTATGTCCCTAGGGGCCTTGGGACCCCTAGGGATGCATGTGGTTGGTTCTAATGTGTCAAGAGGGGTCATAGGTTGATGTATGACCCCTCTTGATGCATTTCATGACAATGTATGTCCTTAGGGGCCCTAGGACCCCTAGGGATGCATCGATGTATTTCATGACAACATATGTCCCTAGGGGCCCTACGACCCCTAGGGATGCATGTGATTGGTTCAAATGCATCGAGAGGGGTGATAGGTTAACCTACAACCCCTCTCGATGTATTTCATGACAACATATGTCCCTAGGGGTCCTGCATGTGGTTGGTTCTAATGCATCGAGAAGGGTCTTAGGTTAAACTATGATCCATCTTGACACATTACAGGACAATGTATGTCCCTAGTGGCCCTAGGACCCCTAGGGATGCATGTGGTTGGTTCTAATACATTGAGAGGGGTTGTAGGTTAACCTATGACCCCTCTCGATGCATTTCATGACAACATATGTATGTAGAGGCCCTAAGACCCTTAGGGAAATATGTGGTTGATTCTAATGTGTTGAGAGGTGTTAAAGGTTAACCTATGACCCCTCTCAACACATTTCATGACAATTTATGTCCCTAGGGGCCCTATGACCCCTAGGGATGTATTTGGTTGGCTCTAATGCATTGAGACAGGTCATAGGTTCTCAATGCATTTAATGACAACATATGTCCTTAGGGGTCCTAGGAACCCTAGGAATGCATGTTGTTGGTTCTAGTGCATCAAGATGGGTCATAGGTTAACCTATTACCCCTCTTGACACATTTCATGACAACCTATGTCCCTAGGGAACCTAGGACCCCTAGGGACACATGTGGTTGATTTTAATGCATCGAGAGCTCAATGAATTTCATGACAATGTATGTCCCTAGGGGCCCTAGGACCCCTAGGGATGCATTTGATTGGTTTCAATGTGTCGAGAGGGAACATAGGTTAACCTATGATCCTTCTCAACGTATTTCATGACAACGTATGTCCCTAGGGGCCCTATGACCCCTAGGGATGCATGTGGTTGGTTCCAATGCATCGAGAGGGGTCATAGGTTAACCTATGACCCCTCTTGATGTATTTCATGACAACCTATGTCACTACGGGCCCTAGGACCCCTAGGGATGCATGTAGTTGGTTCTAATGCATTGAGAGAGGTCATAGGTTAAACTATGACCCCTCTTGACATATTTCATGATAATGTATGTCCCTAGGGGCCCTAGGACCCCTAGGGATCCATGTGGTTGTTTCTAATATGTCAAGAGGGGTCGTATGCTAACCTATGACCCTTCTCAATGCATTCCACAACAACATATGTCCCTAGGGGCCCTAGGATTCCTAGGGATGCATGTGGTTGGTTCTAATGCATCAAGAAGGGTCATAGGTTAACCTATGTCCCCTCTCGATGCATTTCATGACAACATATGTCCCTAGTGGCCCTAGGACCACTAGGGACACATGTGGCTAGTTCTAATGCATCGAGAAGAGTCATAGATTAACCTATGACCCCTCTCGACACATTTCATAATAATGTGTGTTTATAGGGGCCCTAAGACCCCTACGAATGCATGTGGTTGTTCTAATACATCGAGAGGGCTCATAGGTTAACCTATGAATGTGTCGAGAGGGGTCATAGGTTAACCTATGAGCCCTCTCGATGTATTAGAACAACCACATGCGTCCCTAAGGGTTCTAGGGCCCCTAGGGACATACGTTGTCAAGAAATGTGAACCAACCACATGCATCCCTAGGGGTCGTAGGGCCCCTAGGGATATACGTTGTTGTGAAATGCATCGAGAGGGGTCATAGGTTAACCTATGACCCCTCTTGACACATTTCATGACAACATATGTCCCTAGGGGCCCTAGGACCCTTAGGGATGAATATGGTTGGTTCTAATTGGTTGAGAGGGATCATAGGTTAACCTATTACCCTTCTCGATGCATTTCATGACAATGTATGTCCCTAGGGGCCCTAGGACCCTTGGGGATGCATTTGGTTCATTCCAATGCATCAAGAAGGTATCGATGCATTTCATGACAACATATGTCCCTAGGGGCCCTATGACCCCTGGGATGCATGTGGTTGGTTCCAATGCATCAAGAGGGGTCATAAGTTAACCTATGACCCATATCGAAACATTTCATGACAACCTATATCCCTACGGGCCCTAGGACCCCTAGGGATGCATGTGGTTTATTTTAACCTATGACCCCTCTTGACATATTTAATGATAATCTATGTCCCTAGGGACCCTAGGACCCCTAAGGAGCATGTGGGTGGTTCTAATGTGTCAAGAGCCTATGATCCCTCTTGATGCATTTCATGACAACATATGTCCCTAGGGGCCCTAGGACCCCTAGGGACTTGTGCTTTGTTGTAATGCATTGAGAGAGGTCATAGGTTAACCTATGACCCCTTTTGACACATTTCATGACAACATATGTCCCTAGAGGCCCTAGGACCCCTAGCAACACATTTGGTTGGTTCCAATGCATTGAGAGGGGTCATAGGTTAATCGATGACCCCTCTTAATGCATGACAACGTATGTTCTTAGGGGCCATAGGACCCCTAGGGATGGATGTGATTGGTTCCAATGTGTTGAGAACCTATGACCCCTCTCAATGCATTTCACAACAATGTATGTCCCTAGGAGCCCTAAGACCCATAGGAATTTGTGTGGTTGGTTCTAATGCATTAAGAGGGCTCATAGGTTAACCTATGACCCCTCTCAATGCATTTCATGACAACATATGTCCCTAGGGGCCCTAGGACCCTTAGGGACACATTTGGTTGGTTCCAATGTGTTGAGAGGGGTCATAGTTTAACCTATGACCCCTCTTGATGTATATCACAACAACATATTTCCCTAGTGGTCCTAGGACCACTAGAGACGCATTTGGTTGGTTCCAATGCATTGAGAGAAGTCATAGGTTAACCTATGACCCCCTCTTGATGCATTTCATGACAACCTATGTCCCTAGGGGCCTAGGACCCCTAGGAATGCATTTGGTTGGTTCTAATGCATTGATAGAGGTCACTAAGGGCCCTAGGGACATATGTGGTCATGAAATGTGTCGAAAGGTGTCATAGGTTAGCCTATGACCCCTTTCGACACATTTCATGATAATATTATATTTAATAATAATATAATACTATATATTTAATAATAATATAATACTATATATTTTAATATAATAATAATATATTATTAGATTATATAACAATAATAATCATATATGTTACTAGATTATAGATTTAATAATAATAATAACCATATATATTATTATATATAGTAATATTCATATAATATTACTATATATATTTAATAATAATAATATTTATCATATATATTACTATATTATATTTAGTTATAATAATTATAATTATAATTATAACTATATTATAATTAATAATAATAATTATATATATTACTATATATAATAATAATTATAATCATATATAATTATAATAGTTAATAATATTAATCATAATCATATGTAGTAATAATATCAGTGTCCACATTTCCCCCGAATAAATTTCCCTCTAAAAGCCTCTAAAGTTTTCCTCTCAAATTTCTCTTGAATATTGCAATTGGAAAATTTCTTTTCTCTCAAATTCCCCTCCCTCCAAAATTGCAATTGGAAATTCTTTCCTCTCAAATTTCCCTCCAAAATTGCAATTGAAAAATCTCGCAGTGATCAGATTCTCGATTTTATTTTGGGTATCCGATTAGGCTCAATATTTACCAAGTCTATTTGGTGACCCAAAAAATGTGTTTGAGAAGGGTTTCACTGACACTCAGACTTCAGGTAGCCAGGGTTTTTTTATAACACTCTCGAGATTCCATCAATATAATTGCTATCAAATTTTGAGTTCGATAAGTATTTATTAGTTAATTTTCAATGAAGATGATTGTAAAGTGTTGATTGACATACTGATTGAAAAATAGCTATAACTTTCAAACGGTATAATATTTTTTAAATCTAAAAGTTGTTTCACATTCTATGCTTCACCTAATATAACAAAAAACATTTAATTAATTTGGTAAGGTTTTCAATTAGTTAAGGTGGTCAGACATGGGAGTTCTTTTTTTCGAAAAAGTTTTAATAGAAAATTCATATTTAATTATTTATTTGGAATAAAAATACCCAAAAACATGCATCACATCCGGGCATGAGTCTAGTTTTTATATCTATAATTATATTAAAAAAATATTATCATTTGATTTTAATTAAGATGGTTAGACATACACCTACTTTTTATTTTTGCCCTAAAAATTTTGTAGTACTGCATTAAAATCCAAACTTTTGACCAATCAAATATTTTTTTTCTCTAGATAAGCCCTAGTAGTTTAGAAACTACATTCAATTTCCTATAGATTATTTTCTTACAACTTTTTGATATAAAGTCTAGAACCACTTTAAAATTATGTGTCAAGTTGACATAACCTTGATTTTTTTGCTTTTCACTGCCACTTAAGGCCATAGTTTGGTTGACCATGATCTTGCATATACCCATCTAAGATGTTTTATGTTGTTGTTGGACTAGAATTTTTGGAGACAAGTGGAGAATAGACTTGCAAAGTTTGTGATGTGGGAGATTTCTTGAAGAGTTGCCAAGCAGATCTAAGTTGTTGAGAATGATGGAGTCTAGTCAATGAACTAGGATTGAGTTGAATAGAGATTTGAATTTGCAAAGTGATTTTTATATTATTAGATCAAACCTATATGTTACTTTCTAATCATTATAGCAGTAGTAAAATCCTTGTGATTAAGGTTGATCTAACAATAATTAGTGAATCCTTTAACAAGGTGACATTTTAAGGAATGTCCTAAAGTTCTCTAACAAGGCCACTCTTAACAGGGTGATTAAATCCTTTAATAGGGTCACACCTAATAGTGTATTTTATAACCTTTAACAAAGTTGGCTCCTAATAGAGCTCACTTCAAAAGAGTGAAAAGGGGTAACATGTTACTTGGTGGTTTTTCCCAAATTAGGTTTCCACATTAAATCTTGATGTTAAAAATTTGTGTGGATGTTTGTAATGTGTTTATTCTAATTACTATTTTTAAGTTTGAAGTTTATTATTAACTTTTATGTTATTTTGCTAGTCGACACATACTAAATAAAGAGCTAAAATGGAATGAATAAGTTTAATGGTGATGAATAGTTTTATTTGACATGTTGATGAGTTTGATTAAGTTTGTTCGAGTTGTTAAATGTTGATTTTATATATCTTGACCTTAGGATGACTAATTCACCCCCTTAGTTATTCTAAATATTCTAACAAAAACATGCTAAAGTTAGAATTGGGAGCCACAAGTCAAGAGGAATAAAGTCAATCCAACGTTCATTTGAGGATGTTGATAACATGAAGGGATGTAAAATAAACTAAGAATTGGGACAGGCATTTTCTCTCCCAAGAAACCATGAAACTCCTAACTTTGAATGTCAGGGGCTATAATGCCCCTGACAAATGACATCTAAACAAAAGAGGATTGGATTAGGAAAAAGTAGACCTAATATGCATCCTTAAGAAAAAGGTAGAAATAGATTTGGAAGGTAGCATTTTTGGGTTATGATAGGTATGGCTAGGTATTTTTGTAGATTTGGCTGGTGCATCTAGCCAACTTGATATCTTATAGAATCCCATGATAGTTTTTATGGATCCTCTCTCTAAATCTAGGACTTGGAATTTTATGTGGTTCTCATCAAAGATAGTGAAATTATTTTGGTTGGTTATCAATGTATAGGGGTCATTGTGCTCTAATTAGAAGAAAGAGATTTGGGGAAAAATGTCTAGATTGATTAGCACTAATATGCATGAGTTAATCATTATTTCAGGAGATTTTAATACAAATCTATCCCCTTCTAAAAAATAAGGGGAGAGGGGAAATTAGCCAAGTTCAAGTAGATTTTCAATAATTTGTTATGATGAATGGGTTGTGGTAGGTTGAACTGAAGGGTGGTCTTTTTACTTAGACAAACCAAAGGAAGGGATTCTCAAATTTAGATGAGAAGTTGGATCATTTCTTCCTTCTTTTCCCATAGCCTATGCTTTCTTTTCTATTTGAAGCATGCATCCTTGGAATTTTTGGCTTTTATCACTTTCTTGTATTGCTTCTCATTCATCAGGACGACACCCCCTAGATGCCAATTCAAATTAGAGCTGATGTGGTTTAGGGAACTAGGATTTATGGGCATGGTTCCTAATTGGTCAATAAATGTTGCAATTAAGAAAGGTTATTTTTCTTTTATGTTCTTTGAAAAATTAAAATATAATTTAAAAAAATTGAAAGGTTGGAGCTGAGTATATTTGATTAACATCTTCAAAGGGAAATTTGAATTAGAAGGTGGCTTTGAAGCACTCAATAATAAAGTTTTGATGTAAGGAATGGACTTGGTGAATTTTGATTTAGAGAAGGATTGAATGAGTAGATATGGGTAAATTCTATAGTGTGAGGAGATTTACTGGAGGTAGATATATCAAGAGACATGGTTGAGAGAAGGGGATAGCAACACCAAATGTTTTCACTATTATGTCAAAGCTTGCAAACATATTAATAGGCTCTTGTCTATCACTTATGAGGATGAGACCCCAACAAAAGATGCTGAATTAATAAATTTGGAGGTTATATATTTCTTTGAGTCATTTTGGAGACCTGACCCCAATTATAGGAGGAAATCCCAAGAGGGTCTACTGAAGGTTATCCCTAGTTTAGTTTCTGATGGAGACAATCATACATTAAAGGATCCTATTACACTCAAAGGGATATAATTGACATTCTTTTAAACTAGGGGTAGGATAAATACCTAGGTCCAGATGGTTTCTAGGCAGTATTCTATCAAAGATTCTAGGACCTCTTGAAATCAAATTTATTGAATATATTCAATGAATCTAGGAAAAAAGGATTTGTCTACAAGGATCTCAATAATATGTTCATGACTCTCATATGAAAGGAGTTCAACCAACTACTTTTGACAATTTATGTCCCATTTTTTTGTGCAATACCATATACACAATCATTACTAAAGTATCTTCCAAGAGATTGAATGAGATTTTGGATAAATTAATATCACTTGAGAAAAGTGGTTTCAAAAAAAATTGAAGCATCATTATAGCCCATGAGGAAATTCACTGTGTTCAGTCTAGAAAGGAAAGAAACACGATGATAAGACTAGACATCAAGAAGGATTATGACAGATTTTCTCAAGAATTCTTGATATAGGTACTGGGAAAATTTGGATTTGATCTAGGCTAAATCAACTCGATTGGGGTGATGATCGCTGGCTAGTTGGCTTACATATTGGTAAATGACAACCCTCAAGAATTCTTCAAAACTTCCTGAGGCATCTAATAGGGTGATCCCAACTCTTTATTTTCCTTCATTCTCTTAGCTAAAGTCTTGGGAAAGCTTATTGCCAATTATAGAAAAAATGACCAATAGAAGGGAATTCAAATTGCTCAAGATTTGGATCCAAAATCTCACTCTCACTTTGTTAGTGAAACTTTCTTTTTTGGACTTGCTACAGTGCTTAAGGCTAGGATGGTGAACAAAGTCTTCGACACCTATAGTCTTATCTTAGGAAAATTGGTGAAGTGGAATAATTTTGAGATATTCTTGATAAACATAGAGGTTGGCTCTCAGTAGCAAATTGTGAATGTTTTTGGGGTGCATAATAGGAATTTTCCTAGAAAATTCCTTGGGACTCCCCTATCTGAAGGTGTGTCAAAGAGGGAATACTAGAAGGAGCTAATTGATGGGTGATGTGAACACATGAAGGGATGGAAGAGTCAATGGTTGACATTAGCTAGGCACATCCTCATGCTTAAATATATAATAGTGGGCTTACCCATCTACCCCATGTCATGCATCAAGATTTCTATCATTGTCATCTCTATCATTTAGTGAAGAATGGACAAATTCCTATAGAATGGAAGTTGAGGTCATGATAAATTCCCATTGATGTCTTGGGATAAGGTTTTCTATCTAAAATTATGGTGTGGCATTGGATTGAGCGATTAGAAAGAGCTTGATACTACATTCAGAGAAAAACTAGTGTGGCAAATGTACTCTTAGCCATCCCAAAGATGAGTAAGAATTATGAGGGCTAAATATTTGGATAGCATGGAATATGAAAGAATCCTCACTATTGTCAATCTTTTGTGTGGTTCGATGATATGGAATATCTTGATAAATTACCAAATTTTGATTACCAACCACATTGTGTGGAAAATTAGAAATGAGAAAAAATACCAACTTTTGGTATGACTCCTAGGATAGTGAAAGGTCTTTAGCTAAGTTTGATATTGGGGGTGAGATAATTGTAGTAACTTGTAGATCATGGGGAAGGAAAGTGGCTGACTTTGTTTATCTAGATTTTTTTTTCTAATAGACTGCTAGCATGGAAAGATCTAGATTCCTTGAACTTATTAGTTTTAGGAAAAGAGATGCTCAAAGAAATTTTCAATAAAAGGAAGGTAATTGATTCTAAGGAGAAAGACTCTCTATAGTGATGTGGAAAAAATAGTGGAAAGTATTTTGTCAAGGCAAGATATACCCTTTTGGATAAGCACGTGACACTTTTGATTGGGAGAAAAAATTGTGTTGGCATATTCTTGCTTGCCTAAGGCAGTTGCATTCACTTGTTGAGAAGGGCATGCTTGAATATGATCGATGGATAGGCTAAAATTCCTTTTCTTTGTGGATTATTTTAGGTGTGTAATTTATGAAAAGGATGAAGAAAATTTGAACCATTTATTCCTGGATTCCAAATTTTCCAATGGAGTATGGGAATTCATTTTTAAAAATCTAGAGTAGCATGGTCCAATGCTAGCTAGTCTTTAAGACTGGTTGGAAGCTTAGCCTTCCTTTTCTCAATCCTCATGCTTGTCATCAATCTAGACCATTTCCCCTTTAATCTCCCTTTGGGAGATTTGGAAGAAGGAAAACAAATAGAGTTTCTACTAAAAGGAGGAGAACCTATCTAGATTCCTGATCAGTCTTGAAAAAGCCACATCTGAATTTGTTTGTAATGTTGTAGCTTGAGATAAGTATCCTTTAAATTATAAATATTATTTCATTTAGAGAAGGTGGCCCATGATTGAATTTCAACCCATTCAAGGGTCTTTGAGACATGATTCTTTGGCTTCAAAAAACCTTGTGTTATGATCTCTGCCTGAGTGTGGGTAGTTAAAGATTAACTTTGATGGGGCCTCAAAAGAAAATCTAGGATCCTTGGGTATTGGTGTGGTGGTAAATTTTGAAGATTCTAGTATCATGGCTCTATACACAAAAAGAATAAAAGATGGCACTAATAACCAAGAAGAGAGTTTAGCTATCGTTTAAGTGCTCTTGGTTAGGATTAAACTTGGAGCACATAAGATCCATTTTGAGGGGGATTCACAAATTATAATTAATGGTATTGGGAAAGGTTCCCTTGACACTTGGTATCTAGATAAATAGATTAAATAGATAACATTGTTTCTTAATTAGGTGGAAGAACTCAAAGTATCATACTCTAGGGGTGGTAGGTCCAATGAAGATAACTTTACATTATGGGAAGACTCTAGGTATGCATCATCTTGTGACTTGGAATGATGGGGAACAAAGCCAAGAATGTATATATCACTGAATGGAATTCATTATGTTTATTAGTGTGCTTTGTTTCATGGTGTATGGTACAATTCTCTATCCTTTTGTCACATTATAGTTTGGGTTGGAACTATAGAGGGTAGTGGTGGCACCTGGAATTATGGATAGCTCAAATATCAATGTTAAACAAAGTAATTACCTATCTTGCTTCCTAGACCTCACATGATTTGGAAGTCAATATTTAGGGAAATTGTGGAATTGTAAGTGCTCCTAGGGATGATTCTAGCCATCTCATCATTCAACATCAATCTCAAGTGAAGAGGAAGAGTGGTGCTATTGTAAGTGGGAGTAATGTGGGACAAACTATTGTTCTAATTGGGGCTACCATATCACACTTAGAGTAATGGTGTTAAAGTTTTAGTCAATTCAAATGTCTTTATGTAATATATATATCATGAGGTATAATTATATATGTGATAAATTTTATATATATATATATATATATCTATGGTTATATTTATTATATTTATATAATAATATTACTATAGATGTGTTATAATATTAATTATTAAATTAACAAATAGACATGTCCCTTAAAGGGACATGTCTATTCATGGCATGTGCTTGTTAATATGAGGAGAGGATCCTCTGGAACACATATACTAGACATCATGGTAGTTCTATTACATTTGTAGCAGTCTTCAAAACTTAACATGGTATCAAAGTAAAGCTTGGGAAGTAGATTTCAGTAAAGTAATTGAAGACTAGAAGTCTATCAATCCATTCTCAAATTGAGTGTTATTCATATATTTAGAGACATGGTCTAATTAATTTTAATGGGTGTGTGTTAGTTTGAGCTATTGAGTTTGGATGATATGCCTCCAATCATGTTTGTTAAGGAGGTTGTGAGCAGTCTTATAATATACAAAAAAATACCAAGTATTATAAATGAGAATATACAAAACCAATGACTTGAGAGATTAGCACATAATAAAAATAAGAAGGATTATGTGGCAAGTTCCATTGGTGTGTTAGGCCAACTTGATTGATGAATTTAATAATAATGCTACATTTTGGATTTAGTGGTAGCCCTATATATTCTAGTAGTGAGGATATCATTTACCAAATAGGGAGCTAGACTATGCAAAACATTTCCAATACACAATTGTTATTGACCATAGTGTATCGAAGGATTTTGTAGAGGTAAAATTAAATATCAACTGAATAAGCAATGATTTGTAATGAATGCTTGATGCATAGAAAATAAAAAGTTCTACAATAGAATCATTTCTATAAAATATATCTAGTGATTATGACATATGGAAACACACCATAATCATTGACATACAAGTTATAAAGGAAGCCATGTCTCATCAAATACGCAGTGAATAAGACAACATGAATTTAGACTTGTAAAAATTAACACAATTGTAGCCACTAATTATTAATCTCCTATTGTAAGCGATTAAAATGCCGCAAATAAATTCACAACTAATATCAAGAAATAACACAACTAAAATTTCACCAATAAAATAAGGAAAAAAATTCATAACATAACGAACACAATATTTTCAGATAAATCATCCTTGGAAAAACACCTAAGGGAAAACTAGTTTTGCAGATGTGATGGCCTGGTTTTTCACCACCCTTGTTTTTTTGTATTCAGTAGTGAAAAACCCTAAATGTGCAATCCAAGTAATTTGAAATTTGGTCAAAAAACCCTGGGCAAAAAATTCACCAAATAACCTTGTGCCTTGCCTTGTTTGGCCCTAGCCTTTGAAAAATTTAGAAAAGTATTATTTCAAATAATTTTTGGCGGGACCATTTTTATCCTAAAGGTTTATTTATGAAAGAATGACCTTTTTATCTTTTGATAAACCTTATGAAGTTTTCCTAAACTGCTTTATTTTATTTTGAAAAGGTCTTATGTAACACAGACTTTGTGTGACGGTTGATCTTGATCAGATCAATGGCCATTACATTCCAACAATATGGAGCTACAAGGTATTTAAATATTGTGGGCAAGCACCTTTTTGACACGTAGCCCTGCTGATATTTTAGCTTCAGTGCACTGAAAAAGGTTCATGGTTGTCAGAGCTAGTCAAAACTTTTGTAGGTTCATTAGTACTTTTCATGCACGTTCTGAATTTCTTGCGATATCATTGGTTGAGTTACTAATAGAGATATGCCTTTATCACCAAGAAGCATCAACCATTGATTTCTTTTGAATCAAGTGCTAGCTCTTTCCTCCAAGAAGGAGATGCTCATGATTTAAATAATGCGTGAAAGTGAAAATAGGACAAGTGGCATAGTTTGACAAGATGGGCACACCATTCTCAAAGATAATGATGAGATGTCTTCCGTGGCAAATGTCGGATGAGTCATAATGGATGGAGAAATTTTATTATTCACTACAGCCAACATGGTATTTAAAACGCCTTATTCTATAACCGTTGATCTATCAAAGATCAAAGGACAATGCATGCCTACATTTTGAAGTTGCAAGAAAGATAAATAATGTAGGCAAGTGGTTCTTGGGCATGTTGCAAGGTGGGGTCAAGAAATTTTAATTGTATGTTGTGGTGTGACACACTATAAAGTGATTGCTAACATGTAATGCCAGATGTGCCACTTAAGAAGTTTGTCTGCTAGATGGAAGTGAAGCCTCATCAGCCATAGATCTTTCAAAGATAGAGGGTTAGTGCAATCCCACATTATGAAGATGCTAGTTAAATGAGGAACGCAAGTATGCACCTTTCGGACACATGTCACAATGGGGCCAAATTATGAAAAATGTTGAGTTACACCATGTGGTCTGCCACTTGTGCTTAGTTGGAAGTACTTATGCTATGGGCATGAAAACTTCAAAAATTAATGCAATAGTAAGGTGGGTCAGAGCATAGAGGTTGAGCAGGGTCATTTCATTGGTCCAAGTGGATGATTGACCATAAAGTGCAGAAAATTTTCACACTGTTGATCCTATCTTGATCAAAGAATGATGTTTTCCCACATAAAGAAATTGAGGGAAGTTTAAACAAAGCGAGAATGAACCATGCAAACACGTGTCCATGGAAATGTCACTTTTCTCATCTTGTAAGGTTTATAGATTTCCAACATTATCACCATTGATCTTTCAAAGATCAACGACTGGTGCATGCCCACAATTTGAAGATGCTAATTAGATAAGAAAAGCAGGAATGCACTAGCTTGACACATGGAAAGAGTGACATCAAGGACCTACTCACTCAGAAGAACATATGAGACCCATCAACATGGAAGTTGTGAAAAGGAACTAACTCATTTAAAGGTTTCCTATTGGATAGAATAGCTAACTAGATTTTTTTCAAATGTGAATTGATCATATCGTTGATCTTGTCTTGATCAATGAGCGGTGCTTCCTTGCAATTCTAAGGTGCAAGTGGTATTGTGACGCGTGGCATAGTATGATATCATGGGCCTGCCTTTCTCAAAAGGTAATAATAACTTGTCTTATGTGGTACTTGTCAGATGAGTCAGAGCATAGAGAAATCATCTCATTGGTCTAACTAGCTAACTAGATGTTATAGTCAAAGAATATTTGTGCTCATCGTCGATTTGAATAAGATCCAAGGTTAGTGCTTCCTCACAATATAGACTTACTTGACATTTAAATAATGTGGGCAAGTGGGCACAATGGGACCAAGACTTAAAGGGAATGTTGAGTCGTGCCATGCTGGAAAGGTCAGATGGAGTAAGGTGTGCTCATTGGTGGAACGTGACAGGTATGCCAAGTTGAAAGCAGTGATGTCATGGGTACTGAAGGTTTAAATGCCATAGTCAAATTTGTCAGAGCACATTGTAAAAGGATGATATTTGATTGGTTAAGTCAGTTCAGTAGGTTGTCAGAGAAAAGGATTTTGGCCCACAGTTGATCTGGGAAAGATCGACGGAGAGCACATGCCCACAATAAGAAGTTGCAAGAATTTTAAGTAATGTGGGCATGCACCCTTTTGACACGTGGCTAGGGGCTTGAACTTTTTAAAGGCATTTTACTTTTGAAATAAGGCCATCCAATCCTTAGGAGATCGACAGGTTAGATTCAAATTTGAAATATAACATGAAACTAACGGTTGTAGGAATCAATATGACTCAAAGTTTCCTTCATGCGACCTCAATGCACTAGTATAATATGAAAAATCAGCATTATTGAAGCATACAATCATAGATTTTCTCAGAGTGAAAAAACTTTCCAAAGTAAGGGCACAGAATTTCTCAAGGGTTTTAGCAAATTTTAAGAGAAAGAAGGGAAAATTTAGCAGGTAAGTAATCTATAACCTGTAAAGATAAAAAATTTGCTGTTGTAAGAGTGTGAAATTTCAAAATGCCTCCACAAAAGGAATTTTTTGGGCAAACTATTTATTTAAAAAGGGTTGTGCATGATGATTTCCTAGAATAGTTTCCCTTATCAGTAAATGAAATAACTAAGGGGAGGGAACTCATTCCTAAGAAACCTAGGGTAGTTGTGGTTGAGGGTTTCTATGATAGGGAAAACTGAGTAAGAGACACCCAAGTATCTATGGGGGTTTGCAATTGTTCAAAAAATGGTTCTCAAAAAAAAAATTAGATACCCCCATGTGTAATGTTTGGGAGTTCGACATTGGAAAATTAACAGTTCCTTCAGTTTTATTTGATAGTGATCTATTGACTGACCTGGCTAAGAAATATGATCCTATTATGGGATGGGTGAAGAATCAGTCTACAATCAATCTTTTTAGGGTTTGCATTGAGCTATTTAGTGAAGTTTTCAACCTTAACCCTAACCACGTTGTACATGAAATCATTGATATGGATGATTTACATTTTTTCCAATTGTTACTGTGGCACATGATTTTGTTTTTGTAAGGAAAGGCTGGAAGCATTTGAATTTGTTCTTAGATAGATATAACATGGCAGAGTTTCATGCCAGGTTTATTGACCCTAAAGGATTCTATGATCTCTTAAGAGAAAGAATAAAAGCTTCCCGCATGGTGCAACAAGTATACTATCCAAAGGATGTGATCAGAAATGTTTTTAATCTACAAGAACATGAATTGAGAAAGGAGAAATAGATAGTATACTGTAAAACCCTAGAATTTATTAATTCTTTTGACCTCCATTATGATCCATTGAAAGAAAAGAAATATTGGGGAGCCAAGATGTAAGCATTAATGAATAATTTTTTTGTGATAATATAAGCCATGAATGAGAAGAAGGATGCATATGTCAAGGCTTATCCAAACAAGGCTACAGAGGTGCACAAGAGAATAAATAGTAGAAATGTGGTGTCTCCTAGTCAATACACTTTGTAGAAAAGGGCTAAATATGTAATGATCTAGAATGTGCAACAGGCTCCCCCTAAACAGAGACTGAGGCCAGAAAGCCCACTTGTAGCCAGTGCTCCAAAAAGAGTAAATTTAGAGCAAGGGTCTTCTTCCAAAGTGGAACAATATTCCCCAAGCCAGTCTCTAATCAAAATTGATGATGAAACATCTTTGAGAGAACAACTTAGACAAATTGGTGGAGAGGGAGATGTGATTGTTACCTCCATAGATTTGGAGATTGGAGAGCCTTAAGAACCACCTACACCTTCCTTGGATTTAACTGTTGTTGATTACGAAGGTAAGCAAATTTACCCTATAGTTGCCCAAGCCTCTAAGAGGTTTGTCTAGAGCATTTGCACAATTTTTGTGGAGGCTAAATATAGGAAATTTTGAAAAGACTTGTGAAAAAATAAAGGTAGAACAACCTGATAAATCAAATTATGCTATTATGGAGGAGGTAAAGTCTAAATTTTTGAAAGATTTTTCTCAATTTACCCCTAAGGCCAGTAGGCAAGTAATTAAACAGTCAGGAGTCCTTATTTTGCCAGAATGGGATATAGTGAATGCCATGGTTTTTGATCTAGTAAGGAAACAAAAGGACATCCAATTTAAAACTGAATAAGAGGTATTACAGGCTCATAAAGGAGTCAAATTTAGTGATGACCACCAAGCACTTGTTATTTGGTCAATTAAAAAAAAAGACAAGACCAGAATGCAGGATATTTCCACTATAGAGCATACCGGTGCATTGACAGTTTCAGGACTGGTGAGGTAGGTAGTAAGTAGATAATAGGAATGGCTTTAGAAATGTTAAAATTTGGTAGTGTTGTATCTGGCCAGGAAGAAGATAGATTTTCCAAACTCAATGCTAGGTTTGAGGAAGTTTTGAAAGCATATGAGGAAAGGGGTATGTAGATACAATCATTGGAAAACAAAGTATCTCAAATGGAGAAGGTACTTGGGAAAAGAAAAGTAGAAGAATCTAGCAGACCCAGGATTGTATACCCTCCTAGGCCACCTATTGAACCTTTCAAGTCCACTCCAATTATTGAGGTACTAGATACCCCTGAAAGACTTCTGTTCTACACCGTAGAAGATTTTGAAGAAGAAAAGAATAAGTTGTATGAATTGCATATAAAAGTAAATAATGAGTTTGAAGAGAAAATAAGGCAGGGTATAATGTATTTAGTAGATAGAATTGAGTGGTCATCATGTTTTGACTTATTGGCAAGGATTGCATCCATCAGGGATGAATTGAAGAGAGATGAAGTTGTATTCAAACCCTTTGTGCAGAAGTGGACAAAAAGAAATGAAGATATCACTACTATGTGTATCTCTATCATCCAGCTGCCCTATCATCAAATAGAAAAAAAAATTGACTTATTGAATAAATTGCAAGGATTTGATGATAAGCAAAATTCTTTTCAAAAAAGACAAATATTTGTTTTTCCAAGTATATTGTAGAAAAGTTTGATTTATTCCCTTGTACATTAAAGATTGTTGATAAAGTGAAGGAAAAGGAGGAATGGAAAAGGGAGTTGGATGAGATTTTTTGTGAAAGGATAAATAAAGTTATAAATGAAATTGGACATTTGTTATGGGAAATGAAAAATGAGGAGTTGGTAAAAGTACAAATATTCTATAACTCCATCAGAATAGATTTTATTGATATAGAGGCAACTATAAATTCTTTAGTAATTGTACAAAGAGAAGTTCTAAATTTTGATAGGCTAGAGGAAACTACCTATAATAAGTGGTAGGAAGAGTTTATGTCTACAGAACAGATAGAAGGAGATGATGAGGTGGATGATGATGATAAAGAAGAGGGTACAAAAGTAGAAGCCACCTCTGCCACTGATGATAAAGACAAAGAGGATCCTCAGGTAGCAAGAGGTGGCTCATCACTGTCACATTTGATGGCCACCTATCCCAAAGAACCAGAGCGCTAAAGGAATCTAATCATAATATTTTTGTCTTTGCAAAGGGAATAACAAAAGTGGACCCACAAAGGAATGTTTGATGTACTAGTCTTTCTGTTATTCACATTTTGTCATTTTGTGATAGGTGTATGTAAATATTTCTTGTGAAGGACACTTGTCAATTTCTCTTAGCCTAAAGCGTGTTGCATCTGACATTATGTAAGTGAGATTCCAAGGCTAGAGAAAGGTCTGATTTCTATTATTTCTAGGTGATATACTTAGTTTTTTCTCGGTCCAATATTTGAGCAAGTTTATGATGTATTTTCTCTGTTAGTTCTTAAGAATACATGAACATAGAATGATCTCTGTGTTTCTTCTTAAGGTTATTCTGAGTTTACTACAAATGTATACAATTTTCAAAGAAAATGAATACAAATTATGAGTTGTCCCCATATTAGTTCTTTTTGAATCTTGTCTTCTTTTGATTACTTGGTTATCTTGATATTTTATGAGTAAAAGCTTATGCAATTGAATGCAATCTAGTTAGGTTGTATATCTGTTCATCACTGCTATTAGTTTAATGGATTAAGTAAAAGCTTTGATGAATTTGATAAGGTTGCTGTAGTAGTAGAAAGGATTTTTTGAATGATGAATTTTGATAAGAATTGCTGATAATATTTGTTGTAAGGCAACAAATTAGATTTAAGTATTTGTTGTAGACTTTGAACCCCAATGGATTAGGCACTAGTCAAATTGATTTAGCTAGAAGAGAAATATTTCATAAATGTTTTTCAAATGCAGAATTATAATCAATTTTACTTTTATTTCCTGTAGATCTTCAAAGTTGGCCAATACTTGTTTGCATTGAATGTTTTAGCTTTAGTTAGCCACTATTACTGAGAATATGTGTAGACCTATAGAAGAATTTTGGCTAGATGTGTTATATGGGATTTGTTTATCAAATTGTCATGAATTATGCATGTATTTGAGGATTTGAGATGAGAATCAGAATGAAAGTAAAATAATCCTCATATAGTGTTTCCTAGTCTTGAATCATCCCTGGGTATATCCACCCTAGTTTGGAGAGCCTAAAGAGTAGAAAACCACCCTTGGTTTTGTTGAAGTTGGGTCCAAATGGTTTGCACATACAATTGTTAATAGGAATTGGCTAGTCCTTAGACTGTATGAGTGATGTCATTTTGGTATTGAGCATTTTGTTTCTTAGTAGTTTTTTCAAACACCAACAAAATGGTGACTCTGATAGGGAGTTGTCCAAGACATCTGTGAAAAGTACTATAGTTTCTTTGGTTCTATTGTGTACATATGTGTTAGGTTATCTAAGTTTTTTCCCATGGTTATAAGGGAATATTTTAGTGACAAACCTTGAAAATTTAAAGAGAGAATAGCCCAAGTATCACAGCGACACACTGACATATCCAGCCTATCCAAATGTCTTATTTTATGTGCAAAGAGTTGTAGTCTTATAATCTTAGTGATTGGTCTATCTGCGTCAGATATTTCTATTTCTATTTGTCTATTTCTTTTCCTTGGAGTTGGGAATAATTGTCATTGTGTATTTTCTCAGGAATAGGATGGCGACTCAGTCAAGGTTTTGAAGCTAGTGCTTATGTTAACAAAAGGAAAATATGGCTGACAAGAGAAAGAACACAAGAGCTTACATGAGAGCCAATCTTGATGTAACAATGTATACTGATTTACCCCAAGGTGGTAGGAAGAACCAAAATAAGAAAAGGATAGATCCAAATCCCACCTGGAAACCTAGAGGTAGGGTATCCATCAATTCCCAGTATCAACCAATATTAGGGAGAGAGTCTTCTTCACTCAGTTCTAAATCTGAAACTACAAGACTCTTAGGAGGTATTTTTAGTACCCATTACCAGATGAGAGAGTTTTTCAGGACAAAGATGTGTCCACAGTATGAATTGCTTCACCAAGGCCAGATCTCATAGTAGATATGAACCATAGGCTAGGATTTAGGAGTTCATTTGATGATCCTTTTATTCCCAGAGCAACCCCATACATGGAGCCCAATCTTATAGATTTGGATGATCCTACTGATTCAGAGGCTACTTCTATAGATCCTAAAGAAGCATAATCTAAGATAGGAGTTTTGAAGAAATGGATTGCTGAGGAAGAAGCTAAACACATTCATCTTGAAAAGGAGAAGGAGCAAGCCACCTTGGATGCCATAATAGAAAGAGATGCTCTATTGAGGAGGATGGCTGCCTTGAAGGAGCAAAACAAAAAGTTAAAAGAAAAAACTATGACTGTCCATAGTAATGTTTTTGGAGACATAGATAGTCTGAGAGCTAAAGTTCAAGAACAAGAACAATGCCTAAATCAAAAGCAAGAACTAGTTATTGCTCAAGTCCAAGCCTATAAACCTATTCAAGTAAATCCTATAGAATGCACTATAAAAGCTATAGATAAAGGGAAAGGAAAAGCCATAGGAATCTAAATAAATGAACCTCTAGCTCTACCAAGAGAATTTGTAAACCCTCCCATGTCAAAATTAGATTTAGAGTTGGAAAAAGCTAGAAAGGAGAAAGAAGATCTTGCAAAAGAACTTGAGAAGGCAGAAAATGAAGCTCAAGTTGCAAAAACTAGGAGAAAAATCTAGTTCCTTAAGACTAATTATGCATTAGCCTCATGGCCAAATTTATCCATCCTAGCTCTAGGTTCTATACCTCCCTCTAGACCAATAGTCTCAGTTCAAGGAATATCTCAGTCTGCTCCTACCTCATCATCTACCACTTATACTCAAGCCCCTATTGTCCAACAACAACAATCCCAAAATGTTCCTCCAAACCAAGCTAATATAACAAGTACCTCAAATGTTCTTGGTTTTCAGAAGAAACCTATATACCTAGAAAGGTATAGACAAATATCATTTGCTGGTATCCCTAGTGCTCCACATCCCATATCATTTGATTTAAGAGACAAAGTGGTTAAGTTTTTGGGAATAACACTGTTATTGGTGAAGAACATTTGAGAATTTTCATTGATATGTTAAATGATTATGAAGTTGAACATGAAGATATGGTAATGAAATTGTTTGTGTATTCACTAACTGAAGATGCGAGGGATTGGTTCAGAAGGTTACCTGATGACAGTATCACCTCATGGAGTGACTTGGAGAAATTATTCAAAGAGCAGTATGGAGATAATACCAATGTTGGGTTCATGTTGAATGATTCAATAACATCAAGAAAAACACAAATGAGTCCACATTTGACTTCAATGTAAGATTCCAGAAAGGTATGTAAAGACTGTTTCAAGTTATGAAGTTGAATGAGGATCTTTGTCTCACAACATATTTCAATGTTTGTCTCCCAAAACTTTATGGGACGCCTATAAAGTTGCAGTAAATATAGAGAATTATAGGAAGGAATTTGGAAAACTAGATAGGAGGGATGACCCAAAGCTTTTAAATCCCAAGAACAATAACAAAAGTGAGGGTGATAAAAATCCTATGGGAAAGAAACTAGAAGAACCTACTATAGGCCAAGTGTTGGAATTGTTGAAGAAGATGAATCCCACTAATTTCAATAAGCCAAATGTTGTTGAGAGAACCCCTATGAATAATAGCAATTTCAATAAGCAATCTAGAATGCAAAATTACCCTTACACTACCCAATGGAAAGATGGTAAGCCAGTCCCCAACCAAACACAAAATGTGAAGGATAAGGGTACTCCAGACCCCCTACAAAGGAAAACTATAAATATGAATGATGATGTACCATGGTGCATGGTATGTCAATCACCTCATTCTTCTAATTATTGTGTTGTTTCTCAATCATTTGCCCAAGATTAGGGCCTACAACTTGAAGAAGAAAGTGAAGAGAAAAGCCATGATGATATAAGTTGCAATATGGTAAGCATGTGTGATGATTTTATAGAGTCTAATTCTGAAGAACCTAAAAATGATATTACTAGTCAGAGAATTGCTTATCATTTACATCATCAGTAAGTGCTTTCAGATAATAAAGGTTATGATGTAGATAAAGTATGTGTTACATCTTCTGATGTAGGTCACATAACCTTAAGAATGCCCTCCAAAGAGGAGATTGAAAAAATTACAACAAAAATGATTTCCCAAGTCCATATTAACTACAATTTGAGAAATAGAACAATAAATAATGATGTAGGAAAGCCATCCAGTGTATTCATCAAAGATATCACCCATAAGATGAATGATGAAAATAATAAAATCAATATAGATGTGCCTAAGATCAAAGAAAACAAGGTTAATAAGTGGCAACCAAAAAAGAAGGTTCAGTTTCAAACAAATGAAACAACAAAAGTAGTTGTGCAACCAAAGAAATCAGGACTTGATACTATCAAGCAAACAGTGGTGCC
Organism: Cupressus sempervirens; assembly: GCA_028749045.1. Classification (NCBI taxonomy): domain Eukaryota; kingdom Viridiplantae; phylum Streptophyta; class Pinopsida; order Cupressales; family Cupressaceae; genus Cupressus; species Cupressus sempervirens. The sequence goes on from CM053792.1 coordinate 897,785,378, forward strand.
TACTGTTCAAATGACTTCAACTCCAGGTATTATTGTAAAACCCACTATTGTTGAACATGTTGATATGATATCCATGTTGCCTCAGATAACTATAAAAGTTCCTTTCTCTGAACTTCTTAGAATTGAGGAGCATAAAAGCAAGGCTTTATCATGGTTGGGAGGGATTGGAAACAATAATACTATTGTAGAACAAACTGTTGTCCAACAAACCCCATTAGAAGTAGAGGATAGTGGTATCATATCCCAGATTCCCCAAATGTTTTTAGATGATTCCTCAATGGCATTTATAGAAGATATTGACCCTTTTTTCCTTAGTTTGATCATAAAAGGGAAGACCCTAAAAAACTCCATGATAGACTCAAGGGCTTCTAACACCATAATGCCTTTCAAAGTAATGGAAGCCTTAGGGTTGAAAATGGACACCAATCAGGGTAGATGTAGAGGAATGGATGCTAGGGAAGTCCCAATCATAGGTACCATAAATTCTTTACCATTCAAATTAGCTACATATCCTGAAGTAGAGTTAACCATGACAGTCCTTGTAGTGGATATACCTCCACACTATGGAATGTTGCTTTCTCAAAAATGGAGTGCTGCTATGGGGGGTAGTCTACAATATGACTTAACCTATGCTACTTTCCACATCAGGGATAAAGCTATCAAGGTAAATAAAGAGCCAAGGGTTAGTCACATTTTAGGGGAAGAAATTGACAAAGATGCCACTTGCTTCTTAGATACTAGTGTGGATGCCTTCAAAGCTGAATTGATTATTCAAGAAGTTGAGAATTTGCCTGCTATAATTGAACATGAAGTTGAATGTTGCAAAAACTCACCAATATTATGGACAATGTTTTTTGATGGGGCTAGTTCTAAAGAGGGTGCAGGGGCAGAGGTAGTTTTTGTCTCCCCTGAGAAAAATACTTTTAGATACTCACTCACTTTGAAGTTTTCTTGCACAAATAACATAGTAGAGTATGAGGCCTTGTTCCTAGGATTGAAAGTTGCTACACATCATGGAATCAAGAAATTGCATGTCATAGGTGACTCTAAACTATTATCTCCGAGATAAAAGAAACCTATGCATCCAAGAATAGGAGATTGAGACAATATAGAAATGTAGTTTGGGGTCAGATAGAATCTTTTGATGCATTTGGTATCTAATGGAGAGATAGGACTCAGAATAAGATGGCTGACTTATTAGAAAATGTAGCAATCAAACCTAAGGAGATATCATTTGCAGGAATCTCTTAAATTGAGGTACAAAATAGACCTTCAATACTTGATAACATTGAAAATTGGCAAGTCTTCAAAGATGAAAAAGACATTATAAATTTTTTGTTAAATGATGACAGATACTAGGGTCAAGAAATGGATTACAGTGATTTAATTGAAACTATAGATGGTAAGGAAACCATTTTTGGCCAGGAGATTATGTAATTGAAAACCAATAAGGTGCCTAAGAGGTTAGTGGTTTTGGAAAGTATTTTTGATAATCAAGATAGAGTAAAACTAAGAGTTAACGACCCTAAGCCTCAAGAATTAGAAGAGATAAACCTTGGTACTGATGAAGCTCCCAAAAAAGTTTATATTGGCCAAAATTTGCTTGCTAAAATTAGACCACCATTGATTGACTTGCTTAGGAATTATAGACATGTTTTTGAATGGTCATATGATGACCTTAAGGCTTATAGGGAATATTTTTTCCAACATGTCATAGCACTAAAAGATAATGTAAAACCTTTCAGACAGAAACAAAGACTAGTAAACCCTACCCTAGCTCCCAAAATGCAAGACGAGTTGATGAAACTAAGGGATGAGGGGATAATCAAAACAATTAGACATTCCACCTGGGTTTCAAATTTGGTACCTATCAGAAAGAAAAATGGAGATATAAGATTATGTGTGGATTTCAAGAATTTGAACATTGCATCCTTGAAAGATAATTATGGACTACCAAATATGGAAGCCATGTTGCAACAAGTAAGCAATTCTAAACTAATGTCCATGATGGATGGTTTCTCTGGGTATAATCAAGTTTTGGTAAAGGATAATGAACAATTCAAGATAGCCTTCACAACCCCATGGAGAACCTATGTATATGTAAGGATTCCATTTGGTTTGATTAATGCAGGAGCCACTTTCAAAGAGCTATGGATGTGGCATTTCATGATTATATTGACAAATTTATGGTTGTATACTAGGATGATCTTACAACATATTCTAAGAAGGTTGAGGATTATTGCAAGAATTTGGAGAAATGTTTTATCAAAGCTCTAGAATATGGAGTATCCTTGAACCCAAAGAAATGTACATTTGGGGTGATAGAAGGTAGATTACTTGGACATATAGTGTCTAAAGATGGGGTGAAAATAGATCTTGAGAGAGTAGCAGCTGTTGTTAAAGTCCCCAAGCCAAAAAATGTAAAAGGAATTCAATCCTTCTTTGTCCAAGTTAATTTTATTAGAAGGTTTGTTATCAATTTTTCTGAAATTAGCAGATCTATCTCAAAGATGCTCAAGAAGAGAGCTACTATAGATTCGAATGGTGAGCCTTCACAAGCATTCTAGGATATTAAGACTACAATAAAAAATGCTCCAGTACTGAGAACTCTAGATTACACAAAGCCTATGCATATTTTTTCTTTTGCATCCTTTCACACTGTAGCCATAGTCTTGTTGCAGAAAAATGAAGAAGGATATGAACAACCCATTGCTTTTTTCAGTAAGTCATTGCAGCTTGCTGAATTGAAATATGAGATAAATGAAAAATAGGCATATGCTTTAGTAAAGGCTATAAAGGCTTTTAGATGCTACCTAGTAGGTGCTATTGTCATTGCCTTTGTACCTAGTGTAGCTGTGAAGTACATATTTTCTCAACAGGAAGTATCAGGCAGAAGGTGTAGATGGATCAACAAGATCCAAGAATTTAATATTGAAGTATAGATAACTAAGTTGGTAAGAGGTCAAGGTTTGGCTAAACTCATGGCTGAATCTAGTTTGGATGTCAATTGGATAAATGTGGTAGTTGATGACCTCAGGTCTGACTTATGTGTCATTGATCATTGTGATTGGTACACTAATGTTATATATTACTTGCAACATATGGAAGCTCCTCCCTATTTTCCTGAAAAATGAAAAGAGGAGTACTAAATTAAAAGCCATTAGATACATAATTGTCCAAGGTAGTTTATCATGGAGAAATTTTGTGTATTAATCAAGGAAAGGCAAAAGAAGTCTTAAATGAAATGTGTGCTGGAGTTTGTGGAGGACACTATATGGCCAAGACTACTACACATAAAGTCATGAGGGCTAGATTTTGGTGGCCCTCTCTTTTCAAGGATACTCAAATTATAAGTAGGAAATGCGACCCTTGTCAGAGGTTTGTTGGAAAACTGAAGTTCTCAGGTAATACTCCATTGAAGCTAGTGGAGGTCCAAGCACCCTTTCAACAATGGGGTATGGATTTAATAGGAGAGATTTCCCCAAGTCTCGCATTGGCTATTCTTGGATTCTAGTGGCTGCTAACTACTTTACAAAGTGGGTAGAGGCTATCCCCACAAGAAATGCAACAATTAAAGTTGTCAATAATTTCCCACTAAATAATATTATCTCCAGATTTGGTTGTCCTCAGAAAATTGTAACAGACAATGCAATGTGTTTTAGATCTGAGGAATTCATCAGATTTTGTGATAAATATGGAATAACAAGATCATCATCTTATCCTTATCATCCACAAGGAAATGGACAAGCTGAATCCACTAATAAGAGCTTGTAAAGTTATTAAGAGAACCTTGGATGATAACAAGAAAGCATGGGATTCCAAGTTATAGTTAGCAATATGGGCTGATAGAGTTACTATGAAAAAAGCCATTGGTGTAGCTCCATTTGATATGGTGTATGGAATTCAAGCAAGAATGCCTCAGAACAACCTGGTAGGTTTGTATAACTATATTCAAGTGTATGATGAGGATACCATTGATGATATGCAAGAAATATTGGATGAACTAGTTGGGCTAATTGAGACTAGGAAAGAAGCATCAATCATAAACCAAAAGTTGCAATTACAGGTTAAAGCACTCTATGATAAGAGGATAGTGATCAAGAAATTTGAAAGTGGAGATTTGGTCCTTATGTGGAATGCCAAGATAGAAGATAAAGGAAAACATGGAAAATTTGATCCTATCTAGTTAGGCCCTTATTTGATTGAAAATACTTGGGGTGAGGATTTTTATGTTCTCAAAGATTTATCAAACAATATTCTTGAACTGCTAGTTCATGGACAGTTCTTGAAGAGGTATTCTTCTTGAACAATACTTGTTTTTCTTGAAAAATACTTATTTTCTCCATGAATAGTAGTCTAGGTTTCCTTCTACATTTTGGTATAATCTTTTTGTCTTTTGTACAGTCCCTATATATTCTTTTGATCTGTGTTTTTCTCTCTCTAAAGTTGTTATAGTTCTTAAGGTCATGCTTGTGGTCTACTTCTCCCAGGGATTCTGAGCCCTCATATGAATCTTGCTTATTCATTATCCCCAGATAGAGCCACTGTTGGCCCAATTTTTCACCACCCTTGTTTTGTTGTGTTCAGTAGTGAAAAACCCTAATGTGCACTCCAAGTAATTTGAAATTTGGTCAAAAAACCCTAGGCAAAAAATTCACCAAATAACCTTGTGCCTTGCCTTGTTTGGCCCTACCCTTTGAAAACTTTAGAAAAGTATTATTTCAAATAATTTTTGGCGGGAGAATTTTTATCCTAAAGGTTTATTTACAAAAGAATGACCTTTTAATCTTTTAATAAACCTTATGAAGTTTCCCTAAACTGCATTATTTCATTTTGAAAAGGTCTTATGTAACATAGAGTTTGTGTGACCATTGATCTTGATCAGATCAATAGCCATCACATTCTTGCAATATGGAGCTGCAAGGTATTTAAATATTGTGGGAAAGATCCTTTTTGAACATAGCCCCTATTGACATTTCAGCTTTAATGTGTCAAAAAAGGTTCATGGTTGTCAGAGCTAGTCAGAACTTTTGCAGGTTCGTTAGTAATTTTCATGCACGTTTGGAATTTCCTACGATATAATTAGTTGAGTTACTAATAGAGATATGCCTTTATCACCAAGAAGCATCAACCATTGATTTCATTTGAATCAAGGGCTAGCACTTTCTCGCAAGAAGGAGATACTCGTGAATTAAATAATGCAGGGAAGCAAAAATGGGACAAGTGGCACATTTTTACAAGATGGGCCCACCATTCTCAAAGATGATGATGAGATGTCTTCCATGGAAAATGTTAGATGAATTGGAATGGATGGAGAAATTTTATTCGTCACTACAGCCAATGTGTTATTTAAAATGCCTGATTCTATAACCGTTGATCTGTTAAAGATCAAAGGCCAATGCATGTTCGCACTTTGAAGTTGCAAGAAAGATAAATAATGCAGGCAAGCGATTCTTGGACATGTGGAAAGGTGGGGTCGAGAAATTTTAATTTTATGCTGTAGTGTGACACACTGTAAAGTGATCACTAAAATGTACTATTAGATGTTCCATTCAAGAAGTTTTTCTACCAGATGGAAGTGAAGCCTCATCAGCCATAGATCTTTCAAAGATCGAGGGTTAGTGCAATCCTGCATTATGAAGCTGCTAGTCAAATAAAGAATGCAAGTATGTGCCTTTGTGACACATGTCACAATGGGGCCTGATTATGAAAGAACGCTGAGTTACACCATGTGGTCTACCACTTGTGCTTAGTTGGAAGTACTTATGCTATGGGCGTGAAAACCTTAGAAATTAATGCAGTAGTTAGGTGGGTTAGAGCACAGGGGTTGAGCTGGGTCATTTCATTGGTCTAAGTGGATGATTGACCATAAGTGCAGATAATTTTCACACCGTTGATCTTGTCTTGATCAACAAAGGATGCTTTCCTACATAAAGAACTTGAGGGAAGTTTAAACAAAGTAGGAATGTGCCATGCAAACACGTGTCCATGGTAATGCCACTTTTCTCATCTTGTAATGTTTATAGATTGCCAAAATTACCACTGTTGATCTTTCAAAGATCAATGACTGGTGCAAGCTTGCATTTTGAAGAAGCTCATCAGATAAGAAAAGTGGGAATGTGTCATCTTGACATGTGGAAAGAGTGACGTCAAGAACTTGCTTGCTCAGAAGAACATATGGGTCCCACTAGCATGGAAGTTGTCAGAAGGCACTAACTCATTTAAAGGTTTCCTATTGGTCAAAATAGCTGACTGGATTTTGTTCAAATGTGAATTGATCTGATTGTTGATCTTGTCTTGATCAACGAGCGGTGCTTCCCAACAATTCTAAGGTGCAAGAAATTTAAGAAATGTAGGGAAGCAGTATTGTGACGCATGGCATAGTATGACATCACAGGTCCACCTTGCTCAAAATGTAATAACAACTTGTCTTATGTGGTACTAGTGAGATGAGCTAGAGTATAGAGAAGGCATATCATTGGTTTGACTAGCTGACTAGATGTTATAGTCACAGAAGATTTATGATCGCCGTCAATCTGAATAAGATCTAGGGTTAGCACTTCCCCACAATATGGACTTGCTCAACATTTGAATAATGTGGGCAAGTGCGCATAGTGGGACCAAGACTTAAAGGGAACGCTGAGTCATGCCATGCTAGAAATGTCAGATGGAGTAAGTGCGCTCATTGGTGGAACGTGATAGGCATGCCAAGTTGAAAGAAATGATGTCATGGGAGCTAAAGGTTTAAATGCTGCAGTCAAATTTTTTAGAGCACATTGTAAAAGGATGATATTTGATTGGTTAAGTCAGTTGAGTGTGTCATTAGAGAAAAGGATTTTGGCCCACCGTCGATCCGAGAAAGATCGACGGATAGCGCATGCCCGCAGTAAGAAGTTGCAAGAATTTTAAGTAATGCGAGCATGCACCCTTTTGACATGTGGCTGGAAGCTTGAATTTTTTAAAGGCATTTTACTTTTGAAATAAGGTTGTTTGACCTTTGGGAGATCGACGAGTTAGATTCAAATTTGAAATATAACATGAAACTAACGGTTATAGGAATTAATATGACTCAAAGTTTCCTTCATGTGACCTCAATGTACTAGTATAATATGAAAAATTTCCATTATTAAAGTACACAATCAACTATTTTCTTAGAGTGAAAAAGATTTCTAGAGAAAGGGCATAGAATTTCTCAAGGGTTTCAGTGAATTTGTAGAGAAAATTGTAGAGAAAGAAAGGCAAATTTAGCCAGTAAGTAATCTATAACCTGTAAATATGTAGAATTTTCTATTGTAAGAGTGTGAAATTTTAAAATGCCTCCATGAAAAGAATTTTTTGGGCAAACTAATTATTTAAAAAGGGCTGTGCATGATGATTTCCTAGAATAGTTTCCCTTATCAGTAAATGAAATAACTAAGGGGAGGGAGTTCATTCCTAAGAACCCTAGGGTAGTTGTGGCTGAGGGTTTCTATGATAGGGAAAACTGGGTAAGAGACCCCCAAGTATCTATCGGGGGTTTGCAATTGTTCAAAAAATGGTTCTCAAAATGAAATTTAGATACCCCCGTGAGCAATGTCTGGGAATTTGACATTGCAAAATTAATTGTCCCTTCAGTTTTCTTTGATAGTGATGATCTATTGACTGACCTGGCTAAGAAATATGATCCTATTATGGGATGGGTGAAGAATCATTTTGGAGTCAATCTTTTTAGGGTTTGCCCTGAGCTATTCAGTGAAGTTTTCAACCTTAACCCTAACCACACTATATATGAAATCATTGATATGGATGATTTAGAAGCAAGATATGATGCACAAAGAATGTACTTGAGGATAGGGCCATTGTAGGAGCATGCTGCTAAAGTTGGAACTTTGTCTGTGATTATATCTAGCACACCCAAGCCATTATTGAAAAGACATTTTAACCCTAGGGCTCAGGTATTATATACTTCTCTTTGTAAAATTTTAGGGATGGATGAAGCTGAGCAAATCCCAGGCTCAATTATTCTCATAATGGCTCAAACTCTTCAATTTGGGATGAGCACTATTCTAGATTTTTCTACTTTTCTCCCAAAAGTAATTCACAATGGTCTAGTAGGGATATCATGGGGAAAAGTGGACAAACCATTATGTTGGTATTCATTGATTATGCATGTATGCTTGTACAAGGGATTAACCATTTTCTCCAAGGGTATGGAGTTGGAGACAACTAGAAATGGAGAGAGGAATCTTGTACAATTGTGGAGTGTGGATATGACCTTAGAAGCCATAGGTTCTAGTTATGCAAGGTTTGATAGATATTTTGCATCTAAGCTTAAATTTCTTTTGAGAGGAGACAACCCTAGAATTCCACAAACACTCTTACAATTGGTCAGACCCAAGGACCATGCAAAAGAGCAACTGGTTAGTCATAATTGGGGGGATATCATTCCCTATAATGTTTCAATAGTGATAAGAGTATATGGCTTCCTGTGAAAGCCTCATGTGTTTCCATTTCATGTGCCTTTGAAGATAGGAATAGTTGAGTTGTTATGGCAAATAGGCACTATAGATGAGAGGGAATTGCCTAAGAAGGGCACATTTTTTCCAATTTTTACTCTAGCACATGATTTTTTTTTTTGTAAGGAAAGGCTAGTAGCATTTGAATTTGTTCTTATATAGATATAACATGGTAGAGTCTCATGCCAGGTTTATTGACCCTAAAGGATTCTATGATCTCTTAAGAGAAATAATAAAAGCTTCTCGGATGGTGCAACAAGTATACTATCCAAAGGATGTGATCATAAATTTTTTTACTCTGTAAGAACATGAATTGAGATAGGAGAAATGGATAGTATATAGTAAAACCCTAGAATTCATTAATGCTTTTGACCTCCATTATAATCCATTGAAAGAAAAGAAATATTGGGGAGCCAGGATGCATGCATTAATGAATAATTTTGCTATGATAATACAAGCCATGATTGAGAAGAAGGATGCATATGTCAGGGCTTATTAAAACAAGGCCAGAGAGGTGCAGAAGAGAATAAACAGTAGAAATGTGGTGTCTCCTAGTTAGTACACTTTGCAGAAAAGGGCAGGATATGTAATGATCTAGAATGTGCAATAGGCTCCCCCTTAGCAGAGACCAAGGCCAGAAAGCCCACCTACAGCCAGTGCTCCAAAAAGATAATATTCCCCAAGCTAGTCTCCAATCATAATTGATGATGAAACATCTTTGAGAGAACAACTTAGAAAAATTGGTGGAGAGGGAGATGTGATTGTTATCTCCACAGATTTGGAGATTGGAGAGCCTCAAGAACCACCTACACCTTCCTTGGATTTAATTGTTGCTAATTACCAAGGTAAAGAAATTGACCCTATAGTTGCCCAAGCCTCTAAGAGGTTTGTTAATAATGAGAATTTTGTGAAGTCTAGAGCATTTGCACAATTTTTTTGGAGGCTAAATATAGGAAATTTCAAGAAGACTTGTGAAAAAGTAAAGGGAAAACAACCTGATAAATTGGATTATGCTATTAAGGAGGAGGCAAAGTCTAAATTTTTGGAAGATTTTTCTCAATTTACCCCTAAGTTCGGTAGGCAAGTAATTAAACAGTCAGGAGTCCTTATTTTGCCAAAATGGGATATAGTGAACGCCATGGTTTTTGATTTAGTAAGGAAGCAAAAGGACATCCAATTTAAAATTGAAGAAGAGGTATTACAGGCTCATAGAGGAGTTAAATTTAGTGATGACCACCAAGCACTTGTTATTTGGTCAATTGAAAAAAGAGACAGGACTAGAATGTAGGAAATTTCCACTGTAGAGCATACTGGTGCATTGATAGTTTTTAGGGCTGGTGAGGTAGGCAGTAAGCAAATAATAGGAATGGCCTTAGAAATCTTAAAAATTCAGTAGTGTTGTATCTGGCCAAGAAGAAGATAGATTTTCCCAACTCAATGCTAGGTTTGAGGAAGTTTTGAAAGCATATGAGCAAAGGGGTATGTAGATACAGTCATTGGAAAATAAAGTATCTCAAATGGGGAAGGTACTTGGGAAAAGAAAAGTAGAAGAATGTAGCAGACCCAGGATTGTATACCCTCCCAGGTCACCTATTGAACCTTTCAAGCCCACTCCAATTGTTGAGGTACCAGATACACTGGAAAGGCCATAGTTCTACACCACAAAAGATTTTGAAGAAGAAAAGAATAAGTTGTATGCATTGCATATAGAAGTAAATAATGAGTTTGAAGAGAAAATAAGGCAGGGTATAATGTATTTAGTAGATAGAATTGAGTAGTCATCATGTTTTGACTTATTGGCAAGGATTGCATCCATCAGGGATGAATTGAAGAGAGATGAGGTTGTATTCAGACCCCTTGTGCGGAAGTGGACAAAAATAAATGAAGATATCACTACTATGTGTATATCTATCATCCAATTGCCCTGTCATCAAATAGAAAAAAATTCTTATTGAATAAATTGCAAGGATTTGATGATAAGAAAAATTCTTTTCAAAAAAGACTAACTATTTGTTTTTCCAAGTATATTGTAGCAAAGTTTGATTTATTCCCTTGTGCATTAAAGATTGTTGATAAAGTGAAGGAAAAGGAGGAATGGAAAAGGGAGTTGGATGAGATTTTTTGTGAAAGGATAAATAAAGTTATAAATGAAACTAGACATTTGTTATGGGCAATGACAAATGAGGAGTTGGTAAAAGTATAGATATTCTATAACTCCATTAGAAAAGATTTTGTTGATATAGAGGCAACTGCAAATTCTTTAGTAACTGTACAAAGAGAAGTTCTAAATTTTGATTAGTCGGAAGACACTACCTATAATAAGTGGAAGGAAGAGTTTATGTCTACAGAATAGATAGAAGGAGATGATGAGGTGGAGGATGATGATAAAGAAGAAGGTACAAAAGTAGAAGCCACATCTGCCATTGATGATAAAGACAAAGAGGATCCTCAGGTAGCATGAGGTGAGTTATCACTATCACATTTGATGGTCACCTATTCCAAGGAACCAAAGTGCTAAAGGAATCCGATCATAATACTTTTGTCTTTCCAAAGGGAATAACACAAGTAGACCCACAAAGGAATGTTCGACGTACCAGTCTTTTTGTTATTCACATTTTGTCATTTTGTGATAGGTGTATGCAAATATTTCTTGTAAAAGACACCTATCAATTTCTCCTAGCCTGAAGCTTGTTGCATCTCACACTATATAAGTCAGATTCCAAGACTAGAGAAGGGTTCGATTTCTATTGTTTCTAGGTGATATACTTAGTTTGTTCTCGGTCCAGTATTTGATCAAGTTTATGATGTATTTTCTCTGTTAGTTTTTGAGAATACATGAACATAGAATGATCTCTGTGTTTCTTCTTAAGGTCATTTAGAGTTTACTAGAAATGTATACAATTTTCAAGGAAAATGAATACAAATTATGAGCTATCCCCATATTAGTTCTTTTTGAATCTTGTCTCCTTTTGATTACTTGGTTATATTGATATTATATGAGTAAAATCTTATGCAATTGAATGCAATCTAGTTAGGTTGTATATCTGTTCATCACTACCATTAGTTTAATGGATTAAGTAAAAGCTTTGATGAATTTGATAAGGTTTCTATAGTAGTAGAAAGGATTTTCTGAATGATGAATTTTGATAAGAATTTCTAATAATATTTGTTGTAAGGAAAAAAATTAGATCTAAGGATTTGCTATAGACTCTGAACCCCAATGGATTAGGCACTGGTCAAATTGATTCAACTGGAAGAGAAATATGTCATAAATGGTTTTAAAATGCAGAATTATAATAAATTTTACTTTTATTTCCTGTAGATCTTCAAAGTTGGCTATTAGTTGTTTGCATGGAATGTTTTAGCTTCAGTTAGCCACTATTGCTGAGAATACATGTAGACCTATAGAAATTTTTTTGCTAGATCTATTATATGGGATGTGTTTATCAAATTGTCATGAATTATGCATGTATTTTAGGATTTGAGATGAGAATCAGAATGAAACTAAAATAATCCTCATACAGTGTTTCCTAGTCTTGAATCATCCTTGGGTATAGCCACCCTAGTTTTGCAGAGCCTAAAGAGTAGAAAACCACCCTTGGTTTTGTTGAAGTTGGGACCAAATGGTTTGCACATACAATTGTTAATAGGAATTGGCTAGTCCTTTGACTGTATAAGTGATGTCATTTTGGTATTGATCATTTTGTTTCTTAGTAGTTTTTTCAAACACCAACAAGATGGAAAATATATTAACTTTATCAAATCAAGAGATAAAAAATTCCTTGCCTCTCACTGTTAGAATTTAGACAACCTCCTAATTTCTCCTAATGATATTTCCCACTACTATCCCCAACACTGTCACTGTACCCTTTCTAAGACTACAATTGTATTTTCTATCACTTCAAACTCATTTGCTAACACTGCAAATGCTTCTACAACTTGTTCTTCCTCTCTTAACCAAATGTAGGTCCCTTGAACCCCCCTTTTATACTACCTAACCAAGAGGTTTCTAGTTGCTTCTTGATCAAGACAACCTAACCAAGAAGTTTCTAGTTGCTTCTTGATCAAGACAACTAGACCAATAGGTTGCTACTTTCTTCTAGAAGGAGTCAATTAATTAACAAATATTTTCTAATTAATCACATAAGGATGAAAAAATGTCCAAGCTACCTAAAACTAACACTCCCTCTTAGTGAGGAAGCTATTATGCATGACGCCCAACTTATCTCTGAAGAAGATGATTTTAGCCTTCAACAATGCCTTAGTTAGAATGTTTTCTACCTACTACTTTGTAGGTATGTATTGTAGTTGAACAACTCCCAAATCCTTCATCTCAAACTCTTGTTCAAGGCCCCTCTTGTAGTCCTCTATGAGCCCTAGTGAACATATAAGAAACAAGTCATCCACATAAAGAACAAGAATGAGAATCTCACCCCCAACCACCAAGTAGTAGAGGTTAGCATCCAATTCACTCTTCACAAAGTCCATTTCTTGCAAGTATGTACTAATGCACTCATACCATACTCTAGGAGCCTATTTGAGTTGTACAATTCACTCTTCAATTTGCACATATTGGTCTTTTTTTTGTTTGCTACAAAGCCATCTGGTTTCTCTATGTATACGTCCTCCTTCAATTCACCATTAAGGAATGTTGTCTTGACATCCATTTGATGGATCTTCCATCCCATCTTACAACTCATATAAAAGTATACCTAGACACTAGAGAAAATGTCTCCTCATAGTCTATTCCCTCCTTCTAAGAGAGCCCCTTGGCCACAAATATTTTCTTTTATTTCTCAATGCTACCATCTGCATTGTGCTTTATCTTATAGATCCAGCGTGATCCAACTATTGCTCTATCTATTAGTCTAGGAACTACCTGCCATACATCATTCTTCATAACTAAGTTATACTTCTCAACCATAGCATCTCACCATACTTAATGCTCTATATCCCCCTGATAGCTAGAAGGTTCATTATCTACCAATTGGCTAACTAATGCAACATAGTCAATGAACTTGGTTGGTTGTCTCTGCTCTCTAGTACTCTTCCTAGGAGCTCCCACAAACTCATGAGTATCCCTTATTGTCTCTTAGACCTCATAGTTCCTAATACCAATTGTAGAGGATGAAATATCAACCTCTAACACTTCTAGATGTGTTTCCTATTGCAACTTTTTCTCTGCACTCTATGAATCTTCACCACCTAAGCCTAAAATTGTACAAGTAACTATAATTGTGCTTTTCTACCCTTTACTAGGCCTTAGAGCTTCTACTTGTTACTCACTCTGATCATCTACTACAAAATCTCTGAACCATCTAAATGCCTTGTGCTCCATGATATTTACATCATATTTGACAATAATTCTTTTGGTCTCGGGGATAAAAATCCTATATGCCTTTGAAGTTTCATTGTACCCAACAAAGTACCCTCTCTCTATAGTCTGATCTAACTTGGTACATGTATCACCTAGAGTATGACAATATGCCAAACTCCAAAATGTTTTAAAATGACTAACATCAAGTTTCTTACCTATGAAATCTTCCTCTAGTGTCATCTTTCCTAGTACCTTGTGTGGAACCCTATTCTAAATGTAGATTGTTTTACTACACACCTCTACCCATAAATAATGGGACATATCTTGGTCACGTAGAATAGCTCTTGCTACCTTTGATATAGAATAATTCTTCCTCTCAGCAACTCCATTCTGTTGTGGATTGTAAGGAACAATTCACTCTCTCTTGATTCTTTCTCTGGTACAGAATTCCTAGAAGTTATTTTCTTTGTACTCGCCTTCATTGTTAGACTGAAGAACCTTTATCTTCCTTCCAATCAAGTTCTCAACAAGAGCCTTGAACTCTTGGAACCAACTAAAAACCTCATCCTTGCTCTTTAAGAAGTATATCCAAGTCTTCCTAGAGAAATCATCGATAAAAGTAACATAGTACTCATATCCTCTAAGGGACTTTTTTGACATTGGTCCACATACATCTGAATGTTCTAGATCAAGAAAACCTTCAAATCTAGTGTCACTCCTTGGAAAATATGGCTTCACAAAATTCCCAAACACACATCCCTTGCATACATCATCATGCTCTATGCTCACCTATGGAACACCTATCACAATCTCAGAAAGAAATCTAAGCATTCTATGATGAATATGGCCCATCCTCCTATGCCATAACTCTCTAAGATCTCTAGGATTATTTTTTCTCATGAGTGCCTTAGGAGTATCAAAATACAACCTATAAAGGTGACCACTCCTAACTCTAATAGTTATGGTTGATTTCCAATACTTGTGCTTAATAAACATGTGTCCCTCTAAAGAGTACATTATACCCCTTATCTTGAAGAACAGATACAAAAATCAAATTCATACCTAATCTTGGCACATGGAACACATCATGAACTAGAATTAACTTTCCATTCTCCCTCTAAAATTGAGTAGTTTGTTTCCCAACTAAGTTGAGTTTGGACAAGTTTCCCATAGAAATCTAGATATTGGTGTTCTCCTCCTTATAATTGGAGAAGTACTCTCTAACTCCTATCATACAAAATGATGCCCCATTATCTATATACTGGATAGTCTATGAGGTTGAGCTTATCATACAAGCTATAAGTCCAAACTCATCTTCCATTCTACTAGAGAGTTCTTCTACACTTACTAAAGCTACCATCTATTTCTTTTCCTTCTTCCTTTCTGGGAAATCACTAACATATTGAAAATACTCGTGACATACAAAGAACTTGACCTTAGAAAGTTCCTTCTTCTTCTTCTCACTTTGTGAATTTGATCCTTTGCTAGATCTCTTCTTTGCTTTCCCTTTCCCCACTAGGACAATGTTTTCCTGTTCCACCTCACTTTTCTAACTCTTGTTGGCCCCATTGACAAGACTCAGTCTAAAATCCTCCTAAGTGAAATTAATCCATAGTTAATCCCACCTCGACAAGGTATCTTGTCTACTAACAACTTGAACAAAGACACTCCATTTTTTAGAAAACCTTTTTAGGGCTATTCTCACTAGCTCATCATCATTGGGACTATCTCAAATAGATGCCAGCTCATCCTTGACAAGTGTAAACCTCATGAGGTAACCTATAACATCTTCTCTATGGTTCATCTAGGTATTCTTCAACTTCTCTCTAAGAATCATCTTCCTCTTGGTGGTACCATTCTAGTACAGATTCAAAATGGCATCCAACATCTTCTTCATTGTGTCTAGCTCTGAGATATGTGGAACAATTGATTGTTGAAACCATCAAGGATTATCCTCCTCACCTTGGCATCATCCTTCTTATATAATACAAGCTGTGTCACATCTATTGGTTTAGCTACAACATTGGTAACATAATCCTTGATAGCATTCTCTACCAACAATAAAACAATTTTGGCCTTCTAGACACCAAAATTCAAGGCACCATCCAATCTATCCTAATCTCTCAAACTAGTTGAAGCCATCTAAAGGGATTAAAGCAATAATAACTCTGAAGAGATCAATCTAGGTTATATAAACCCTTAATTTCTTTCCTAGGAAAAAATGCTTCTACACTCAACACTACTTTGATACCATATGAAAATCAACACTATTGCAGCCATTGATTATTAATCTCCTATTGTAAAGCATTATTAAATTGCCAAAAATAAATTCACAACTAATATTGAAAAATGATAAAACTACAATTTCACCAATAAAATATAGAAAGAAATTCACAACATAATGAACACAATATTTTTTGACAAATCATTCTTGGAAAGACCCCTAAGGGAAAACTAGTTCTGCAAATGGAAAATATATTAACTTTAGTAAATCAAGAGATACACAATTCCTTGCTTCTCACTAGTAGAATTTAGACAACCTCCTAATTTCTCTTGCTGATATTTCCCAGAGCTATCCCCAATGCTATCACTGTGCCCTTGCTAACACTAAAAGACTATTTGCTATCACTACAAACTCATTTACAAACATTGAAAATTCTTCTACAACTTCTTGTTCCTCTATTCACAAAATTCCTCCCTTGACCCCCTGTTTATACTATCTAACCAAGAGGTTTCTAGTTGCTTCTTGATCAAGACAACCTAACAAAGAAGCTTCTAGTTGCTTCTTGATAACAACCTAACCAAGAAGTTTCTAGTTGATTCTTGATCAAGATAACCTAACAAATAGGTTACTAGTTGCTTCTAGAAGTCAATTAATTAACAAATATTTGCTAATTAACCACATAAGTAAGAACAACTGTCTAAACTACCTAAAACTAACAAGAGTAAATTGGCAAATAAATAGTGATTGGTTAAATTGATAGGTGGTCATGATTATATTTAAAGTTTTGATTTATAATTATAATGGAAATGATATAGATGATACCTATTGAAGGAATACCATCCATAGTTTTAAGCTATCATATACTTGCTAATAATGCTAAAATATGTAGTAAAAAATTTAAGGCAATGGTTCTCAATTATCACACAACTAATGTAGTGAACAAAGCCTTAAATCACTAAGACATGATGTATAGGAACACCATATTAGTTAAGGAAAAATCCATCGAATGAAATCCACTGTGGAAGGAAAATTAGAAATAGGGAAAATCAACAAGTATTGGCATCTGTCTTGCATAAGACTTAATCAAAAGACAACAATGGTTCACACTCTAAATAGAAATAAGATAGAGACATGGCCCTTGGAAAGAGAGTAACTACTCAACATTTCCCATGTGGAAAAATTAAAGCATTAAAAATTCTCATCAAATAATAAAGAGGCATTCCAATGCATTAAGGTAAGTACATAACTTTAATTAAGTTCCTTATTGTTATTATTATTGTTGTCATTATTGTTGTTGTTATTATTATTATTATAAGGGATTATGAGTGGTATATTAATATGTGTCATTGTTAATAATTTCATAGTTTTTTTATGAGATGGTATAATCAAAATATATGGTGATTATATATGTATATAAAGTAAAAATATTATGTTGAAAACATAGAATAAAGATATATATATATATATATATATATATATATATATATATATATATATATATATATATATATATATATATATATATATATATATATATATATAAGATGGAATGTATATGTGCATATCTTCAATGTATATATTTAAATTAGATATCTTGGAATAATGAAGATCATTATTAAAGTAAGATTAGAGGGAATGGTGGTAGATTATAATTATCTCATTTTATTGAAAAGATCTTATTTGAGTATTATTGTAGTCTCTCTTTCTTATTTTTATTTTTTATATACGAGATATTTTCTTTGATATTTTCCTCCAAGAATGTTCTTATAGGTAAAGGAGGACTGATATCTAATTCAAAGGGATTTTAGCACTACATCATAAGCATCATTGGATGAGGCACTCAAATGATTGAGATTCAGAGTGAGACTAAAATTTCAGTAGGGGAAATATTGAAAGAGAGGGAAAAGATGGAGAATGTGATTCTATCAACCTTCAGTGATCTCATTCATATTGATTTAGAGGGAGTAAACCATGTTAAGATGGATTCACAAGTGATCCACAAATTGTAGTAGTCAAGAGGACTATGATTCATGAATATACCTTGTGACTATGTGATTTTGATGGGCCTACCTCTTATGTACATGATGAGGAAGTGTCGACTTCCAAATGATGTCACTTGTGTTTGCAGAAGTTATTGAAAGGTGAAAATCTTACAATAACTTGTATTATGAGATCAAACAAATAGAGTATATGGTGAATGGATTGCATCTAAACATTCTAGGAGGCCATCACTCAAAGAGTACTTGGTGAATATCATTGATATTCTAGGAGGCCAATAGTCTTGATACCCAATGTGATATAAAACCTTATTTAAATTATTTGGTGAATATCATTAATATTCTGGGAGGTCAATACTCTTGATATCAGATGTGATATCATACATTTGAGTAATTGGTGAGTATCATGTATTCTGGGAGACCAATACTCATGATATCAGAATCTTAAGCACTTTAACTTTTCAACAATTCATTCACACATTCACCAGTTGTCCTATGCATGTAAAATTTGTAAGAGTAAAGTTGTTATAACATGTAAATCTAATCCATCATATGCATGTAAATAAACACATAACATAATATTTGTTACTGAAAACCCCTCCAAGGTGAAGATAAAATTGGGGTGGAGATGACACCCACAAATCTTTAGTACTATAGTAATAAAGTTAACTTGTTAGGATTACAATGTTTGACCATAATATATCATCTACCTTGTGAGGGGTGTGCCCTGTTAAAAGATTTTGAGACTTCTAGGTCTCACCTTGTTATAAGATTTAACACTTGCAATAAATTAAGGACCTTGTTAGGAGATTTACAAAGATCTATTAAGACCATTCTATTAAGAGATATACAATTATTTAAGTTGATTAAAATTGATTTAGTACTTGACTCTCAGTATGCTCTATAAGATGATTTTGAGTCTTCTCCTTGGAAATTGATCCTCTCTTCTGATTTGATAAAACTTTTCTTCCCCTTCATTGCATTGATTCAATCACTTGCTCTGCTAAGAAATAATAAAACACTTCCACTGACTTCTGATCTGATATTAATCCTTCACTTCACCATTTGCATAATACTCCTTATCTATTATATTGTTCATATAACATTTCATCATCTCTCTCTCTCTCTCTCTCTCTCTCTCTCTCTCTCTCTCTCTCTCTCTCTCTCGCTACAATCTAGGTTAAAATATTTTCTATTAAAGAATTTCATAAAGAGTTTTCTAGATGGTTCCATATTTTGCCTTTTCATCTGAATTTTTGATCACAAAACATAAGGATCTATGATCCACATCATAAATGCACAAAAATCTCTATATAAACCTCTACAAATATAAAATGTTCCTTCCATGTCATCTTGAAAATGATTTACCTCAAAGACTATATCATTTTTTTCTTTTATGTAAACTTTTCATTGCTCAGTGCTTACTATTTTCTTATACTTGGCATTGTTGATGTTTGATATATATTGTTCTCAACACTTACCATGTAACTCGATACTTATATGCTTGAACTACTTGGTAGGTTTTGAGCTCAGCGTGTAAATAAAATACTTGATGATAACACACTTTCTTGAATCCTATAGATATTGGTATGTACAATTTTATATACATAACTCAGTTTATATAGAGTAGCTTGGTCACAGTGATGACCATTTGACTCTACCTAGCAAATGACTGTTTGAATCTGCCTAGTAAATGACTAAGTGTTTGACACTAATAGACAACAATAGTTAGAGATATCAACAATATCCCCCTTTGAAATTAGTGGTAAAAACACTTTTTCATGATTACATCATTACAAATACAATTAGAATTGAGTACTTCCCCTAAGTTTTCTGACTTAGTTCAACGTAAAACTTCAAAACTTTGACTCATGTCAAATGAATAATGAATAAGCAATGTATAAATAAATATTTGTCCACATACTTTGGATAGTCTAATATCATAGTGTCATATCGTGTTTGCCTTCTGAATTATGGAATTTATTGTCCATTCCTTTGTCAATTCCTCCTTAACTGTTGCTTGACAATAATGATTCCCCCTTTTTTTGACACTTTTTTCGCATATTTTGGGGTTGAATGGGTGGAAGAAAACCATATTTATCAATGAATTTTTGATGAACTTGGGTGATTATGGAAAGTCCATGATCCCATGTAGTTCTTGTTGCCTCCAAAATGTGGTTTTTTAATTGTAATTGTGCAACTAAGTCAATTGAACTATTAACCACTAAAAGATTGTGATATTCTTTGATAAGATCTTGGGATAAATGCATCTCCCTTTGCATCTCAGTTGTGTGAAGCTTGACCAATGTGCCTTAAGCATTCAATAACTTATTGTAATGGTCAATACTAAATTTTGCTGAGTACAAAATAATAGCACTCAATCTCTCCATCCCAACCTGAAGCGATTGCATTTGTGACTAAATATCATTTGTAAATCTTGGTATAGCTAAAAAAATATTGTAGAAATGTTGTGTTCTCTATATAAGTTCTGTCATATTCTTTACACACTCTTGTAACTAAACTTTTTGCTTAGCAATTGCCATGGAAAATTTATCGACAACATTATTTTCAAAATTTCTTGCTAACCACTATTAATTTCTCATTGGATTCCATATTAAAATCATTTACTTGTTCAACAATATTTACAAGCTATGTAATAATTGGGGCTTCGTCATCAAAATTTTGAATATCAAAGGCTTCAACAAAAATGTTTTCAACATCATATAATACCTTCATTTGTTTGTGCTCTCTTCTTAGCTCTTCTTTCTTTTTCTTCTTCGCCAAAATTTCTTGTAACAAAATTATCTTCTTTAATGTAAGATTTGACAAATCTAATTGTGGCATTCCAATTACTTCATCCAGACCAACTTCTATATCTGGTGGGGTACCTTTATTGCTTTACCTCTACTTGATGGAGTGTTTTTTCTTGGCACTAGGTTGGGAGTTGATGAGGGAGTTTCACCACTTCATCATGTTGGTGCATTGGTGCTTGAGAAAAAAATGGTTGCACTTGGTTTAGATCTACTCACCTCTTTATTTACCTCAATATGAGGTGCTGATATAGTTTTTCTATCTACACTTGTGTCCTTCATCTCTGTTTCTACCTCTATACCTATGAACCTTGATTTCTCAGCCTCTAGAGTGTTAGGGGTATTGACATATGCTGGTGTCATGTTACCTTGTGGACTTGACATGCCTAAACTTTCTCCACTACTATAATCATCTTTAATAGTTAGTGTCTCAAGTTATTTCTTTGTATCTATTCCTTTGTTCGATAACCCAAAAATATTTTTCCAAAGAAATTCATCTTGATGTGCTTCAAATTCCATTTTATTTTTTAATATAAAAAACATTCTATACTTAGGAATGAATCTATTCCTATAATTTTCCAAAAAAAATCTTGTTGATCTTGAGATAGATCAAGCATAACTTTGACTAGAGTGTTAGTACTTATCTTTTTCTCTTCTTCTTCTGCCTCCTACCATCTCCTTTCAATTCTATCATATAGATCCATGGGTATTTTCTTCTCAATTTCACTTAGAGATAACTTATGATTTGTATTCATATCTACCTTAGTCTCCTCAATTTTGGTTCTATCAATATTATCCAATGTATCATATTTACAAATCTAAAACTAGATAATCCTGAAGATCTTCTAAGATCTACAGATACCTTGTCAATAGACTATTTTTTCCCCTTTGGGTGGTCTTTTCACCAATCTCCTTCTCTTGGTTTAGATTAACTAGGCTCATTAGTCTCTACTACTCTTTGTTTTGTAATCTCCTTAACACTAGTAGCTACCTTGGTCCTTGGCTTTGTTGGTGGTGGAGGAGAGAGGGGTGTCACCACTAGCTTATTTTTAGTTCTTTTAGCCTTATTTCTCAATGGAGTGACCAAAACTTGGGCTTTACCCTTGTCTACTTCTTCTTCTTCCTCTTCCTCATCAACACTGTCCCTTTCTTTATCCTCTCCAAGACCTTGTGTAATCTATAATAGTTCATTGCCCTTGCTTAGGGTGCCTAGTTTCTCTTCTAGGTCTTAAATCACTCTTTTCATTTTCTTCTCCTTAAAAGATATCTTAACATTCACAGTTATTTTGGCCTTAGCTTCCTCATATTTTCCAAAAAATTCAACCTCACTATCTATTTTTTCTTACAATAGTGCAACAATGTTTGCAATCACTATGTCACTATCAATTTCATAATCAAAACCTTGTGACCAAGCCATCCTTGGCTTTATTTCTTATACAAATGTATTATATGTATCTACAAGAAAAAATATATCATTGCAATACCTTGTTACCAATCCTTTAGGTATTCTCATTCTCATCTTCATTCTTTGCTTGAATTCTTTAAAGTAAGTATCCAAGACATTGCCAAAATTTTCTCCGAATTGAGTAATGTATTCGCTTATTTGTCTTGTCACTGGTTTGTTATTTTCCCAAATAATATCACCAATACTAGGATTATACTTCTTAATATAAAAGAAAACATATATAACAATGGATGCAAACTTACACATTGATTTCCTTTCTTTTTTGATAGATGATAGATTTTTTGCTAATTGTAGTCTTTGAAGCTTGGCAAGGTCATATACATGATCCTTCATTATTATTTTCCATCCTTGATCTACTGCCATACATGGAAAATTGTACAGTCTAATTGATTGGTAAAATTTATGAGCTATAATCCTCACAAAAAATTCAATTAGAAGATCATAAATGTTTTTAATGGATACACCTTATCCATTTCACTCAATAGCTGTGTTTGCCTCAATTTCCTCTCAACATTGGCATCACATGGTTTACTTCTTATCTAGGACTAGATAGCCTATATATTTGTGAATCATTTCTTAGCATCAATGTTGATGGTATTACTTTGGGGGAGTATCCTAAGCATTGGAGAGCATGTGGCAGTGATGCAGGAGCATCTAGAGGTATAAGGGCAATCTTGTGTCACCCAAAAAAAAAAGTACTTAGACTTAGTTTCTATTTCATGTGTTTTCATTTTTGGATACCCATTTGGGTCAAATAAAGGTTTCGACTCTCACGATTCCACTATCAGTGTTCTAGGTTAGAGTATTTGAGCACCTTGGGATATCTGTGAATGCAAAAAAATAGGACTATGTAATTGAACCATAAAAATGGTGGATTAGAAGGTGTAAATTGGACTGAGTATTAAAATTGTAATTTAGAATATTCTAGAAAAAGAATCAGGTCAAAAGGCTACACGGTTTGAAAGTTATCGCAAATTTTTAGTTTTTGAAGACGTCTTAAGAATGCTTCAAGGTTCACTACATTAAATGACCTTGTATAGGGCCAAAAAATGGAGGATGAGTGAAGCTCCTCCATAGGGCTATAGATCATTTCGAGAGCTTTTTGAAAATGTAAACAGTTCGTCAATCAGAGCTACGGTTCAAAAGTTATGCCTCCCAGAAGTTCAATTACCATTTCTGGATTATTCTAGCTTTGCATTGACTTCTAACATGACTTTTGGAGCCTTCTATTTGGTCAGTGGATGCCAACTAGCACTTTCTAGAATGTATTCCTAATCCTTAACCCTTTGGGGTCTATTTAAGGACATTTCTAGCATTGTAAAAGGTAGTTCAGAGTGGAGTCTGAGAGAAGGTACTGGGAGAAGAAATTATCTCCAAATTTATGCTATTTTAAGCCCATAGGACATGTTTTGGAGTCTATTTCTCTGCACTAAGTGTACTAGCATATTTTCATAGTTAATTAAATTTTCCCTTTCCTTTTGTGTCCATTCTGTGCTTGGGTGGTGTCCCCATCAGGTAGTATTGAGATGTTGGATTCATGACTATGTTTTTCATTGATGTCAGCATAGAATTAATTCTGTGAAGACTGGAAAAGTAGCAGACAAAGATGGTGGTAGTACGGATATAGTTTTGATGATTAGGTGATGAGTAGTTAAGGACATGTTCCACACTATGTCATAATGATGAGGTTAAGTCCATGTAGCATACATTGAAGAGATATGAAAGATATACATGATAGAAATAGTCTAATGATGACATCAATGAGTACACAAATCTTGAAGTCACACATGTGAGAATTTGTGTAGACTGTAAGTTGATAGTGCTATTGTGATTGTCAAATAATTATCTTATTGTGGTCCTATTATAATTAATTGGGAAAGCCTTAAGGCCGACTCAAGGAATTATTTTGAGGACTAGGTATAAAGGAAAGTACTTTTCCCTCATTTATAAAGTGTGTGTTGAATGCAAAGTGTTCAAGGAAGTGTAAACAAGATAAGAGTATTTGATAAATGTGAGTAATAAATCCAAAGGATTATTGGATATGAAAGTTTTGATTTGGTATCAAGATCAGAAGGAGTAGAAGTCCTACTGATAAGACAAAGAAAGAAGAAGAAGCATTACAATTCAGTTCTATTATTCTGCAAGGAATAATATAGAGATCATTTGGGTAGTGGTTTCATTTGTCTAGACCCTAAAACTATTTGGATAGTGGATCCATATACTTTCTACAACTCCAAACAGGGTTAGCACAACTCCTAATAGGGTTGGCACAACTCCTAATAGGGTTGGAATCTCCTAACAAGGATCCAAAGTCTCCTAATAGGGACTAATATGTATTGAATGTTTTCATAGACTCCTAACAAGGTCCATCCTCTAACAAGGAATATTTATAATAATACATCATCTTGTGGGTACCATCCCCACTGGAGTTTTCCCCCTGATTAAGGGTTTCCCTAGTTAACATCTCTGGTGTTATTGTGCATGAGTATCTTATTGTGGTTTATGATTATATTTCTCATATAGTTCATATTTAATAAGGTTTGATAATTGTGATAACAGTTGGATAACTAGTTCAGCCACCCCCATGTCCCCCCTCTCAATTATATTGGTGGACTATATATTTTAACAATTAGTATTATAGCATTAGGTCCTTGAAGAGAAAGCTTAATAGCTTTGGGAGATCAATGGAAATGCATTTTAGATAGGATAGTCCTAAGTTTGATGTAGTTAAATATGCTATTTAGAAAGATAAGATGAAGACTCATCTACTATGTATGTGTCTAGGATATTGGATTTTGACAAAAGACAACAAAATGATTGTGGAAGAAGAAAAGCTTGACGAAAGCAGTGAAACAAAAAGAGATCTGTTCATGTGCAATACAAGAGCCAGAGAATCCTTACTGATAGCTCTTCCTAACAATGAATACAATTAGGTAAATTCACTTCAAACATCTAATTATTTTGAAAACTTTAGAATTTACTTTTGAAGGAGATACACATACAAAAATAATAAGATTATAGAATTGGAAATGTTAGTTTCAAGATGCTAAAATGATGGAAGATGAATTTGTAAGAAGCTATTTTTGTAGGATATTTGAGATTCTTGCAGGAATCAAATCATATGGTGGAACCAAGGAAGAAGATGAGGTTGTATGGAAGATCCTAAAAACTTTGATACCACCATTCAAACAAGTAGCACAAATGATTGAGATTTTGATACCCTATACTAATAAGTTCACCAGGGAAACTTTTCTTAGAAGATTGGAAGGAGAAAAATCTAGTTTGAAACTGTTGGGAGAATTGAAAAGAATGGAGACAACTTTTAGTATCTTAAGTGTTTGTCCATGTTTATGTAGAAGTGCAAGCACTCATGGAGAGTTTGCTAGTAGTAGTAGAACCAAATCTGACGAAGATAGGAAGATTAAAGAAGATATAGCCGTTCTTGTAAGAAGAAAACCAACTAGTAAGAATACTTTTAAATGTTGGACTTGTAATGAATTTGGTCATTAAGCATCTAAATAGCCTAAAAGAGAGAAGATTTATAAGGGAACTTTTAATCCTAGAAGACCTAGAAATTGTTTGTATGAAAATGAAGATGAGGAATCTGATAGAAGAGTTCAGATTGAAAGCAATGATGAGCTAGGATTTGTAGCCATTAAAGAAGATGATCTTGACATATATATTAGAGAGGATAAAGATCTAGTTTCTCAAATTGAAAAGAAATATGATTGGATAATAGACATGGATGTTCACATTACATGACTTGTGATATGAACAAGTTTGTTAAATTCAAGAATAATTATGGAGGTATTGTCAGAGTTGTAAAAAATGCATCCTATCACATTATAGGGACAAGATCTATTACTCTTGATGGAAAGACTAACACTAATGATGTTTATTTTGTTGATGGTTTAAAGCATAACTTTTTGAGTGTTAGATAGCTGGTAGATAAAGGTTATCACTTGCAATTCACAGAAAAGACCTACATTATCAAAGATAATAATGGTAAGTTGATTGGAATAGGTACAAGATTTAGAGGTAATGTATTTTAGTTGAATCACATTGAAATGACATGTTTGGTTACTAAAGTGGATAAAGATTGGTTATGACATACGAGGTTTTGTCATAAAAATTTTGATAGCATTGTGAAGGTTTGTAGCACATTTGTAGTTAGAGATTTGCCTAAGATAATGAAGTTGTCTAGTGTTATCTAGAAAGAAGGTATCATGGCTAAACAAAAGAAGGTATCATTTCATAGCAAGAAGTTTACTACTATAGAAAAGAGAGAGATTGTTCACATGGATTTGAGTTTCCCTACAAAGAAAAGAGGGTTCTATGGAGAAACGTATTTCATGACTTTTTTGATTTCACTAGAATGATGTGGGTAGTATTTCTTAAAGAGAAATCTATAGCATTTGAGAAGTTTAAGATATTTAAGAATAGAGCTAAGAATGAATTTGGTGTCAAGATAAAATGTTTACAATCTGATAGAGGAGGAGAGTTTACCTCTAGAGAGTTTAACATGTTTTGTGAAGAGAATGAAATTAAGAGATACTTAACTTAAGCCAAAACCCCTTAGAAGAATAGAATAACAGAAAAGAGAGACATATAAGTATCACAGGTAGCAAGAGAAATGATGTATCCAAGACATTTTGGTGAGAAGCAGTTGATACAACAATATACACCATGAATAGAGTACAAATAAAAAAAGGTATGAACAAGATCCCTTATGACTTGTGGTTTTTTCATATGCCTTCAGTGAAGTATTTCAAAATCTTTAGAAGAAAATGTTACATAAAGACAGATGATGATGTTGGTGAGTTTGATCCAAGAAGTGATGAAGTTATTTTTCTTAGTTATTATTTGAAAAGCAAAGCTTATAGAAGTTTTAATCATAGAACCGAGATAATAGTTGAATGTGGAAATGCAAAAGTTGATGAAAATTTTGGAATTAAGGAAAAGATGATAGATTATAGCTCTAATGAAGAAGAAGAAAACACTCAAATTTTTAGACAGAATGTAGAAGTTTTCTTTGAAACTAAGAATGACTTATAGAATGATGTGAAAATTGTTGAGAAAAGAGGAGAATAAATATATGAACCAAGGCAAGAGATAAGAGTTGAGTTAGAAACTCCTACCTCTAACAAGAAACATGAGAAAGAATCACCCACCATAGCATATAATTGGAAGAAAAGACAAAGGAGTGATGAAAAGAAAAAAAGTTAATGAAGAATCATGTTTGATTTCTTAAGTTTAACCTAAGAGTGTAGATGAGGCATGCAAATATGATCATTGGACTCACACAATGAAGGAAGAATTTGACCAGATTGTGAAGAATGACACATGGGATTCAGTTCTTAGATCTAAAGACAAGAATATTATAAGAACCAAATGGGTATTCACAAACAAGATGAATAAATAAGGCAAAGTAGTAAGAAACAAGGCTAAACTTGTATGCAAAGTATATTCACAAGAAGAAGGAATAAACTATAAGGAAACATATTCCCCTGTAGCCACAATGGAAGGAATAAGAATGTTCTTGGCTTATGTAGAATATAAGAAATTCAAAGTGTATCAGATGGATGTCAAATCAGCCTTCCTAAATGGAGAACTTGAAGAAAAGG
The DNA here is from genome assembly GCA_028749045.1 of Cupressus sempervirens. NCBI lineage: Eukaryota > Viridiplantae > Streptophyta > Pinopsida > Cupressales > Cupressaceae > Cupressus > Cupressus sempervirens. The sequence continues at coordinate 897,813,310 of CM053792.1, forward strand.
TATACATTGAGCATCTTGAAGGATTCCCTTTGATAGAAGAAAAAGATATGGTATGAAGATTGAGAAAATCTCTACATGGTTTAAAGAAAGCACCTAGAACCTAGTATACAAGGTTGGAAAAGTATTTGACAAAGCTTGGATTTGCTAAAGGTATGACAGATAGCAACTTGTATTTGAAAGAAATTGAGAATGGTTTTATGATAATAGTAATATTTTTTGATGACATAATATTTGGAGGCAATGATGAAGCAAGTGATAAGCTTTCTAAAGAAATGAAGAATCAATTTGAATGAGTATGATAAGAGATATGAAGTTATTTTTAGGTTTGTGGTATGTGAAAAGTAGTGATGATATTTTCATTTCACAAGCTAAGTATTTGAAAGACTTCTTAAAAATATTTGTCTTAGAAACTTGTAAACCTATTGGTACACCAATGATAACTAGTCATAAGCTATCTAGAAAAATGAGACATCTATAGTTGAGTAGAAGAAGTAGAGATCCATGATTGGAGGTTTGCAATATCTTATTCATACTAGACCATATATAGAAAATGTAGTTGGGATTATAGCTAGATTCCAATCTGATCTTAAGGAGTATCATTATGCAACAATGAAAAGGACACTCACATATTTGAAGGGAACACTTGATTATGTGATATGGTATGATAGATCAAGTGATTTCACTCTATGTACTTATATTGATGTGGATTGGATAGGCAATATAGATGAAAAAAGAAGAAATAGTGGTGGATAATTCTTTCTTGGAGGAAGATTGGTTTCTTGGCTAAGCAAGAAACAAGATTATATTTCATAGAGAAGAGTTGAAGAAGAGTATGTAGCAGCAACGAATAATTTCAATAAGGTCATGTGGATGAAGCAGATGTTGAAGGATATTGGGATAGAATTTTTAGAACCTATTATCACATATTGTGATAGCATAGGTATAGTAAGTGTGTCTAAGAATCTTGTGTTACACTCTATGACTAAGCATATATCTATTAAGTATCATTTTTTGAGAGAGAAGGTTGCAGAGAAAGAGATCAAAATGGAGTATTTCAATACTAAAGATCAAATAGTAGATATTTTTACCAAGCCCTTACTTAAAGATACATTTGAGTAATTGAGAGGTACGCTTGGGGTTATGCTCCTTCCCACTTCAGTGTAGATGATGCAAAAGTTGCATTAGTCTAGTGGTACATATTACTATTGTTTGATTGGACTAAATGTTGATGCTTCCTATATGGGGGAGTATCCTAAGCATTGGAGAGCATGTGGTAGTATTGACATGTTGTATTCATGATTATGTTTGTCATTGATGTCAACATAGGAACAATTTTGTGAAGACTGGAAAAGTAGAAGATAGAGATTTTGGTCATACAAATAGAGTTTTGATGATTAGGTGACACGTGATTAAGGACATGCTCTACATTATATCTTGATTATGAGGTTAATAGGATGTAACATAAGTTGAAGAGATACAAAAAATATACATGATTTTTAGAGAGTAGTGTAGAAATAGAGCACCTGAGAAATAGTTTCTGATGATTAAATTTAGCTCTTAATAGAGAAATAATAAGGAATCACAAAGTTATATAGTGATAGAGGACAATCAAATGATGATGTCAGTGAATGTGGAAGTCTTGAAAGTTGTACATGTGAGAATTTGTGTAGGTTGTGAGCCAAAAATTCTATTGTGGTTGTGAAATAATTAATTATCTTATTATGGTCCTATTATAATTAATTGGGAAAGCCTCTAGGCAAAATCAAGGTATTTTTTTGAGGACTTGGTATAAAGGAAAGTATTTTCATTTTTTGTAAAGTGTGTGAAGAATGAAAAGTTTTAAAGGAAGTGCAAACAAGAGAAGAGTATTTGGTAAATGGGAGTAAGTGATCCAAAGGGCTTATTGGATGCAAATTTTTTGATCTTGTATCGAGCTCAGAATAAGCAGAATTTTGGTTGATAGTACAGAGAAAGAGGAAGGAACAATATAGTTCAATTCCATTATTCTACAAGGAATAATATAGAGATTATTTGGAAAATGGGTTCATTGGTCTTTCCCCTAAAGCTATTTTGATATTGGGTCCATCTACCTTCTACAACTCCTAATAGGGATTCAAAGTCTCCTAAGAGGGAGTAATATGTACTAATTGTTTTCATAGACTCCTAATAGGGTCTATCCTCTAATAAGAAATATTTATATTAGTACATTATCTTGTGGGTACCATCCCTACTGGATTTTTCCCTCTAACCAAGGGTTTCCCTAGTTAACACATCTAGTGTTATTGTGCATGAGTATCTTGTTGTAGTTTCTAATTGTATTGCTCATATGGTTAAGATTCAGTGAGATTGATAATAGTGATAATAGTTGGATAACTAATTCACCCCCACCTTCACTCTTTGGACTATATATTCTAACATCATTTTCTTCGTGATCTCTACTGGTCCATTCTTTAACCAAAACTTCATGTCACAAATCTTGCTTAAAATAATTTTGATCAATTCATTCTTCAAATTCCTTGGAAAATCTAGGGAACAACTCAACCCTTTCCTTTAAACAACTTTGAATTCATCCTTCAAGATTCATGCATTACATAACTTGTCATATGCTTCTCTTATCCCATAATCTCCTAGTTATCTAATCTTACATGTATAAAATCTCCTTACATCATGGATCATAATAGCTTTGGGTAGTATTGAGGATAGTGCACCCATTGAATCTACTTTAATAGAAATTTCTGGAATAGCATAAAACTTTGTTGGAGGACAAGCACCACTCTTCACTGATTGAATTTTACTAACCTCTTGGCTAATTCTAGTAGTAGACAAAGCTGCCATTTTATTTGTTAGGGTTCAAAATATTTTCTTTCTCATCTAAATTACTTAGCACAATTCAAATCCCCTTATCTCACACTTTCTGCAAATCACTCTTGAAATCTTTTTCAAGTCACTAAATCACCAAATTGCTTTGTACTATTGAAATATGTATGCAAGGTGTGCGATAATGTCTTTAAAATTTGATATATACCTTCTTTTGGTCAATTTTGGGTCTCCACTAATATTGTGTACTTAGGTAGGTGAAAGCTAGCTGTCTCGATCAACATTGGTGCCTATAAACTAGGTCTTTACTATATAGCTCATTCTCTTCTATTTCACTTGGCCTCTATGCCAGTTTACTTTTGAAGTGCTTGGTTCATGTTGCATTACTTGGTCAACATAGACAATTTTACTGATGTTTAACATTCTTTTACAAATATTTTCTTATGCATGTTTATATACATGAATATGAAATTTGGCACATTTCATATAAGGAACTGATTTATGATATATCAATTAAATATACAATTCAATACATACCTTTCTTTCTTAGTTTGAGATGGCATGATCACCTTCTCTAGTAAGGTTTTGTCTATGATCTACATTCATATGCTCTATGCCCATACTTTTGATAGTTATAACAACATCCTTCAAATCTAAGTGTGGTAGGTGCATTCCTCATTCTTGATCTACACTCATGTATTTGATGTCCTTGTTTCTTGTAGTAAAAACAAAAACCAATAAATTTAGGATTAGGATTTTGCATACCATGTTCACTTCGAAAAATGTTTCTAGTATGACCAAGTTTTCCACAATGATAGCATGTTGGGTTTTCCTTTGACTTTTTATTCCTTAGTTCCCTATTCCTTGATGATTCTCCTTGCTTAGGGCATGAATGTCCTAAGCCATCAATATAGCTAGATGACTTCATAAGTTCTTCAAAGTATTTCATTGCTTCATGTAGTTTTATGAATTTTTTAGTTTTTATTTCATTCTTCATTATGTCCTTTTGTGATCTGAGATTTGCGATTCCACACCCTTTTGATTCAATTCCCGATTTGTAAGCATTAGTTGATTCATCATGTCTAGTTAAGTGTTTTTGAGCTTCTACACATCTATTATCCTTTCTTCAACTCTAGTAGCCATTACCCTTTTGTCTTCCTCAACCATAGCCTTGTCTTCTTCAAATTTTTTCTTTTTCTTGGTCACTTCACATTATCTTACTAATTGAATTTCATGTTCTCTTTTTAGTCCTCTTATTTCTTCATTTAGAAAATTTTTATTTTCAAATAGATTTACAGATGCTTTGTTATTTGGATTGATTGATTCAAATAGTCCTTCAGTCTCAACTTCTTCATAGGAAAATTGTTTATCCTGAATAGCCAATTACTTTCTTCTTTTTAGGGATTTCTTTAGATCTTGTCTTTCTTTCTCAATTTTTTGCAGTATGAGTTGGATATCAACCACTTGATTGTCAATAACCTTGTCTAGTTTATAAGCCTCCTTCTCTAAGATCTAATCTCCAAGTGATTAAGCTTCTCTTAGAGAACCAATATTGTTATACCAATTGTTGATATATAGAATTATAAACAAGATAAGAACATACTAAGAGGGGTGAGAGGGGGGGGGAGGGGAGGGGTGGGTGAATCAGAACCTTAAGCACTTTAAATTTTCAAAAAGCATTCACACATTCACTAGTTATCTTATGCATGTAAACCTTGTTGTAAGATGTAAATCTAATCCATCACATGTGTAAATATACACATAACACAATATTTGTTACCCAAAAACCCTCCAAGGTGAAGGTAAAACTAGGGTGTGGATGATACCCACAAATAATCACTACTGTAGTAATAAAGTTAACCTAATTTGCAAGCATCAGTTGATTCATCATGTCCAGTTGAGTGTTTGCAAGCTTCTAAACATCTAATATCATTTTTTTAATTCTAGTAGCCATTACCCTTTTTTCTTCCTTAGCCATAACCTTGTCTTCTTCAACTTTCTTCTTTTTCTTAGTCACTTCACATAATCTTACTGATTGGATTTCATGTTCTCCTTTTAGTCCTCTTATTTATTCATTTATGAGTTTGTTCTTTTCTAGTAGATCTATAGATGGTTTATCTTTTGGATTAATTGATTCAAATAGTCCTTCCGTCTCAACTTCTTCATAGGAATATTGTTTATCTTGAATAGCCATTTTCATTCTTCTTTTTTGTGATTTCTTTAGAACTTTTTTTCCTTTCTCAAGCTTTTGTGGTATGAATTGGATATCAACCACTTCATTGTCAATAACCTTGTCTAGTTTATAAGCCTCTATCTCCAAGATCTAGTCTCCAAGCAATTAAGATTCTTTGAGAGAACCAATTCCCTAATACCAATTATTGATAGATAGAAGTATAAACAAGATAACAAGATACTAAATGGGGAGGTGGGGGGTGAATTTGAATCTTATGCACTTTGATTTTTCAAAAATTCATTCACACATTCACCAATTGTCTTATGCATGTACAACTTGTAAGAGTAAAATTATTGTAACATGTAAATCTAATCCATCACATGCTTGTACATAAACACATAACATAATATTTGTTACCCAAAAACCCTCCAAGGTGAAGGTAAAATTAGGGTGGGGATGACACCCACAAATCTTCACTATTGTAGTAATAAAGCATGTAAGGGTTACAATATTTGTCATAATATGATCTACCCTATGAATGGTCTACCCTATTAAAAGATTTTGAGACTATTAGGTCTCACCTTATTAGAGGATTTAGCACTTATAGTAAAGTAAGGACCCTGTTAGGATATTTACAATGATTTGTTAAGACAACTCTGTTAAGAGATTTACCTTGATTCAAGTTGATTAAAACTTATTTAGTACCTGACTCTCGATATGCTCTATAAGCTGATTTTGAGTCTTCTCCTTGCAAAATGATCCTCTTCTGATCTAATAAAAAATTTCTTCCCCTTCACTACACTGATTTGGTCACTTGCTCTGCTAAGAGATAACAAAACACTTCCAGTGACTTCTAATTTGATCTTAATCCTTCACTTCACCATTCTCATAATACTACTTTTCTATCATACTATTTACATAACATTTCAACATCACACACTCTTTCTTGCTACAATCTAGGTTAAAATCTTCTCTATTAAAGAATTTTGTAAAGAATTTTCTAAATGCTTCCATATTTTTCCTTTTCATCTAAATCATTGATCAAAAAATTATAAGGATTTGTAATCCATGTCATAAATGTGTAAAAATTTCTATAACAACCTCTACAAAATCTAAATGTTCCTTCCATGTTGGCTTTAAAATGATTTACATCAAAGTCAATATCATTTTTGACTTTAATATAAACTCTACATTGCTCGACACTTATTTTAATGTTGCTCCATAGATTGGTTGGGTGTTTGATAATGCATTTTATACCTCAACCAACTTGGTATAATCCTTCTTTGATCTAGCTTGCACTGAGGCTTTACTTAGAGAATGAGGAAAGGAGGCCATAACCTCTTTGGTTGTCTTCACTACATCAGATTCTTGAATACTCTAAATCTTAGGAAGATCGCCTCCTATAGCTTCTTGACCTTCTTCATTCTCAACATCAACATTATCATTTTCATCCATTTTTTCATTGTCTTTTATTAAATCTTGTTCTTCATCATCCTTGTCATCAATCTACACAACTTGATCACTGGGTTTGTGCAGCCCATAGATGTTCTTTCATGCTATGGTGTTGGACTTCACAACTGACTCAATATCCTTTGATAGGATCAACAATACATTGAATTTTGGTGTTAGTTTTATTTCATTCTCCTTCAATGATTTCTTTACCTCGTTATCACTGAGACTCAATTTGATTTGTCTCGAGGTATGCTATCTAATTTCTCTTGCAAAATTTACTACATTTTTCTATACTTGTGAAACTTCCTTGACAATTACATCAGGAACTTGAGCTTTCAACTCATTAGGAGAGTATTTCCATTTAGCCATTTTTTCCACTAGGGTATCCTCAATCTGCTTCTTCTCTTCTACACTCCTAGTGTCATACCTAAGAGACTTGAAGTATCCCATACCACCTCATTCTTATAATCTTTTTAATCTCTCTAAAAATGTAGGGGCAATCTTATGAAATATTATTTTTTCAATTTCATCTTCAGTCTCTCCAAGCTTAAGTTTCTTCCTAGATTTTTCTTCTCTTCTTGTAAACACAATAGGGGATGACTTTGCAGGTTTGATTATAATGACCTTTCCTTTCTACTTGGGAGGATCTTCCTCTTCCTCTCCATCTTCTTTCTCACCACCTTCTTCTTCAAGGTCATCACCTTGTCCTTTATTTATCAAGAGAGGGGAATTTGATGGTTTGGTGTTCTTTAATATTTTCTCTACCTTCTTCCTTCCTCTCTTAACTACAAGAGGTAACTTGATTTCAAGTTTAATTATGGCCTTAGCCTTCTCATAGGTGCTAAAATAAGGTTCGTTAGGGTCTACTAGATCATTCAAGAGAGCCTTAATGATGGCCTTAGTGTTATCTATGTTAACCTCATATCCTAGAGGTTTAACCCATGCCACTCTAGGCCTGACTGCTTGGATATAGACTTTGTCACAATCAACTAGAAAATAGATGTCTTGCTCATAGTCCTCTACCAACTTCCATGGCATTTTGAATCTATTTTTCATTTTCTCTTTGGAGGTATCAAAGTAATTATCCATTATACTTTCAAAATTCTCACCATCTCTTCTATACACTCATTGATTTGATATAACATGAGTGTATCCTTTTTCCACACTACAATACCTTTTGAAGGTAAAAAAAATTGTAAATAGAAGAATAAAATGGTCAACAAAGAACCAAACTTACGTGGGTTGTTCTTCAAGTCTTAGATGCTCTCCATGTTCTTGTTGAATTAGTTCAAAATTAGCTTGGTAAAGTTTAAAGATAGGTTATTCTTTACCACCTTTAGCACTAGGTCAACATCTTCACATGATACACTATTTAGATGGCTCAAGTTTTATAGCTTATGTGCTATCACATGGATGCCAAACTTTAGCTCCATGTCAATCACTTAACTTAGCTTCATCCCTCTTCCATCCCACTTGGAAAGAGTTCTCATGGCCAGTGCAACCCGACCTAGTGTTTTCATGGTCTTCACCTTGTTCAATATCAACAACCTAGTTATCATGTTAATCATCTTCTTTGTAATTTGGATAGGGTGATCCAACCACAAATGCATTTCATGAACTTGCTTTAGGTTGAATTTGATCCATTTTCCTCAAAAATCCCTTGGCATATGTAGAATATGTGTCAAACCCTACATCTCCAAATGTTTATGCTTGGGTTTCAAAACACCATCCACACATAGCTCATTGAATGCTTGGTTCATCTCTAGGGTTACCATTTCTTAGATTGAGCAGTGATAGAATTACCTAATGTCATGAATGAGAAGTACCTATGGTGGAATTTTTGATTGTGCAGTAGTAGGGTCAAGTGCCTCTGCAACTACTGGAATCAACTTGAATGTGGGAGCCTTGCAATCAACTCCATGAACCAACATCTCCAAATCCTTTTTCACCTTGTTGCTGGAAGATGCCATTCAACTCAGTTAAACTTTTGAATACAGAACAAATCTTCAACAACAATTTCTTAAGTCACCTGGGGGCTTTGAAATCACTCTTTTCTATAAGCTCTAAAAATTGCCAGTGAAATGATTCCATCAAATTCCTTCTTTTAAAAAGATTCAACCTTTACCATCACCATTAATGCTTCATATAAATATTCATTTGGTGATAGGTTTTCCTCTACTCAGTTTAGTCTTTAATACTTAGAAGACACGTTCAAATAGATAAAATCTCTTGACTCGCTAGGAACTACCACCTCTTTTTCTGAACTTGGTACTTAGTAGACTCACCTACTTAGTATCTGCATCTATAAATTAGTAAGGATATGCAACCCAACCTTGTTCTTTAAGGTCATGCAACTCGACCTTGCTCGATAAGGTCTTCAACTGTCATCATTTCTCGGTGATCCTTGTACATCTTTAATGCTGATATGGATCTTCTACTTGTTGACTAGAAATGCTATGGAATGTTTTCTTTGAAATCTCAATTCCAATAATCTCCATGGATGTCCAAGTTGAAATGGTTGAGTCATCCAATTTATTGACTTGGGTGTCAACAATTTCATGACTTTGCCTTGCATTCTCTAGATATTTCTACACCCATTACTGCCTCATTTGTTTTCTGATATTGTTAGCCTTATCTTTATTTTCATCTTTAATTCTTCCTCTATTCATATAGTTCTTGGAAATATTTCCAAGTTTTGTACATACAAAATATCTCTTTGTGGTATCTCTCTTCCTTGTGTGATGTTTTACACAACTTTCTCCAATGTGCTCAAACTCACCACAATAGTGACATCTACACAATGTATTGTAATCCCAACCAAATATGGCTTTGATAATTTATTCTACTTGGTTCCATTTCTTTTTCTTACACTCTAAATATTTGTGTCCTTGTTTATTGCATTTGTGCCACTTTCCTTTAAACTTGATTTCTCTGCACATTCACTTTCTTGTTGTCCTAGTTTATTACAACTGTAACACTTTATAATGAAATTTGATTTACCATTGCTCCAAAACTTATTTTATGTATGGATTATTTTTCCACAAGGACTACATGTAGGCCTTTTTTTCTTTTGAGCTCATTGTTGAGAAGATTCACCTTCTTTTGTATATCCTAATCTAGCTTTGCCTTTGTGTCTAAATTGAGTTTTCATATCCAACTGATTCATGCTTTCCTATGAATTCATTATCCTCTCATTGGTCTACATCTATATGCTAAGATCATACTTCAATCTTTCATTTTTTGTCCTCAAGTTGATAAGCTCTTGATTTTCATTATTGAGTTGATCAGTTAGATTTGTTTGCTAAAGAGATAGTTGATTAATTTCGTTGTTCTTTTCTTCTATTTCTTCATTGGATTTTTCCTTTTGGTCCATGAATTCACATAATTTGACTAATTGAATTTCTTGTTCTCTTTTCAATTTTTGACTTCTTCTTGAAGAGTAGGATTCTTGTCAAGTAGATTTGTGATTGCTGCATCAACTTCATTTGAACTTCTTTCTTGACAAATGTCTGCAATTCTTTCTTCAATGTAGAAATTGTCATTCATCTATGTTGCAAGACATTTTCATTTTTTTTAGGGATTGAGAGAGTTTCTCATTTTCTTTCTTGATTTGATCCATGACTAATTGTAGATCCAACTTTTCATTCTCAATAGCTTTCTCCATTCTATAAACTTCCATTGCATCTAATCTTTTCCCAAGTTGCTAAACTTATGATCTAAGAACACAAAGCTTTGATACCAATTATTGGAAATGTAATATAGACTAGGTTATTAAGAGGGGAGGGGTGAATTAGGAAGCAATAAAACTTTAAACTTAATTGACCAATTAAACATTCATCATGTGATCCTATGTAGTTGCATGCATGAAAGACTGAAAGCAATAAAACATTCATAACACTTTGACACAATATATGGTAGCCTAGAAACCTTCCAAATAGAAAGTAAAATTGCATTGGGGATGATACCCAAAAGCTTTATGAATGTATTATAATGTTGGCATGTTAAGGTTTACAATTTTTCACTTTTGATGACCTGCCCCATTAGGAGCAACAAGGACTATTAGGTCCACCTTGTTAAAGGATTTACAACCATACAATGAAGTATGTACTCTTTTAGGAGATTTGTAATGAGACTATTAAGTCCACCTTGTTAGAGGATTTGACTGATGCACTTGTTAAGATGAACCAATGATTGATTTTTGATCTACAATTTTGATTCGCTAAATGAGATTCCTTGAATTAAAACAATCACCTGATTATGATAGATAGGTCTCTGCTTTACCTTATATTTTGTTTAGCCTTCTTCAACTCATACTCATTTGTTTCTTACTTTTTCACATACGCATTACTACTTTTGGATATTATACAATGTATTACATATATATCATCCACTTAATTACCTTTTGGAGTTGGCTACAATACCAAGTTCATCATAATTCATAAAGTCAGTCCACTACTATAATTCAAGTTCTAAAGAAAATTCAGTGATGTTCTGACACTCGGTAAACACTGTCAACACTAGACATACTTTGGCACTCAGTTGATATTGGAGGTTGGTCAATATTGATCACTTTGAGTAGTACTAACTTAGTCAACATTGTATAACTTGGTGAACACTGAGAAACTCAATAGATACTAAATCACTCAGTTTACACTACATGGCTTGATCAAAATTGAATTCAATTTGTTAACACTATGAGATTGGTAGACACTAAAAAGTTTGGTTAACACTATACTCTATCTTAGAGGCTCGGTAGACACAAAGAAGCTCGACATGAATTGCAATCTATCTAACTAGCTTGGTAGCAACTGAAACACTTGGCTAACACTGCTAGAAGTATGGTAAGCTTGGTAGCAACTATAGAACTTGGTAGCAATGAAACCAACTGATTAAGTTTTAAGTTAGTAATAGAAAAATTTAGCTTAATATCAACAAAACCTTTCTTCTAAATTTTATATACTCTATAGAGCTATGATTATACAACAAATCCCCACAAGATGAAGTTATTTCCATCTACCCTTAAAGATCATAGAAAGAAGATGAAACCTTGGAGGACTATGTCTCAAGGTTTATGTTTAACTTGCAGTGCAGTACCCAACACCAGTTGAATGAAGAATTATAGAAACATCTTTTTCTAAAAGGTTTAAATGATGCAAGTATAGAGTCTTTAGACCTAATGGCAAGAGGAGACATTACTTAGACAAACTAGGCTAATATATAGAGTATATGCTTGAATTACTCAAGAGATAATATGAAGAAGGGCAAAGGACTCGGGGCCATGCCTAGTAAGACTAATGGTTCAGGAGTATCTAAGGTGAAGTTGTCTAATCTACTATTTGATTTCAAGTAGGTAATCATTACTGATGTTGCCACTCACCTGGATAACATGCAAGAAAGAAGGAAGAAGGAAGAAGGTAACAAAATGTTAGCTAAATATTGTCCACATTTAAAAGAAAGGAAGAGGGACTGCAAATGCAAGACTATTGCAAGTTTGGAGCCACAACCAATGCGTACTAAATTCAAAGATATTGATGAAAATGGAGAGGTTCTCTATGTTTCTCAATGAAGGCCATGGGCACAAATACCATGTATGCCGTGACACGACCCTCTACCAAATTATGGTAACAATAGTCAATGGAAAAATTATCATAATATAGATCCTCAAGGTTTTAGCGGGGATAATTGGAAACAACCTCATCAAGGTTGGTAGCAACCTCAACAAGGTTGGCAACAATCTCAGCAAGGTTGGAAACAACCTTAGCAATGGTCTAACCAACCCAATCAACATGCCTTAATGTCAATTCCTTAGCAACAGGATATAATGCCTCCTTCTGTAGACAATAACAACTTGACTAAGATAACCCAACTGTCAGCTCAGCCCAATCCTAATTCTGATAATAACAAGCCCCCAACTCAGCAACAAAGCTATGATATCTCTCCCTATATGATATCCATTTAAGGTTAGAAACCACTCTTGCTTCACCTTAAGGTCCTATAATCACAAATGTTGAAGATCCTTCTATTGAAAAGGCGGATGTACCCACACCACAAGCTTCTCCTACAACAAAAGATCCCTCATTTCCTCAAAGACTAGTAGACCCAACTATGCCTATACAAAGCCAAGCTATAACATATTTGCTTGATCACCTGAAGTACATAACTATGAAGATATCATTACTAGATGCTATAAATAAGTTCATGTTTACACTAAGGCCATCAACTAAGCTTCCATAAAAAAAACTAGGAAGAAAGGGGAAAGATCCTAAAACTATTCATGTCTTAGGACAATTGTTTGACCTTAAGTTAGAAAAGTAGATAGTACCTAAATATTCTAATCTAGGGAGTCCTATAGTTACTATCACTATTCATGGAATTCTAGTACAAAATTTCTTGGTTGATTTAGGCACATCTATTAGTGTAATGATAGAGGAAGTCTTGTCTCACTTGCATATTATTGGGCCTTAGATAAAAATCAACCATTTTATAGCTTGCTAATAGTTCTACTATTAAACCAAATGGGATGGTAGAGGATTTTATAGTTTCACTAAATTCTTGGGAATATCCTATATAATTTTTTTTCCTTTCCCAAAAAGCCAATATGGATAGGTATCGTATCATCCTAGGGAGACCATGGTTAGCTATTGTAGATGCTTATATAGCTTGTAGGTTTGGAAAGATGAAAATATCCAATGGGATGCATACTAAGAACTTGACCCTATTCTCTCTTGCTCAGCCTTTGTTACAAGATGTCCAAGTAGTTTGGTCTGATCTAGGAGATGATGAACTAGAAATTAATTCACTCCATCAACTTATGATGATAGCTAGAGATCCATTTGTAACCCCTCAAGAAGATGATGATGTTATCTCATCCATTATCACAAATGAGTATGGAGTCAATTATTAGTTATGTTCACGATAGGATTGTACATTGGAAACTATTTTGCCACCTCCAAATGAACCTCAATACTCAACATCCTCCCAATTCCTTCATTCATTACTACCACATGAGATGAATTTCCCTCCAATTTCTCAAATATCCATGATGGAAAAACTAATTAGGAGTGAAGTGAGCCTAAGAAAAAAAAAATATATTAGTAATGCTATGTCCGCTTCACATCAGCAAAGTATACTAAAGTTGTTGCAAGAAAATACGCAAGTATTTTCTTGGGATTATATAGACATGAAGGGCTTGGATCCTAAGCTTTGTACTCATAAGATTTACATTAGCCCAAAATATAAGCCTATGAGACAACCTCAAAGAAGGGTTAATCCTATATTAAAAGACATAGTTAAGACTAAATTATAGAAATTATTAAATGTTGGTTTTATCTACTTGATATATAATAGTTAGTGGGTTCCCCCCTAGTAATTATGCCCCAAAAAGATGCAAAATGGAGAGTTTTTTTAAGATTATAGAGAGCTAAATCTAGCCACTTAAACATACCATTTTACATTCCCATTTATTGATCAAGTCCTTGATAATTTAGCTGGCAAAAAGTATTTCTCTTTCCTAAATGGTTTTAGTCACTATAATCATATCCAAATAGCTCCAAAAGATCAGGAGAAAAATACTTTCGCATGCCCATGGGGAACCTTTGCATACTTAGTCTTACCTTTTGGCTTATGTAACACACCAACTATATTCCAAAGAGTTGTTATCAATATTTTTCTAACATATCTGGCAAATGCATGGAAACATACATGGATGATTGCATTGCCTATGGGACCACTTTTGAGAAAGCTAAAATGAATTTGGAGAAGGTCTTAAAATGATGCCAAGATTACAATCTTTCTCTAAATAGTAAATTTTTTTTTTATGATAATGGAGGGAGGTTTTTTATTGGTTCATTTAATTTCATCACAAGGCATTCAGGTAGATCCAACAAAAGTTGAAGTAATAAACACTTTGCATACTCCTAAGAAGAAGAAGGATGTACGAAGCTTTCTTGGACATGTTGGTTATTATAAATGATTTATCAAGGGTTTTAGTCAAATTGCCACACCTCTATACAACTTATCGAAAAAGGGCTTTGAGTTTTCTTGGGACTTTGATTGTGAAAAGTTTTTCCTATAGCTTAAGGAGATTCTCCAAATAGCACCAGTATTAAGAGTTTCCAATTGGGGAATACCATATATATTCACACAGATGCTTCCAACTATGCCATATGAGAAGTGCTAGGACAAAAAGGAGTGGTACAACATGTTATTTATTTCATCACTAAAAATTAGCAAGGAGAAAAATTTAATTATACAATGATAGAAAAACAATATCTTTCAGTTATTTATGCATTGAATAAGTTCAGGAATTATTTTACTAGTTATGAGATATTTGTCCATACTGACTAATTAGGTATTAAATACAAAATGAATAAACCTACCATATCAAGTAGGCTAGCTAGATGGTTTCTTCTTATGCAATAATTTGATGAATTCCTATCTTGTTTACATGTCCCTAAGGATCTTGTAGTCATTGATGATAGTTTTCTAGATGAGTATCATTTTCAACTATCAACCTAAAATCCATGGTATGCTGACATTGTAAATTATCTAACCACGGGGAGGACACCATCTAATTCTTCTCCCAACCAAACAAAATTGTTAGCAAAGAAAGTTTTTAATTTTTCTTGTATTGCTGGATTTATGTTCTACACTAGTCCTAATCAAGTGATGTGTAGATGTGTAAGAGAAGATGAAACATATGATATCTTTAAAGCATTTCATGATGAACCATGGGGAGGTCAATTTTCTACCAAAAGAAAAGCTTTCAAATTATTGACCATAGGATACTATTGGCCAAAACTTCACAAAGATGCAACTAGGTACACCAAGAAATGTGATAAATACCAATGGATGGGAATGACTACTAAATTAGATGATATGCCACCATAGCCATAGGTTGTTGTAACAAACTTTGATAAATGGCAGATTGACTTTGTTGGGCTTATTCAACCTACTTCACAAGTTAAATCTTATATTCTAGTTTGTACTAATCACATCACTACATGGGTAGAAGCCAATCCTATGAAGCACCCTAGTGATAACAATATTGCTAATTTTTTATATGTGATGAAGGTACAACTCTGATACCACTGATGAAGGTACGCTCTGATACCACTGACGAAGGGCCACACCACCCTTACTAACTCACAACCAAGAATGCAACAATATGAAGACAACGAGATGACAAAATGTTTCAAAAAATTTATTATACTTGAAAATCCAATAGCAATTACAATAACATTTTTGCAAGATCTCTCAAGATCCAATCCAAACCCAAGCTAGTCCAGATCCACACTTTGGTAGAAACCTCCAAGACCTCAACTTTTGCTCGCAAGCCACCAAGCAACCTCCTTGTTTCTAAACCGCAATCACTAGCTCTTCTCCAACTTGATCCAAGATCCAAGAGTAAATTGCCTCACATTCGGTGCTCTGTCTACACACTCACAAGTCCATCACAATCCTACTGTAAACTGCCTCACATTCGGCGCTCTATCCATAGACTCAAGAAAATGCACTCTTCACTTCCTCTTTCTATTTCACACCTTGAAGCCTTCATACCTTCCAACTTTCACACCTTTCCAAGCTTTCCTTCCAAAGCTTCTTCTTCCCGACCTTCTCCTTCTTGAGCTTTTCCTTCTCAAGCTTCCACTTCTCAAGCTTCTCCTTCTCAAGCTTCTCCTTGAGCTTGATTAGAAATGCTCATATGCCTTGCTTAAATTGGCACTTACCACCCTATGCATGACTTACCCACAACCTTCTAGAATTCCTCCACAACCTTCTACAATATCCACAACTTTCTAAAATATTCATAATTTTCTAGAATTCTTCCAACACACCTCGATAAATGGAATGACAACCATTTATTTTTTTATTTTTTCTATTATGCCACCTATGCACCTCGAAAATAGAAATCCCCTTTTCCTTTCTTTTTTCCTTTTTTCCCCTTTTAATTTTTTTTTATTATTTCTCCTCTAATTTTCATCACTTTCTCTCTCCAATTTTTTTTTTTTTCCAAATTCTTTTTTTTTCAATAATTTTCCATGCAAGATGCTCCTGCATCAAAATCCCTCGGTAGATAGAAAAGTATGTCCCACACTTTGACACCAAAAAAGAAAGATCTACCACCATCTTCATCTTCACCAAAGGTTTCCACCTCAACAGGGACAAGAAAACCACCATGCAAATCTTCCACATTTGCATTACTCTATCAAACACCAAAATCTAAAACATCCAATCAACATGTTCACTCCCAAGAACAAACTCAACATAATGCTTCAAAAAAAAACTCTCATCCACATCAACAACTAGTGAATTCACACCTGTAGCAACAAACTCTGCATCAGCAACAACCAAGTCCACATCAGCAACAATATGTAGATTGCCATCAACACAAGCCAAACTCTCAACACTAGCAACCTCATTGCTCACAACAAGATGCTCTGCAAGATACAAGTCACCACCAACAACAACTGGATCATCCATAACTAAGTGCACCACAATATTCATGTCAGAATCAACCAACTAAACATAAAAACCAACCTCTGTCCCAACATCAACAATGTTAGGAATATCTTCAGTAACAACCTCTAGTTGCTCTGTAGGTTCTGCATCAGACTCCACAAACTAATCAACAAAACCAACCTCTTCCACCTTGACCTTCTTAGCTTGATTAGCCAATCTAGCATACAACCAAGATATAATCTTAGAAAAATTCCTCTCCACTATATCATGGATTTTTTCAATCATCTTAGGGTCCAATCCTCTTGGAGCCATCTCCCAAGATCTTCGTAAACCCTCTGCAACAAATCCTTCCCATACTCCTTGTGACAACCTCGAATTGTTTGCAAGTCAGATTGCAACCTACCACCTTGCACAAACAATCAGGAACCACATCACAAGTCTAGGACAACAGATTTGCAATCCACAAGCTCTCTATGATCATGCCTCAACAAGTTCAATCTTCCATCTCCACATCCATCAATCAATCCACACATCCTCCTAAGGTCTTGGTACAAACAGCCTCAACTTCAATGATCTATCTACATGCTCAGGAACTCCCACTCTGATAAACTTCACCCAACCAAGGTCTTGGTACAAACTGCCTCACTCTTGGGTGATCTGCTTGTACTCTCAAGAACTCCTACTCTGATAAACTTCACCCAACCAAGGTCCTAGTACAAACTACCTCACACTTTGGTGATATGTTTTTACACTCAAGAACTCCTTCTCTAATAAACTTCACCCAACCAAGGTCTTGGTACGAACTGCCTCACTCTTTGGCAATTTTCTTGTACACTCAGGAACTCCTACTCTGATAAACTTCACCCAACCAAGGTCCTGGTACAAACTACCTCACACTTTGACGATCTGCTTGTACACTCAGGAACTCCTGCTCTGATACCACTGATGAAGTTATAGCTTTGATACCATTGACGAAGGTATGCTTTGATACCACTGATGAAGGTACAACTTCAATACCATTGATGAAGGTACGCTCTGATACCACTTGATGGGAACACAACCCATGCACAGAATGGACACAACAGGAAAAGGGAAAATTGTATTAACTGTGGAAATAAGCTAGTACATTTAGTACAGAGAAAATAGACTTCAAAACATGCTCTAAGGGCTTACAATAACATAAATCTAGAGATAATTTCTCCTTTCAGTACCTCCTCTCAAACTCCACTTCGAACTGCCTTTTACAATGCCAAAAATGTCTATAAATAGACCCCGGAGGATTAAGGACTAGGAATACAATCTAGAAAGTGCTAGTAGGCATCCACCGACCAAGTAGAAGGCTCCAAAAGCCGCATTAGAAGTTGGTGTAAATTTAGAAGAATCCAAAAATGGTAACCAAACTTTCGGGAGGCATAACTTTTGAACTGTAGCTCTGATTGACAAACCATTTACATTTTTGGAAAGCTCTCGAAGTGCTCTATAGCCCTATGGACCAGCTCCGCTCGTCCCCCATTTTTTGGCCCTTTTTGAGGTCATTTAATGCCCCTAACCTGACTTTGAAGCATTCTTAGGAGGTCTCCAAAACCTGAAAAACTGCGATAACTTTCAAACCGTGGGGCCTTTTGACCTGATTCTTTTTTTGGAATGCTCTAAATTACAATTACATTCATTTGGCCAATTTACACCTCCTAGTTCACCAAAATGATGGCTCAATAACATACTCCTATTTTTTTGACATTTACACGTATCCCAAGGTGTTCAAATACTCTATCCTAGAACACTGATAGTGGAACTGTGAGAGTTGGAACCTTTATTTGAACCAAATGGGTATCCAGAAGTGAAAACACATGAAACAGAAACTAAGTCTAAGTACATTTTTTTTGGGGTGACACATGATTGCCCTTATATCTCTAGATGCTCCTGCATCAATATGAATCCATTTTCATTAGATTTGGTGTTTTAAGAGAATTAGTAACTGAACAAGGTGAAATATAAAATTCAACATGGAAAATATTCTCCCTACCATCCACAAGCCAATGGCCAAGTGGAGGTAACTAACAGGGAGCTTGAAGAAATCCTTACCAAAATAGTGTCAGTTCATAAAAAGAATTGGGTAAAAAAACTTCCTGAAGTAGTGTGGGCCTATAGGACTACATGGAAAACCACCACTGGATTCACCCCTTTTCAACTTGTCTACATTAAGTCAGCTATGATGCCTATGGGGTTTGACAAGACTTTAAGGACACTATTGGAATTAAATTTGGATCTTACTACTACCCAAAGGGAAATTTTTTTAACATTTAATGGATTAGATGAATGGAGAAAATATACCTTGCATAATACAGAGATGGTGCAATAACAAAGGAAATAGTGCCATGATAAATTTATAAAGGATAAATAGTTTGCAATTGGTGATTGGGCCCTTCTTTATGATTCTAGATATCAACATACCACTGTAAAATTTCAAACAAGGTGGTTGGGACCTTATGAGATTATTTCTATTTTTCCCAATGGTGTCATTGAATTGTCAACTATTGATCCTATGTGTTTCAAGTTGCTCGTAAATGGACAAAGGCTTAAGCTCTATCATAAGCCTCAAAGAAAACAATATTTCCTATAGAAGTTCCAATTTGAAATTGATCAAGAGCCTCCTATAGCATATGGACTTGTGCCTTCTACTCATGACCTTTCTTCTCTTTAGAGTTCAAATCATTTCATAATAAATACTTTATTTTTGAAAGTACTTTCTCCATAATAAATTCAAAATTTCCACCTCACAATTTCCTCTCTTTCCACCTATCCACCTCATCATTCTGCATCGATAGATGCCAACTTTTTGTTGGCATCAACACTTTAGTAGGTTTGTACATACTATCCACTATATATATTTCATTTTATTTTTATTAGCAATGCTTTTTTTACATGTGCAATTGTGGGACCAATTTTTCAATTAAGTTGTGGGGGAGGATATTATTTTTTAATTTATGTGATTATCATTGTTGTATATGCTATTTTTCCAATTTTTGCAAATCTTGCCACATATCCAATCTCTAAAGAATTATGTATTTCACACATTATTTGTTAAGGTGGTTGGTACATGAAGTCTGAGATAATGATGAGAAATGAACTCATGCTATGTTAGATATTTTCTATTATGTTTCCATAAAATCTTAACTCCAAGAGCCTTTTTCATTTTCTTCTGCGATTATTGTCTTTATTGTCTCCATGTTTTAATTTTTTTTGCTATAATCCCTTGTTGTGACCTTTAATTTCATCTGGTGCTATAATTTTCTTAGTCTTGTGTGTGTTTTCATACTCTGAGAGGATGAGAGGGGTTTTGGTTCATTATGAAGCAATAGTTCATAATGTTTTATTGGAGGATCAAGCATGCATGCTGCATTTTAGGCCAGGGGATGGCTTGACTACATTCAAAAGCTTACCAACTAGGATGATGAAGTGGCTACTTAGTTTTTGAGCACATTGAGGAATGGTGTAGCTTTGGTCAAAGGGTTAAGGGTATCATCCTCAAAGGGAATTGTAGAAGAAGTAATGGGATTTCCATAGGAAGGGGAGGAGTTCTTAGAAAGTTTTGATCCTAGAACAATTAGAGCTCAATTTACATTGTATATAGACCCACCATTGGATGTTGACATGAAAAAAGGTATGAAAAAATTATCATTTCCATACCCCTATAGGGATTGTGAGATATATATCATAAAATATTTCAGTTGTGAAAGGTAGAAAACATTTTCACATTCTATTCATTTCAAGTTTTTAAGTTATTTACATGATGACAATCGGTTAATGAACATTCCTAATTTCCTATTCTATATTCTAAAGTAGAGGGCTTCACTCGTACAGGGAGGTAAGTTTAACATTGTTTCTCACCATTGTTTGATTAAGATAATAGTGGAGAAGGCATTAAGAGAATAAACATAGATCTCATGGGAAAATTTTCTTGTCGAAGAATTTGAAAACAAAAACCTAAGTCCTATAAGGAAGAGAGTAGGAAAATAGGTTCGTAATGAACATAGGGTTAAAAAGATAATTGAAGAGATGGAATCAACATCTTCCTCTAGGAAATCTAGAATTTCTAGGCATAAAAACCCAAAGAATTCTCCTAGAGCCTCTACATATGGGTTAGACCAGGCTAAAGTCAAGAAGAAAGTTAATTTTTTTGAAGAAAAGACTACACGCTCATCTATAAAAAGCAAGGCTTCTATGAGAGTGGAACAATAAGAAAGATAAATGCCCTCCAGTTCTTGTTAAAACAAAAATGAAGATGTTCCTATAGCCTCACTCATTTCCAAAAAGATGAAAAATCTTGTAAAAGAAAATGAAACACCACTAAGGAGAAGTCATAGGGAGAAACAAAATTTGTCAGCAAATGAACCACATACTAGATCAAAAATTAATCTTGAATCTTCTGAACCACATGAGCAAAGTTTAAATATTCCTAGTAGTCATCAACAAAAAAATTCTGATTCACCACCTAAGATTGAAATAGAGCAACCATTTGTAGATGAAAAGATTACAAAATGGGATAGTGTTTGAAGATGATTCTAGTTCTAATGAACAAAAATTTAGGTTTTAGAGGAAGGGTTCTATTGGAAATATTATGGTAGGCTAAGTTATTAAGAGGGGAGGGGTGAATCAGTAACTAATAAAACTTAATCCTTAATTAGAAATTAGTCCTTATGTGTATCTTGATCTAATTGCATGCATGAGAAACTAAAAACATAAAAGCATACATAACACTTTTGACACACAATTTGATGACCTAGAAACCTTCCAAATAGAAAGTAAAACTGGGGTGGGGATGATACCCACAAGCTTTAGTACTACAATATAAAGTTGGCCTATTAGGGCTTATAATGATCACTTCTAATTATCTGCCCTATTAGGAGCAATAAGAACTACTAGGTCCAACTTGTAAAAGGATTTACAAACATACAATGAATTATGCACTCGATAAAGAGATTTATACAAGACTGTTAGGTCTACCTTGTGAAAGGATTTGACAAATCCATCTATTAAGATGAAATAGTATCTGATATCTAATCTATAACTTGATTTGCTAAATGAGATTTCTCTTAGTGTAGAAGTCACCTTGTTATGATAGATAAATCTTTGCTACTCCTTATACTTTTTTAGCCTTTGTAATTTGTTCTTCTCTTCTTATTTCATACTTCATACCATACATTGGATATGATACAATAACTTACATATATACCAATCCAAATTACAAATTACAAAGTCAACCATAATACAAATTTACACAAAGTCAACCCAAATGAAGAAACTCAGGTTTTGAAGACTGGCACAGTGAGGTTCTGATACTTGACATCCACTGTCAATGCTTGACATTGTCATGCATTTAGTAAATGTAGAAGCTTAGTACATATTGATCACTTCTAAGTAGTCTTGAACTCGGCTTGCATTGGTGACTCAGTGAATACTATGAAACTCGGCATATAAACTGAATCACAACGAGTTCAGTATAAATTGAGTCACTTGGTTAACACTAAGTAGCTCAGTTAACACTAGACTCACATCACATCAACTACAAACTCGATTAACTTGGTTTTCACTGATAAAATTGACATACACTGAGATGGTTGGTTTATACTACTGATCAAGAACTTTGTAGCAACTACTCGACGCAAACTAAATACTATCCTTTGGACTTAGTAGCAATTGTAGAACTTAGTAGATTTTTAAATGCTTGGTTAACATTGTTAAATATATAATGTGCTTTTTAGTTACTTACAATTTGAATAAGTGTATGTCACTAATAAAAAATATGACTATAATGTCAATAGGGTTCATCTTCACAAAAGCCCTAGTTATTTAATGACCCCATGAACTCACAAAATGAAAATGTGTTAGAAGGAAACCACCTCGTGGAACAAGAGATTGTTGGAATGCTTTAGAATAACTGAGAGGGGGTGAATCAATTATCCAAGGTCCAAATGTACTGACAAAACTTTTTAGTACTTAAAAAATACATGTGCATGCATTGATCATCCAATATGTCAAACCATAGTATATTATTATCCTAGGTCAAATGAACTTTGTAGAAATGTAAACATGAAATACCACAAAATTATTCACACAATTTGACACAAAGATTTTATGTTGAAATCCAAATTGGGAAAAAACACCAGTAACATGCTACCAATTTTCACTCTTTTGAAGTGAGCTTTGTGGACAGCCAACCCTATTAAAGGTTACATTGCACACTATTAAATGTGACCTTGATTAAAGGATTTCAATCACCTTATTAGGAGTGATCCTTGTTATAGGATTTTAGAAAATTCCACTAGAATGTCACCATGTTAAAGGAGTTACTCATGACTTTTAGGTCAACCTTAATCCAAAGGATTTATCCAAAATGATACAATTGTTAGAAAGTAATATTAGGACTTGATCTAATAACAAAACAACTCATTTGTAGATTAAAAATCTCTTATTTAGTCCTCCATTGTACTTGGCATTCATCTCCTTTGTCTCTAATAGCTTGTTCACCCTTTAAACCTTCTTTCATAGTATGCCAATTGTAGGTTCATTCCTTCAGCCACCAAATGAAGAAGCACTTGAAGATTCCTTGTATCTCTCTAGTTAACACTATGACACTTTGCTTCTGGCTTTTTATCTCCTTATATAGAGAATTTAATCTTTTTCTGCTTCACCAAAAGCTTCCATCTTAGGGTTAGGTTAGATTCATTGAATCTACTCTCTTTTCCATTTTGTACTCTTCTAGAAACTTTTCTTATAATCCTCTTCAAATAGTTTATCTTCAATTATGTGCGAAAATCTCAACATACTTATCTTCCACACACTTCACATAATTCAATAAATCAACTTTGCTAGCTCGGATTCATCAAATCTTTGATCAAACTCATTTTACTAGCACTCAACAATAACATGTTGTTTTCTTAATCATAATTGTCTTCTGATTTGTTGGTGTTTTAAAACTACATAGCTATAAAAGACTTGATACCAAGATGATGAAGAACAATTTAGCCTAAGGATTACCTACTTCCTATGTTGAACCATGAAGTGCATAGATCTCAACCCAACTACGACAAAATCACTAGGATTTTCTACTCTTTAGGTTCTGCAAAACCAAGGCAGGGGCACCTGGGATAAAAGGGTTCAAAACTAGATATTATCTTCACACTTCATTCTCTTACTGATATTCTTTTACATATACCTAGATTTTAAAGTAGATATTTGGCCACAAGTCCTCTAAGATTTATAGATAATTTTGAATAATGGTAGCCAACCATAACACATAAATTAAATGCAACCAAGTGTTGAGCAACAATCAAATTATTCTTACATAAAAAGTAAATTTGATTTTTAGATTTGAAACTATGCTTCATGAAATTTAGTGCTCCCTTCTCATGCAAACCTAATCAAAATGATCAATACCTCATCCATTGGGAATTAGAGTCTATCTAGCAAATTTTTTGATCTAATCAATTGTATTGCAATCAATATTATCAAAAATTTACCCTCAACCTCATTCTTATGCATATCCTTCTTATTGACTGAAAATCCTATCTCTTTATTGACACATTTACTTAACTCATTGAATTAAAAGTTTTTTCATTGAATTAAAAGCAATAACAAACTGATATACAATCTATCCTAGTTGCACTATATTTAATAAGCTTTTCTCACACAACCTTAAGATAACAAGTTATTAAGAATGGAGATTAGATTCAAAGAAAACATATATGATGATAACTCTCGTTTGTATTAATTTTATTTGAAAATAACACAACACTAAAGTAAAACTTAGAATAACTCAAGATAAGAAAACATGATCCTTCAATGTTAATGTACTCTCAGATTAACAGAGAGAAATACATCACAAAATTAATATCAAGAATATTGGACCGAATGTAAGCCTAGTGTTGGTGTTTTGAAACAACATAGTTTCAAACTACTCCAATGAGAACAAGATACATCTAGCGGCAACTACTTACCATTTTCAACATACCCTTTTAGACATCGGGCCAACTATAAGGCTAGTCCCTTCATCTATTTTAGGCTCTACAAAACCTAGGCAGGTGTACCTCAGATTCACTTATATGGTACCAGTGCTAAAAACATATTCTTAAATATAACAAAGCAGATAAGACCCCTAAATCTTCTAACACTTATGAAAAGATCCTAAGACATGGAATAGCTAATAACATGTCCAAAGAAATTTCTAAGCTAAGTGAAGGGATCCTTTTCAGTTCTTCAACATTTAAAGGGAAAATATTTGATTAATGATTTTGATTTCAGAAAAACCCCAAATATGTAGTAGTAAGAACAAGTTGATCTTGTAGCTTATTAGTGCCTCATCTATTGGAAAATTCCAAAAATTACACACATACATCTATGATACTAGTGACATATTCCATACATCACAATATCCGATTTGTCCTATCACTTTGTGAATTAGATATCGGTGTTCATAAAGACCTCATTCTCATGAAATATCCTTTCCAAAATAACCAAAAACCCTATCAAATACATCAAGCATTTACTTGGCCCTTTGTTCCAACAACAAAATATATTAGACATACAACCTTAAGGAGACGTAAATAGGTCTCAGTTCTTTGTCCCTAAACCACATAAGGTTGTAGATTATAGAGATAGGAGATGAGAATCAAAATGAAACTAAGAGATTCCTACTCATTTGTATTCATTTCTTTGAAACTATACTTCAAATGCATGTAAAATATTTTAGAAAACCACTAAGTAGATTAGAAATAGCTATATTATCTTAATTACTATTGTTCATACAATACAAACACGCTAAAGAATGTCATGGAATCACAACTCTGGATCCAACAATGTGATCTCATAGACAAACTACCAATCCTTACCATGGATGAGAAAGAGAAAGATATAGAAGAAGAATGGAATCCTAGACCTGATCTTGAAGTGACACGTGTCTAGTTGAATCCTTATTCTTTATTTTTGTAAACCATCTCTCATCTTTCTACCCCTGAGATCTCATTTGGTTTGCATCATTCTTTTGTAACTAACTTGAAATATCTCTTCCTTAATGATGAAAACCCTTGAGCTACTAAAATATCTAAAATGCATCATAAAATGCTGACAAAACCTCCATTTAACTGACTAAGATATGAGAAAACTCACCCATAGCAGTATTCATGGTGTCTTTTACATTCATTTAGTTCACCATTTCACTCGAAATCAAATTTGGATTTCCCCAATTGAATGAAACTGAAAACTGGGCACTTGACAGAAATCCTCACATACTTGGACCCATTGAACTCCTATATGGACTTACTAGAAACTCCCACAGTCTTAATTTGAAAATTGGACTCCGGCTATGGCTTTAGACTGCACTTCATTTGAAATCTTAAATACAAAAAATTAAAATTTCCCAAAGTTTGGACTATAGGTTTAAAATCAAATTTATTTAAACCTTGCTGCATGTGATTTTCTGGAGGAGATAATAAAATAATGATTTTTAGATTTTGAAAAATTTCACCAGAAATTTGATCCAGGCCAAACATGTTTGACGAACCCTGCCACATGTCATGTTCTGATTGGCTAGATTTTGCTTCATCACCTGATACTCGCCACATGTCACTATCTTATTTGTCTATTATTCCACCACATGGCAGCCACATTATCACACCACATCACTAGTCACCATGCCACATGATGAATCAACATCATGCGATGTCATCATGGCATATTGACCACATGACACATCATTTTGATCCTTGTTAGCACCTTGAGAAGTGTACCGTGTCTGAAGCCTCTACCACATGTAAATTTCTAACTCACCCAACTTAGATTAGCTACGACAAAACCACTGCCACATGTCATTTTCTAGTTGGTCCATGGGTGCCTCTTCATTACTAATGTCGCTAGTTGCCATGTCACATGGTTATTCTCCTTGGATCTTTTCTTTGGCAACATGGGGACAACCATCCAATCTACCACGTTTTTCCATCCTATGCCTCAAATTTTAGACTTCCATGTGTCATTATTTAGCCACATGTTGCTAATTATTGTATTTTGATTGGTTCTTGGGTTTAGTTATCATTCCATGTTAGCATTTTCTATCAAATTTTGTTTTGGCCAGCTCGGGTCCACGGGAGCAACTTGCAGCTTCCAAAAGTGCTTTGTCTTGAAGACACTAAGCATATGATTGTTCAAGCTTATAGACTTTTGAAATTTGGCTCCTTCCCAACGTGGGATATTACATTCTTACTAAAAATTCATTCTTGTTGCCAATGGTCTGGTTTATCTCCCAATAATTTCCATTCAATATGTTTGGTGATGCATCCTTTACGAAATGTTTGCAGGCTTTTCTTTGTTCTATGCTTGTAAAATAGTAGAGTATGACCCCCTTTTTTTTGGAAGAAAAACACCTTATTCTTTTCAAATAGTGGTCTTTACATGTTGTGACTTGCACTTTCCTCATGTGCCCTTTGCTATGTTCTTCTTAAAGAATCTGATCATTACATGAATGCTTTTGATGATGAAAATTGCTTTTCCTCCTCTAGAAATTTCTCAAGTATCCCCAAAAATCATCCTAGCATTCTCCTATTACACTTCATCAAGCTTAGATCTTCATTGGGCAACACCTCTCCAATGGCCTCCTATTTCTTGAGTCAAGAAAGGTATACCCCATTTTGGAAATGGGTAAAGACACCATTGGCTCATGCTTGAAATACGATAGAAGCTTCTTCTACCCTTGGTGTCTCTTTCCTACTCCATCTCCTCTTTTTCATATGGCTTTAGAACTCTCCAATTGTTTGAACACCAACTTACATAGTGATTTCCTTGTAAAATGGGCATCAGTAGTAGCATAGTCAAGCATATGACCAATAGAGTCATAGTGTGAGTGAGTAGTGTGGCCCCTTTGCATTTTTGGGTAAACTTTAGTGTAAAAATAGTTATTTAAAAAATCAAACCACAATCATTACTAGAAGATCATTGGTTTTGGTGCTGAGGTTCCTCTCTTGAGTGCATGAATTCAATCATCTCGATGAACTCCCAATGCTATCAGACTTGATCCATCTGTCATTGCATACAATTTTTTAACCAACAATTTATCCATATGTCTATTGTTGCAATGCCAATCCATTAACAATTTTGCAAGCATTCTTCCACATTAGAGAAAAAAATAGGAGAGATTATCTGAATGCATTAATATAGTTTTCAAATATGATAACAAAGCTTTGACCTTTAGAGAAGCTGTGGATAAGAAGTCACAAATGTTCGAATGGAGTGTTCATAGCTGATGTGATATCTAGCAAAAGCAAAAGCTTCAAAATTCCTCTTAATCAATCTCCTTATGAAGCATCCCCCTGGAAATAAATCATGATGGTGACAACATAGATATTTGAATTTCATCTCCTTGACATAAAAACTTATGAAACCATATTTATAGGAGAAATTTTAAACATTTGTTTCAAAAATATGGTCATTTAATGATGGAACTTTAAAATGAGTACAAGCATTGATGCTTGATTCTCTCCTTTATATCTCTCTATGTATAAAGAAACATCATTTGACATTGGATAATGATGTTCCCATATCAAAAATTTAAAACTATAGTTGTTATAATAACTTTAAAACAACTCCAATACCAAATACCTTATCAGCTTGCTAAAGTTAGCCAAACCACAAAGTGGGTATGGATTTTTTTTTTTTTTTTTTGGACAACTAACATCTCAAATTAGTCTAATAAACACCTTGTATTGACTGAAATCAATTTGCGTCACTAATTCATCTTTTGAAGCTTATTTTTAACACTTTCCACAAATTGTCAATTTTGTGTCAAGAGGTCCTTTGACCAGCCTTAAAAATTGAACCAAACATCTGACTAGGCTTTAAAATCAAGCATACTAATTCTTTGTTCCACATACTTTTACCTTGTCAAATCTTATCTCATGAAAAATTGTCAGTCAAAAGATATTGACTGTCAAAGTTGCCTCCTCAAAATTGCCTGCAAGAAAACATGTTAGAAAACCATAAATCACATTTGGATTTGGCTTTAATAACAAGACAAATTGACATTTGGGGAAACTAAAACTGGCGTGTTGGTTCACTATCATGAGGAGAGTATGAATCATTTATTAGGGCTCATGATGAATAACTAGACACATTTGGCGAATGGTTAAAGTGGACTACTTAGATTTGTAGACTGGAAACACTGGGAGAAAAGTGATCTTTGCAAATAGAATGGACCTGGAAAAGTGTGTAGAAAAATTCATCAAGATTTGAAAATTGGCACACTTAATGTATTTTTAGATTAAAATGCAATGGTACAATCCATTTGATCTCACCTATCATGGATTCAAAGTTATGACATCCCAAATAAGGGTACCAACCAATCTGCATTTTATGACACCAATAAAACTTTACAAATTGCTTTTGGAATTGCTTTTTAAAATTGATCAAATGGAATCATCATAAGCTCAAAATTGAAACATAGCAAGTATCTAAACTCTAGAATGTAGTGCAAAAGGAATTTTCTCATATTGGTCAACTAGATCAAAGTTTTCAAGTCAAATAGGGCCTCCCAAAATTCACAACAATTTGCATCAAAAACTGTATATAGGGCTTGATTTTTTGAATGACACTAAAAATCAGGGCTTCAATTTTGATCCCAATAGTGGCTCTATCTGGGGATGCATGTCCCTTGTGGGCATGGAAAGGATTCAAATCTCTAGTTGAAGAATACTATTCCGACAAAAACTTTCTCCGAACAACTTATTGAAAATAAGGAATCTATTCATAAACTCTACAAATGTGGCCCCGGGCCACCAAACTTATCAAAACTTCTTACTTCTATCATATATCTGATTTTCATCTACACTTTCATGAGGTAAGCTGAAAAAATTTCTTTTATGAGTTTCACCAATTAGATTAGCATTCTAAAATAGCTCACTTGGCAAAACTAAAACTACACCTTCATTCTCATACTACATGTACAAATCAGCATTAACTTCTACATCATGCTCACTATGAAAATACAGATCAGCATGCTCATGTAAATTAGGATCAATCTAAAAACCGTCATCTATAGATGACCGCTACATGCTATTAGCCGAAAACATGAATGATTCATATTCTACCTTGTTCAAAATGTTGCAAGTGTCAACATTTTGCAACTCACCTTGTGTAACCAAATGTAAGGAGTCTATAAAATATGATCATTGCCTACTTGCAGTCATGTTACTCATCAAATCAGATTTATCTTTCACTAAAACTTCTTCACACTCAAACAACTGATTAGTCACCAAGTATGAAAACTTATCCTAAAAGTGCTGATCTAAACTATGTTGATCACAAGCATTTTCTTCATCTAAAAAAATGTTAGAATGAACCTTGAACTCATCTCTACAAAACTTATCTACACATAAAGAAAATCCATAATCAAATTGACAACTTTCACTATTTTCCTCTTTACCACATGAGACATCAAAACATATTGTAGCAAAACCAACATGACAAGCATCTAAAACAACATCAAACTTCCCTTCACTAAAATCCCCCACATCCAACAAGTCGTCATGTGCAAAGACATTTGAGGTACTATCATATACACCTCCAAAATCTAACAAAGATTATTTGGATTCTATATGTCTTTCCACATCAAACTTTGGGGAAGTAACTTGACTGAATGAAAAAGCATTATGAGGGAAAATATGAGCATCCTTAGAAACACTTACATGCTTTTCAAAATTAGGAGTGAACAAAGTTGAAATTTCATCAGGGCTCAAGAAGACTGCCTCACAAATCTTCTCCTATCTTCAATTACTATCTAGATTAAATGATGTAGGAGCATCCTGAGCTACATTGTTATCCTGCATGTTTCAATTTTTGAGCCATTTTACCTTGCTACTAGAATTGTGTTTTTTTCTAGTTTTTCGATGCCTGTTGTAGGACATGTAACTAATTTTTCACAATGAATGAGAGGATTAAAACTTTATTTATTAAAGAGGGCCTAGATTACTATCTATGATCCAAGGCATAAGTCATAATTCCTTATTAGTTGGGAAATATGGAAATTCTCCTGGATTATAAATTTTTGATAGTTTTGCACAATAGTTTTTTGTGCTTGAATTTTGGAATGGAGGCACACATTTCCTTGGTAAATTAGACCTTTTTCATTTAAAGGGTTGTAGTGGACCTAAAGTACTACCTCTAGTTTGAAGTGTGAGTTCTAATTCCATTGGAGCTAGGAGATATTGTAATTTTTCTCCGATATCAATTTCTGTTGGAGGCTGATTTGAGGCTTTTCAAGAATTTAATTTTAGTTTTTAGCATTATGGGCTGACCTGTGGCTTAGCTTAGTATAATTAATGGTCTTGGGTAGAGTCTTAATCATTATTTTTGGGAGAAAATTCTTAGGGGGAGCAACTTGGAGGAAAATTTTTGCATTTGAGTCTAGAGATCTGTTCTTCTTTGAAAGATGTATTCTTCTTTGTAATGGTTGTAATGAAAAAGGCCATATAGCCAAGCATGTCGGATGTAAAATTATTGATATGAATATATGAAGATATTGTCTCTCTCTAGATTTGAATCTCATTCTTCTTGTTCATTTTTCATTGTGTGTTTGTTTGTTAGTTTCTAGATCACCTCATTTTGGGGTACATCTGGACTAGTGCTTCATCATGACATGAAGAACTTACAACATAAAATTCATTAGTATAACACTTTGGGATATCAAAATCATTACAACATTCATTCTTATCATGGAAAGAACTACCTCCACTACTATTATATAATTCCTCAACTTCATATTCACTATAACAAAGTTTATTTTTATTTTCATATCCATCTTCCTTATGCTGATTACAATTATCTAATTCATTTGTATTTGAATCCACCACTTCACATTTAGAAGAAAAATTATCTTTCTCTAAGGATTCATTATATTCATTACTACCTTGACTTTTATCACACTCATTATTATCATTAGAAGATATATCTTGAAATCTATAATTATCACTTTTCATCTCCTTAATAAATCTTTCAACTTGCAAAAACTCTTGTAGTCTTATAGGTGTCGGCCAATTAACTAAATTAGGCATTAGAGCATCTAGAAAACTTTAGGTAGTGAAGATTCCTTAGGTTTAGAATGAAAGGGAATCTTTTTGATTATGGATTTAAGCTTTAAGCTTTACATAACATTGTGTGGCATTTAAACCTTGAGTACTTCCTACTTCAATTCTTATGGAATTGACAATCTTATTGTAAATCTATTTATTCAACATAGAAATGTTGTTGACTATAGTCTTCAAACTTTCAAAACTTGGCAAACTAATCTCAGATCTGAGATTTGACTCTATCATAAAATAAAATTTCTACCTCTTTCTTCTAGTGCTGAAAATTACTGAATAGAGGCAACCATTTTTAGCACTTGACTTCCATGAAAGAAAAACATGAAAATCAAAATACCTCAGGTGTCGATGTAAGACTTTGGTTTGTTGATTTGACATAGGTGTATACTAAAAATCCTTCACACCATTGATAAAACTTTGTACAGTTGCCACCTCCTTGCAAGAAGATAATGAAATCACTACTGTGATTTACCTTTTAACACTTCACTTTCTTATAACAACAGATGCAACAATACCTTTAAAACTTATCAAGAAATCAAATTTCATTTTCAAGAAACTATCAAAAGCTTCAGATCTACCCATACAACTAAAAGTCTTTCAAAATATTATAGTGAAATCAATTAGGAACAAATTGGTGTAGAGATTTAGAGTTGCCACTCACTCATGTGAGAAATAAAACATAATTTGTCACTTGAAAAATCTGAACCAGACCTTCAGATGTAGGAGAAATGCAAACCATTAAACCACTGTTGTAGATTTACAAATTTGAAAAGAGAACAAAACCTTTTATTCATTCTTGACCCTAATTTTACAACAAAACTTTGAAAACAAAATCTGGCTAAATTGATTGAAGCTAAACACTCTTAGCAATACAATTTACACTCAACCTCAAAGTTACTATTGCAAATGGATGAAACTTCACTGGGATACATAATTTGGAGTAAGTAACTAGAAAAAACATCAGATACTTACTGTTGCAACTTTTTTGATGCACTTCTTCTATTGTATTAAATTTTTCTTTATCAAATTCTCAAGGTTTGTCTACCATATCAATTCAATATGATCCCCAACAAAGTCACCATTTTGTTGGTGTTTTCAAACAACATAGTTTCAAATTACCCTAATGAGAACAAGATATATCTAGGGGTAGCCACTTCCCACTTTCAACATACCCTTTCAGACACCGAGCCAACTATAAGCCTAGACCCTTCTTCCACTTCAGACTCTATAAAACCTAGGCGGGTGTACCTCAGATTCATTTATATGGTACTAGTACTAAAACATATTCTTAAATATAACAAAGAAGATGAAAACCCTAAATCTTCTAACACTTATGCAGATCTTAAGACATGAATTAGCTAATAACATGGCCAAAGAAATTGCTAAGCTAAGTGAGGGTATCCTTTTCAATTCTTCAACATTTAAAGGGAGAATATATGATTAATGATGTTGATTTCAGCAATACCCCAAATATGCAGCAGTAAGAAAAAGTTGATCCAATAGCTAAGTAGTGCCTTATCTATTGGAGAATTCCACAAATCACACACATACATCTATGATACCAGTCACATATTCCATACATCAATATATCAAATCTATACTATCACTTTGTGAATCAAATATCGATGTTCATAAAGACCTCATTCTCATGAAATATCCTTCTCAAAATAACCAACAACCCTGTCAAATACATCAAGCATTTACTTGGCCCTTTGTTCCAACAAAAACATATATTAGACATACAACCTTAAGGGGATATAAATAGGTCTTAGTTCTTTGTCCCTAAACCACATAAGATTGCAGATTATAGAGATAGGAGACGAGAATCAAAATATAACTAAGAGATTCATGCTCATTTGTATTCATTTCTTTGAAATTATACATTTAGATGCATGTAAAATAATTCATAAAATCGCTAAGTAGATCAAAACTAGCTATAATATCTTAACTACTGCTATTCATAGAAGAGAAATATGCTAAAGAATGTGGTGTAATCACAGCTCTAGATTCAACAATGTGGTCTCATAGACAAACTGCCAGCGCTTACCATGGATGAGAAAGAGAAAGATATAAAAGAAGAATGAAATCTTAGATCTGATCTCAAAATGACATGTGTCCATTTGAATCCTCATTCTTTACTATTGTAAAATATCTCTCATCTTTCTACCATTGAGATTTGATTCGGTTTTCATCATTGTTTTGTAACTAACTCAAAATATCTCTTCCTTAATGATGAAAACTCTTTTGCTACTAAAATATCTGAAATGCATCATAAAATGTTGATAAAATCTCCAATTAACCAACTAAGATATGAAAAAGATCACCTATAACTACATTCATGCTACCTTTTACATTCAATCAGTTCACCATTTCACTGGAAACTAAATCTGGATTGCCCCAACCTAATGAAAGTGAAAGCTAGGCACTTGAGACAAATCCTCACATACTTGGAACCAATGATATCCAGTTCAAAAATAAACTCCAAAAATGAAAAGTTCATTCTCTCCCAATTTTAGTGATATATTATACTCTTATATGGACTTACCAAAAACTCCTAGGATCTTAATTTGGTTTTTGGGCTCCAACTATTGCTTCATACTACACTTCATTTTAAATTTTAAATACAAAGATTAAAAATTTTCCAAAGTTTGGACTATAGGTTTAGAATCAAATTTATTTAAACCTTTCTACACATAATTTTCTAGAGGACATAATAAAATTATGATTTTTTGAATTTTGAAAATTTTGACCAGAAATTCTATCCAGGTCAAACATGTTTGACCAACCTTGCCATGGGTCATGTTCTGATTGGCTAGATTTTGCTTCATCACCTAACACTTGTCATGTGTCACTATCTTATTTGTCCACTATTCTACCACTTAACAGCCACATCATCACACCACATCACTAGTCACCATGTCACATGATGAGTCAGCATCATGCCACATCATCGTAACATAGCAACCATGTGACATGTGTCATTTTGATCCTCCTTAGCACCTCAGAAAGCATGCCATATATGAAGCCTCTGTCATATGTCAATTTCTAACTTGTCCAACTCAAATAGCTACCTCAAAATTATTTCCATGTGTCATCCTCTGATTGGTCCATGGTTGCCTCATCAAAGGTTGCCATGTCACATGGTTATCCTTCTTGCATCTCTCCTTTGGTGACATGGCGACAACCGTCCAATCTACCATGTGTTTCCATCCTATGCCTCAAATTTTAGACTGCAATGTGTCATTATGTTGCCACATGTTGCCACTTGTCCTATTTTGATTGGTTCTCAGGTCTAGTCATCATTCCATGTCAACATATTCAATCAAAACTCATTGCTTCCAAAAGTGCTTTGTCTTGAAGAAACTAATCATAAGATTGTTCAGGCTTATAAACATTTTGAAAATGGGTCTCGCCCAATGTGGGATATTACATTCTTACTGAAAATTCATTCTTGTTGCCAATGCTCTAGTTTATCTCCTAGCTATTTCCATTCAAAATGTTTGCTGACGCCTACTTTATCAAATGTTTGCTGACACCTACTTTATCAAATGTTTGCAAGCTTTTCTTTTTTGTATGCTTGTAAAATAACAAAGTACGACCCCCTTTTTTTTGGAAGAAAAACACCCCATTCTTTTCAAATGGCAGTCTCCACATGTTGTGACTTGCACTTTCCTCATGTGCCCTTTTCTCTGTTCTTCTTAAAAAATCTGATTGCCAGATGATTTCTTTTGATGATGACAATTGCTTGTCCTCCTCCCAAAATTTCTCAAGTGTCCCAAAAAGTCAACCTAGCATTCTCCTATTACACTTCATCAAGCTTGGATCTTCATTGGGTGGCACCTCTCCAATGGCCTCCTATTTCTTGAGTCAAAAAACATATACCCTATTTTGGAAAGGGTAAACACCATTGGGTCATGCTTGAATATGATGGAAGCTTTTTCTGCCCTTGATGTCTCTTTCTTGCTCCATCTCCTTTTTTTCCTATGGCTTTAGAACTCTCCAAGTGTTTGAACAACAACTTACATAGTGGATTTCTTGTAAAATGGGTGATGATAGCAACATAGTCAACCATATAACTGGTAGAGTCATTGTGTGAGTGGGTGGTGTGGCCCTGTTGCATTTTTAGGAAAAATTCAGCACAAAAACACTTATTTGAAAAATTAAACCACAATTATTACTAGAAGATCATTAATTTTGGTGGTGAGATTCCTCTCTTGAGTGCATGGACTCAATCACATTGATAAACTCCCAATGCTACTAGATGTGATCCGTCTATGGTTGCATACAAATTTTTAACCAAAAATTTATCCATATGTTTGTTGTTGCAATGCCAATCAATTAACCATTTTGTAGGAATTCTTCCACATTGAAGAAACAAATAGGAGGAGAAGGAGATATTATCTGAATGCATTAATATAGTTTTCAAATCTGATAATGAAACTTTGACTTTTGGAGAAGTTCTGGATAAGCAGTCAAAAATGTTCTAATGGAGTATTCATAGCTCATGTGATATCTAACAAAAGAAAAAACTTCAAAATTCCTCTTAATCAATCTCCCTATGAAGCGTCCCCCTAGAAATAAATCATGATGGTGACAACATAGACATTTGAATTTCATCTCCTTGACATGAAAACTTATGGAACCATATTTATAGGAGAAATTTCAAACATGTGTTTCAAAAATATGGTCATTTGATGATGGAACTTTAAAATGAGTATGAACATTGATGCTCAATTCTCTTCTTTATTTCTCTCTATGTATAAAGATACACCATTTGACATTGGATAAAAATTTTCCCATATCAAACATTTAAAAGCATAGTTATTATAATAACTTTAAAACAAATCCAATCGCGAATACCTTATTAGCTTGCTAAAGTCAGCCGGACCCCAAAGTGGGTTTGGCTAAAAAAAAATTCATTTTTGAACAACTAACATCTCAAATTAGTCTGATAAACACCTAGTATAGACTGAAATTGATTTGCATCACTAATTCATTTTTTGAAGCTTATTTTTAGCACTTTCCACAAATTGTCAATTTTGTGTTGGGAGGTCCTTTGACTAGCTTTAAAAATTGACCCAAACACCTGACTAAGATCTGAAATAAAATAATGTGATTCTTTGTTCCACATACTTTTACCTTGTAAAATCTTGTCTCATGAAAAATTATTAGTCAAAAGATATTAACTGTCAAATTTGCCTCCTTAGAACTACCTAGAAGAAAACATGTCAAAAAACCATAAATCACATTTAGATTTGGCTTTGAAAATAAGACAAACTAACATTTGGGGAAATAGAAATTGGGTGTTCCCTCACTGTCACAAGGAGAGTATAAATCTATGATTAGGGCTCATGATGAATAATTGGATGCATTTGGCAAATGGTCAAAGTGGGCTACTTAGATTTGCAGACTGGAAACATTGGGAGAAAAGTGATTTTTGCAAATAGAATGGACTTGGAAAAGTGTGTAGATGAATTTGTCAAGATTTGAAAATTGGCACACTTAAAACATTTTTAGAGTAGAACGCAATGGTACAATACATTCCATCTCACCTATCATGGATTTAGAGCTATGACATCCCAAATAGGGGTATTGACCAATCTACATTTTATGACACTAGTGAAACTTTACAAATTGCTTTTGGAATCACATTTGAAAATTGATCAAATGGAGTCATCATAAATTCAAAATTGAAACATAGCAATTCTTTTACCTCTAGAATGTAGTACAAAAGGAATTTTCTTATATTGGTCATTTGGGTAAAAGTTATAACAAGTCAAATAGGGCCTCCCAGAATTCAAAACAATTTGCATCAAAAAGCATTTATAGGGCTTGATTTTTTGAATGATACTCAAAATTAGGGCTTCAATTTTGAGTCCCAACACCTAGAAAAAACTAAAAATTACATAAGAGTTCAAACCCCCCATTCTCTTGCCTTGGGATCTCATTTATATAGCATGAGATGCAACATGCTTCAGACCTAGAGAAGAATGACAGATGTCCTCAAGACAAAAAGATATTTACAAAAAAGTTACTATCATAAAAGAAAAAAAATTGGTACAATAGAATGTTTACATCATAAAAATTCCTTTTGTGGGACTACTTCTACTATGGCTTGTTATCGTTGAGGAGCTCTACTTGATTATTGGCCTTGATGCAATTTCCATTCCTTAGATTGTGGGACAATTGGATTTACCTATGATGGACCAAGTTCTAATATTTGAAAGCTTGGATTGAGTCATGGTTCTCCATCCAAGTTATCATGTATTGACAAACCAATAGCTATAATTGATTTCTTTTACTAACAAGAGAGTAGAAAAATAAAAAATAGAATTCATACCATCCTAAAAGGTTTGAGAAATAATGAAAACAATAGAACCAAGGATGTGGTCTTGTTCATCCATGCCAAAGATATTGTAGAGAGAAAAGTACAATGTCTGTGCTCTAGGATTGAAATACTTTCTCAACAAAGGCTCTAGAGTATTTGGTGTAACTAGGGGTAATGATCCTATCCTAACAAAATGTTCTTGTAATGGTACTCACCTTAAATAAACCCTCTGTGTATCATACCTAACTTGGAGCTCTTCCATATCTATCTTCTCATGAACTACATGGTTAGGGTTTAATTTGAAAACCTCTTTGAACGATTCTAGTGAAACCCTAAAAAGATTATCACCATCATGATTCTTTACTATCCTATTTATTGGATCATATTTCTTTGACATTATTGCAAGAAAATATCATAAAAAATAATTCTTGGGATAATTAATTTTCCAATGTCAAATTCCCATACATTATTCAGAGGAGTATCACTACAAACCATTTACGAAAATACCCTAAACCTTTGATAGATACTTCAACATCTCTCAACCAGTTTTCTTTGTTATAAAAACCCTCACTAACCAATAACCTAGGGTTCTTAGCTATTAATTTTTTTCCCCTAGCAAGCTCATTCATGGATTGTGACATTTTCTCTAAGAAATCATCATGCACAACCCTTTTAAGTTAAGTTTTTTCCCTGAAAAATACCTTCATGGAGGTATGTTTAAAAAAATATCTCACTATGAATATACTTTATCAATTTCTCAAAAATCCAAAATACTCACCCAATTTTCCTATTTTTCTCCTTGAAAATCATTAACAACTCCAAACCCTTAGAAAAATGTGTCTTTAGCTCTGAAAATCTTTGTTTTGTGAGAATTTTTCAACTTTATTGTTTGATAATGAAAATTCATAACCCTTATTGCAAATTTGATCTCACACATAACAACATTAATAAAAATTAATACCCCAATAGTCATATTTTATGTTGTGCCATGGAATTTGAAAAATTATCATTGATTTTTTACAAATCAAACAATTTAGCTTTAAAATCATATGATTTCCTTACTCTTTTAGTGAAACTAGCCACACATCAACAAGGCACTTCTCCACATTTCATAAAGTTTGAGCAGTTTCAAATTGTAGGAAAGTGTCGATCATCGATCTTCACAAGATTGACAATTACAAAAATTCTTTGGAATTACTATACTTGCCTTTAATATTTTGGATCCACTTACATAGTCACCATCCAACTCGCTAAACACATAGGCTTTCTCAACAAATCAGTGTAAGACATTTTGCATGTGTCCTACCTTAGTAATACCAGGCAACTTTATGAACGACTAACCCCACCTAGCCATGTGTCATCAAGGCACTTCGTCACTTTCTTTAAACATTTAACATCTTCATAAAGTAGGAGAGCACTCTCCGTTGATCTCCAAATGATCGACAGTCCCATAGGATTTTATTTGTTTGAAACTTAGTCAATGAAAATGTTTTAACTTTCCATGTGTTCTAACATTCTCCAACTATTTTGACACTTTTTCATCCTGGTGGTGCATAACAAAAATGAATTTCATCGAGTACACATTTACTAAGGTGCTTCCCCACATTTTCCAAAGTTTGCATATCTTCAAATTGAAAGAAAGTGTTGATTGTTGATCTTTCTTTGATCAATCGTGGAACATTACATTATTTTAAGAGGGTCCCAACCACCTAGTTCATCCAGTGAAATGGCATAATCTTTCCAACATGTCCTAACAATAGTTTGACAACCTTGAACTTTTTTTGAGAAAGCCTGACTTTTTGCGGGTCATTAAGGGACTAACATCATTAGGGGCTACATGTCATGTAGGTACTTCTCCACATTTGCCAAAACTCAAACATTTTCATATTGCAGGAAAGCGCTCATCGTTGGCCTTTCTATGATCAACAATTTGTAAGAAAAAACCATACCATGGTTAAAAGACATTCAAATATCACAATTAAATCACATAGTTAAATCTCGATAGCAATATCACAATTTGACTTGTTGTGGAAATTATCTCCTACTTATCAATTTGATAGAAATCCCCTTATGAGTCAAAGAGTTTGACTCAAAATCACACAGTTAAATCCTGATAGCACTATCACAATTTGACTTGCTGTGAAAATTATCTCCTACTTATTAGTTGATGAGCTTAAGGAGCTTTCTAATGAATGGTTCATAAGGCACAACACTCGGTGAAGGTTTTTTAAATGGAGTTGCAAGCTTTGGGTTTAACCATGGAGGAAAATTTGTAGTTAAGCATGCTCAAGCCATAGTAGTAGTGGGATGCAAGATCTTTCAGGAAGTCCTAGTGCTTCACCCCTGTGAGCATCACCTAGATCCAATGAGTTCTAAGTGTTCCATTTATTCTCATGAGATATGGATTCATGTTGAATCACTACTCATGAAATGTGGGTCAATGAGTTTGACTCAAAATCACACAATTAAATCCTGATAGCAATATCACAATTTGAGTTGCTATGGAAATTATCTACTACTTATCAATTGATGAGCTTAAGGGGCTTTCTACTGAAATATTCATAAGGCACAACACTTCATGAAGGTTTTGCAAATGGGGTTGCAAGCTTTGGGTTTGACCATGGAGGAAACTCTGTAGTTAAGTGCGCTTAGGCCGAAGTAGTACTGGGATGGGTGACCTCCTGGGAAGTCCAGGTGCTTCACCCCTGTGAGCATCACCTAGATCCAATGAGTGCTAAGTGTTCCATTTATTCTCATGAGAGATGGATTAATTTTGAATCACTACTCATGAAACATGGGTCAATGAGTTTGACTCAAAATCACACAGCTAAATCTTGATAGCAATATCACAATTTGACTTGCTATGGAAATTATCTCCTACTTATCAAAAGATTTTTATGAAAGTATTTTAAAGAAAAACATGAAAAAATAAATAAAAGGAATTTATAAAACAAAAAACTTCCCAAATATTTTCAAAATATACCAATATTTTCCTACCTCTTGAAAACCAGGGCATAAACAATAAGGGTTTCATGAAACTTAAGGTTTACATCTAGTCCATTTTGACACACCCTTCCTCTAAAATCATGAATCCACTAGGATTTCATCGTGAAATGCAACAAATTTATTAAATAATGAGAAACTAGGCCAACACTAGGTTGCTCAACATACATTAAGTTTAACTGGTGCTCAACACACACTAAACGTCCTTTGCTCAGCTTACACTAGATTTTTTTTTGCTTGACACTATTAAATTTTATCGGTCACAACTAACTTTCTTGGCTTCCACTATTTGCTCAGTTAGGCTTGGTGTACACATTTCTTTTCTTAGTCTTCTTCTTGTCTTTTCTCAAGTATCCTTACATTATATCGTTAAGTAGATAAACAATATGCTATATGATCAAAGTCTTACTTGGTCTTAGTGCTTCTTTTATACACCATATAACTCAACCTTTCTCTAGGTACTCTTTTTATCCTTTCTTTTCAAATCCTCTTCATCAATCAATCAAATGATAGCATTTAGACCAAATGAGTAATTGTCTCACCAGCAAGTAGCATGTTTGACATCACTAACAAAATAATGATTGTTTTGTGATAGGTTTCATCAATATTTCCATTTCTATACTTCAACAATCTTCTTCATTTCAATAGTCTCCCTCTTTGGAATTGATGGTAAACCAATACCAACAACACTACCAAAAAGAAATGTAATACCTTTTATTGAAATCTCTCCCTATATCAGTATTTTTCCTTCTTCTATATAGGCTACAATCTCTCTTCTTTTTTAGATATTTCATGTAACTCTTTCTCTCTCAAATCTTTCTCCCTCTTTCTAATCTCTTTCTTTTTTGGTACTAACTCTCTCATTCTTGGTAATGCAAATCTCTCTTTATATATTGTCCCTCTTTGACAACAATGCCAATGACTTTTCATACTCTCATGTAGATATCAAAAATTTAGGTTCTCCCTATGTCACCTTGCATGTCACTGTAAATATTCTATTTCACCTCTTTCCTTACTTTAGGTAGTTCCTAAAGTAAGATCCACTGCATCAAGTTGTAAAATATGTCATTCAATTTAGTTGATGTAGGGCACTACTCTTGCTTCTTAAGTAGCTTTGGATAGGGGTATCACACCTAGATTACCACTAAAATATTCATGTACATTCTTAGGTATAATTTTTTTGAATATATCACCTTTTTGTTCCTTTGTATTCACATATTCCATTCTCACTTCTTGTCTTGAACCGACTCTCTCAAGTAATGATACTTGATTGCAATATGTTTTGTCTTTGTATGCATCACAGGATTTTTAGAGCTGTTTATAACACTTGTGTTGTCATAGTAAATTACCATAGGTTTAGTGATTTCTTTCTTCATTCCTTTAAATAAATGTTTGATCCACACCACATTTGTAAAATTCATAACAACAACCACATATTTAGCTTTAGTAGTAGATTGTGAAATACAGTTTTTTTTCTTGCTGGTCTAGGTAACCAATCTTTTTCCTAAGAAAAATGCTCCACCATTTGTACTCTTTTTTTCGTCAATGTTTCCAACCCAATTAGCATCTATATAGGCTCTCAACTCAAACTTTTAATTTTTCTTGTAGTATAGACCATAGTTTTTGTATCTTTCAAGTATCTCATAATCCTTTTAACAACCATTAAGTGATTCTCCTTAGGATTTGCAAAAAATCTTGCAACAATCCCAATAGCTAGTGCAATATTAGGTTTGCTATGAAGTACATATTACAATTTTCCAAACATAGAATTGTATAATGTTTGGTTTACCTTAGTAGAATCATCAGTT
The DNA here is from genome assembly GCA_028749045.1 of Cupressus sempervirens. Taxonomy (NCBI): domain Eukaryota; kingdom Viridiplantae; phylum Streptophyta; class Pinopsida; order Cupressales; family Cupressaceae; genus Cupressus; species Cupressus sempervirens. The sequence continues at coordinate 897,856,474 of CM053792.1, forward strand.
TTGGATAGTTTATGTCATGTCACCATAGGAGTACTAGCTGGTCTTGAATCTTCCATACCAAAAGTTTTCAAGATTTCCTTTACATACTTATATTGAGTAATGTAAATAATGTATTTCATCTTATAAACTTGTTATCCAACAAAAAACTATATTTCTCCAAACATAGATATCTTAAAATATTTCATCATTTCATTTGCAAATGTCTTGCACAATGCATTTTGTCCTCAAAATATGATATCATCAACAAATATTTCAGCTAGTAAAATTCCTTTACCTCCTTCTATCTTCAAGTACATATTATTATTTTCATCAATCTTCTCAAAACTAATTTTCACAAGATAGTTGTGCAGTATTTTATACCATTCTCTGGGAGCTTTCTTTAAATGATATAAAGTTTTGTGTAGTCTACACACCATGTTATTTTTTTTTGGATCAACAAATCCTTTAGGTTGTTCAATGTAAACCTCCTCTTCTTGTATACCATTCAAAAATGATGACTTAACATCCATTTGATAAATTTTGAATCCTTTATAGGTAGAATGAGAAAGAAAAATTCTTACTCCTTCTGATCTTGCAATTAGAGAAAATGTATCTCATAGTCAATTCCCTCTTCTTGTGCATAACCTTTGCAGACTAATCTTGCTTTATTCCTTGGCTATGTTCTTCTTTCAACAATAGGTCATTCATTAAGTTCAAACATAGGTTCACTATGTACTTCTCTATTAGGTAACTTGACATTACTCTCTTATAAACTAATCTCGACATCAGAATGTACCTCAGCTTTTGATTGTAACTTAGCTCTTGAATGCAACTCAACATCCACTGTATGTGACTCAAAAGTAACTGATTCTTGTTGATTAGCAGCTACAGTATCATCTACATTAGTAGACATGCCTTCATAGTAGTACATAAAGGATTTTTAATTCTCAGGTTCCTTCTTATGTTCATCTTCATGTATTTATTTATATTCATTAAATTTTACATTTTTAATTTTCACAAATTTGTTAGTGTTAGTATTTAAAAACTTATAAGCTTTTCTTCTTGTTGAATAACCTAAGAATATACCTTCTTCATTTTTTGCATCAAGTTTATCATTTCTATTGTCCTTATAAATGTAGTATTTTCTTCCAAATACCTTAAAATATTTGACAGTGGGTAAGTATCCACACCATAATTCATAAGATGTGAAATTTGTACCTTTCTTGACTTGTGTTTGGTTCAAGGTATAGACAATTGTACTAACAAAATCTCTCAAGTATTTTAAAGCAACATTCTTCTTCATTATTAGTGTTTTGGCACAATCCATAATAGATCTATTCCTCCTTTCAACTATCCCATTCTATGGAGGGGTCCTAGGTGCAAAAGTTTGTCTCTTGATTCCTTATTCATTGCAGAATTTATTGAATTCATTTGATGTAAGCTCTCCACCTCTATTAGATCTGAGACAATTTAATCTTTTACTAGTTTCCTTTTCAAATTTTTCCAGATACTACTAAATTTTTTTTAAAGCATCAAATTTTTCTCATAAAAACATATTTGTCATCATTCTTGAGTAATCATTAACAAATAGAAGAAAATACTTGTCACCTTTGTAACTTTTTACATCAATTAGGCCACATAGATCAGTATGGACTAATTTCAAATTTTCTTTTGAAGTATGCCTTACTCTTATAATTAGACTTTGTCATCTTTTCTAACTGACATTGTTTGTAAATTAGATTATTAGGTTTCTTTAGTTTTGGAAAACCTTTGACTCTTTTCATCTTATTGATACTAACCAAATTGTTAAAATTTACATGACATAATCTTTTGTGCCATAGAAACACATAATCAAATTGTACAATAGGACAAGTAGCTTTATTCATGTAAAGATAAAAGAGATTACCTCTAGTCTAATATCTACTCTCAATGTGTTCTCCATTAGTATCATAGATCTTAGATTTCTTATGTTCAAATTAAACTTTGTATCCTAAACTATTCAATTGTGACACACTTAAAAAATTATAGTTAAGTCCTTCCACATAGTAAGCATTGCCACACATGATCTTGTTTGTCAATCATATTGATCATTTACCTTTCACTGGAAAATTTGCATCATTACCAAATCTAACACTCTTTCCATTGTAATTCTCAAGGGCACTGAACTTACTTTTGTCACCAGTCATGTGATGAGAACATCCACTATCAACGATCCATCTTTCACCTTTGGTTACATAAGATACTAATTCAATTGTCTCATCTTCATTAGAATCATCTTTCATAAAAGCATACATAAATTCATCATCATGACCATCTAATTCATCATTAGATTCTTCTTCAACAATATAACAAGCTTTCTTTCCCTTGTCTTTATAGGCTTTGTTACTCTCATCTTTTCTACCTCTAAATTTGTCTACACTTTTGTTGTATTTCTTCTCAAGACACCTTGCTACAATATGACCAACTTCATTACAATTAAAACATATGATGGATAACTTACCTTTGTATTTTTATTTTCATCTATGAAATATCCTAGCCAACAGTGCTTCTAGTTCTTCTAGATCTTAATCATCTATATCATTGTCACTAGCAATATACTTGACCTATTTCTTTCCTTTAGGTTCCTTCAATGTTATCTTAGCTTTGAAAGTGGAATCAATATTCTTTGTTTTAAAATTATCAAAAATTGAAAGTTCAAAAGTAGTGAGTCTACCAACTAGTCCTTTAAGGGTTAGATCACTACTAGGAGTATACCTCAGTTCTTGTATAGTAGAGACTCTAATAGCACACATAGGCAATAGGGTTCTCAACACTTTTCTAATCATAGTCTCATCTTCAATAATTTCATTTTTCCCTTTGATTGCATTTACAACATCTTTGATTCTTGCATAATATTAGACTATAGTCTCACCTTTTTGAATTCCCATTTCATCAAATTTTCCTCTTAGACTTTATGTTTTGGCTCTTAGATCATTCTTGTCTCCTCCATAGATCTTTGTAGGGCATCCCAGCTTCCTTTAGAAGTGGTGCATGTTTTGATGTCTACAAACTCTGAATAGCTTAGGGTAGATGCAATCTCCAACATTGTTTGATTGTGCTCTTTCTTCTATTTGAGTTGTTCAATAGTTAGGGATCCAAATGCTACAACATGTTCATTGGTGATAGTTGTCTATGCATAATCTCCAAGTCCTCCTAGATGCAACTTCATCAAAATTTTCCATGTACAATTTTTTTTCTTGTTTAACTTTGGCACCTCCTTTCTATACATCTTGATCTTTAGCTTCAAGTACCTTCAAAAAATTTCTTTTAGAAGCACCAAATTCTTTTATACAAATTGTTTGAATGCTTTAGAATAACTTAGAGTAGGGTGAATCGGTTATTTAAGGTCCAAATGTATAGATAAAACTTTTTATTACTTAAAAAATACATGTGCATGCATTTATCATCCAATATCTCAAACCATAGTATCTTATTGTCCTAGGTCAAATTTGTAGACACCTATATCTGATTACACCATTAGGTCATCTTATTCAGTCATCTCCCAGGATATTACTGATTAAATATTTATTATTTAATTAATTAATTGTCATCCCCTAGTTAATTAATTAATTTAATTAACTATAGTCCAGTTGATAAAATCAAAGGATAACCCAAAATCAATTTATCAATTAAAACCCTACTCCTCTATTAAGTTAAATAAATCCTCAAATCTATTTAATTTAACCTTGCATCCCCCATTTATTAAATAAATCATTTAATAAATCATCCAAACCCCTAAAAACCATCCCTAAACCCTATCCGTGCCCCTAATCCAACCCATTCACCCATACTAACCTCACTTAGAAACCTAACTAACCCATCCCATCATAGTAAGCCACTTTCCCCCTAAACCCCTTTCTAAGCTAAGACTAATCTCCTTCCTAAACATGTGCACAAATTTAAGCAAGGGTTAAGACTTGCTAACCCAAGCCAAAGTAAACAAGTCTCCCTTGTTGTCTTCCATCCCTATCCAAGAGCATTAATGGATCTTACATGGCATTAATGTATCTTACATCCATCTTACACACTCAACCTCCCTCATTACTCCTCTTGGCCTTCCCTTTTGACCACCTAATCCCCTTGTGACACTTTTCACAAGGCTAGAGCCCTGAACAAGAAAAATCCATGTGCTCCCCTTTGAAAATATCCTAACTCTCCCTCACCATTATTCCATCCTTGCATCTCGATCCTCTATCTCACTACCCCTTGGCCTATAAATAAAGCTCTTCCCTCTCACAAACCATCATCCATTTTATGAAAACTTATAATGCCCTATTGATCACTATATCAAAGCCATTTTACACCATTACCATGTCAAAATCCACCCATACGTCCATTGTTGAAACTCTCACCCATCTACAAGGTTGATAAAACCCCCATCCTTTGGAAGCTTGATCACATTGTGAGCATACATCCCCTATCCATCAGGGACATTTCTATGTCATTGTAGGTTACACCCAAGGAGCTTACCATTCTTGGTTTGCCTTCCTTTTTGGTGATAACCTTGTCCTATCATAAGTGTTTTCTTATTTTGTTATGGGAATGCTTTTGTTAGTATTAGTATTCAATTTGCACTACTGAATTAGGTGATACATTTTGGCATACCTAGTGGGACCCCGCATTTGGGTCACTATAATCACATTTTTGCTTTTTTATGTTAGATTAACCAAACTAATATTTTATGCTCATTTGTGTATGTAGTTGGTCTTCTAAAAAAATTTGTAGACACCAAGGTCTCTTATTAGAAAGTGCACTCCCATCCATACAAAAAAATTCCAACTTAAACAACATTTCAACAACCTTTGTTTGCAATCCAACAAGCATGAAATTGTGAACCTACAGCCATGAAATTGCCATCCTAAATAGGCAAGAATGTGAAACCACAAGGGTAGGATTGATCTCTATTATAAACCTCACCATCACGTGCCATTCAAAACGCCTTCATTATTCCCACTAACCTTATTCCCATGGGAATGCCAATTTTTACTAGCAGGATCACTGTAAAAGACCTACGAGAAGACCCAACCAAATCTATCAACTTTAAACCCCACTTTTTCTCTCCTCCATCAAACCTGCAAATACATTAGTTAGTAAGAATGCTTCCTTTAAAACTTGTGGGATCACTCTTTTGCAGGATCACTTAATTATTTTTTTCCTACGGCTTGCTTTTCTATGTTTTTCACCAATCTCCTATACCTTAGTCCTATGATTTTTAAATTACATTCTTGCATTGAGGAATCACAGATTAAAACCCATGGGTTCACTAGTCTAATCAACTAGTGACAAACTTTTTTTTTTCTATTGCAAGTATCTATTGGAGTAGAATGCTAACATATTTCTACAGGTTTCTTACAATGCTTTTTATAAAATCCATCTTTTAGTGGTTAAAATGAACATTTTTTGCTTTTTCATGGAATGCATATTTAAAACTTATAACTATTTTCATTCAATGTTTGAATAGTTTAATTAAAAGAATCCACTCTTGAATGTCAACTGTTAAAAATTGAACCAATGTGATTTACACTTCATTTTAAGGTGCAAGCAAATATTGTGTGGAACACCTTGACTTTAGGGCTTAAAATGAATTCATCAAATCCTGAATGATCTAAGGTTAAACTTGCTCTTATTCCCTCCTTTTAAAATCTTTCTCAATCAATTTTCTTTTGTTGATGTGGTTTACTTTGTTGGTCATCACTGTGAAGTTAGAAATGAACAATTGAATGCTAAGATCATGTGTCTTAAAAAACTAGTTTGTTCAAATACACCAAGGCGTCCAAAATAGAAATGAACCAAGTACCCTGTGTGTTTTGAGATTGTGCCCTCTAGCACATATTTTTCTTCTCTATTTTCTATAACATAAGACCTTAAAGTACATTATGCATGCACTGAAAGTTGTTAGTAAGATCATCTACAACAACCTATGAGTGCTTCTAGCAAGTTCATCAACATCTGTGAAGCGCATCCCCTTTGGTGAGAAGCTCAAAATGATAAAAATCTAGCCAGTATATAAATGAGGGGAAATGTAAGATTTCTCTCTCTATCTCCCAAGTTTGGGTGGTGTGTTTCTGGGGGTAGCTTGAGGTGGGAAAAATTTCTCAAGATTTCAACATATCCAGAATAGATCCTTAAGTGGATCACATATGTAACAACCATTTGGCAAAACTCCACAGACCTATTTACAACCCTATTTTAGTTATCATGATTTTATCCATGGTATGTTAATTCATAGTGCAAGGGAAACAACATCCCTCAAGATTACTCACCATTGTACTCCCTTGGTAGAGGCATAAGGCTACTTGGGTTTCACCTCCAAGGGTCATTGTTCCGTAAGAAGGGGAGCTTCTATTTTCAATGACTTGAAGATTTTTTGATGTGTATCATTTGTCAATTAACTCTTGTATCGACTCACCTCTTTGATTAGAGGGACATATTGCACTAGAATTAGAAAACATCAAGTTGTGGGCCATTGAATAGAATATTGTAACCAAAATTTGACCTTAGGGATAAAGAGTGTGTTTGAATTGTCTTATTTGTGCAAAAGACCTAAGAGAAACATTTGTAAAAACATACATAGTTTCTATGGTTACTATCAAATCCTTTTGGTAAAGAGATCACTTTTGTGTCTTTATCAAAGTTGATTTCTCCTTTGAGAAACTATTTTCTCATAATCCATCGCATTAGAAAACTCCTATCCTTGTTATCTCAAAAATAGTTGTTAGCAAGTCCATTCACAACAACTTTAGTCTCATTGGTGTTGGAAATCTGATTGAAAAGATCATTGATGAAGAAGATTCATTGAAAAAGGGAGATTTTTGTTAAAAGAATGTTTTCAATAATTGTTTTTTCATTGATGTCAAACCTGCTATGTGTAGGAATGACAATTTCTTATAACATCCAAGTACTATCACTTAGTTGATTGATGAAGAGAATTTGATCAACAAGATGTAACAAGAGTACCTAAGGGAAAGGTTGAGTTATGATATTGTAATGAAGTGCAAGGGCTAGTTAAGCCAATGGTTAAATGATGCATTGATAACATACTTGAAGATATAGAGGTTGGTCACACTTAGAAACATTGGAGGAATAAGTTATAATAAAGTTGACTACAAAGCTTAAACTAAGTTCATTAGTGGGTGTTGAGCAAGCTAGTTGAAGTCGAGCAAATTTTTAGTTGGAGTCAAGTGAATAAAAATCTAGTATGTGCCAAGTAATCTTTAGGTGTTAAGAAAAGTAATAGGTGCCAAGTGAACTTCAGGTGCTAGGCATTAGAAAATCTTAGTAGGTGCTGAGTTGACTTCAGGTGCTGAGTTGACTTCAGGTGTCGAGCATCAGAAAAATGTAGTTGGTGCTGAGTAACACAGTATGTGCCAAGCACTAGTATTTCAATAGTGTCAAGTTGTTACATTACTAGAAATGTCAAAGATTCACCAAATCTGAGCTGACATAATTGTTATCTTGAATTTTGTGAACTAGTTGGAGGATAAGGATGATGAGTTTGTGGCACAAAATTCTATGTAAACTATTTTTGGGTGAATTCAAAAATATTATTCAAAAAGTTTCTAGAGGAAACAAAATATGGGTTAGATATAATGAATCCTACCTAATCCATACGAATTGAAATTAAAGAAAGGAAGAATTGAGTGGGAAAAGAAGTCCCAGACATCTATTTAAGGAGTCAAAAACCAAGAAGCTACTATTGTTGCTACTATTGTTAAAGTGCCAAATTGTGAAGTGGTCAGAAGGGTGTCAAGGAGAAGGCATCTAGGAGAAGAAAGAGCACATAGGATCTACTTCAACAAGTGGTTAGAGAAAGATTATTGCACTGGTACATTGAGCATGGAGACTCAAGAAGACAAAGCTTGGAGAGAGGGTAAGCTATCAAAGCTACAGAGATTGAAGGCCAGGTAATATGAAGAGCTGAAGAGTGATCTGAGATTTGCAAGTTAAGTTGTATGTATAATTAGGTTAAAAAAATTTCTAATACTCTCCAGCAATTGTATAAGATATAAAAATCCTATGGACTTAGGTTGGTTTAATAGCCATTTGTAAATCCTTTAACAGGGTGGCATCCCAAGTGAATGTTCTAAAGTCCTTTAACCAAGCCCACTTCTAATAGGGTGGATAAATCCTCTAACAAGGTCACATTTAATAGTGTGTTGTATGCCTTTAACAGGGCATTCCTTTTATAGGGCATCACTTCAGAAGAGTGAGAATTGAGTAGCATGTTATTGGTGTTTCTTCCCAAATTGGGTTTCCATTTAAATCACTGTGTTATGTGTTGATTTTTTTATGTGTTATGCTTGCATGTTAATTTATAGTAACTTGATGACTAGGAAAGTTAAAGCTTGAATGGATGAATAGTGGAATGGACTCACTACACTTAGTGAAAAAGTTTGAATTGGACATTAGGACCTTGAATGACTGATTCGAACCCCCACACCCCCCCTCTTAGTTATTCTAAATTATTTCTAACAATTTGTATCAGAGCCATCTATTGATTTAGTTTCAAGGTAATAGAAGTAGGAAGATCAAGATGTCTAAGAGAGAAGTTCCCAAGCTCAACAAAGACAATTTTGTTGCATGGCAGAGTCTGACGAAATTGCATCTTGGATCAATTGGTGATTATGCAAAAACTTGAAAACAGAACATGTAGAACTAGTTGGACCTCTTATTGTAGATGATTTGAACAAAAAGAAGGAACACAATTAAGCAATGTTCAAGATTGCCTCTATACTATGTTATGCTGAATATGATGATATCAAAGGATGTGATACTGTATTCAAGATGTGGAAAGCCCTATTAGATATCTATGGAGGAGATCAGAATGTTCAGAGAGCAAAGAGAGAAAGCCTCAGAGGAAAGTTTGATGACATGAAAATGGAGGAAGGAGAGAATGTTGTTCAATATGAATCTAGAATGAAAGAAGTGGTAAGTGCAATAAGATGTCTAGGTGGTCAATTAGAAGAAGAGACTATCAATAGCAAATACTTGAGAACCTTGCTCCCTATGTATGGTACTAGAGTTTTAGCCATCCAAGAATTAAGGTGTATACTAGGAAATGCATTAACCTTTGAAGGAATAGTGGGAAGACTTTCTGCATTTGAGTTATCCAATTTTGACAACTACAGACTTGAGAACCTTGAATATAATTTCAAGGCCTAGTTGACAATGAAAGACATTGAAGAGGTGATATCAAAGAAGAAGAATAGAAAAGGAAAACATGCATCTAGTGATAGCAACACATATGAGGAAGATGCTGAACAATTGAAGCACTACTAGCTAGAAGATTCTATAGAGGCAAAGATAAATTCAAAGGTAAAATCCCTATCATTTGTTTCAATTGCAATGAAGTAGATCATATTGCTGCAAGATTTACACATAAGAACTACAAAGAAGGAAACAAGTACAAGAACAAAAGAGAAGATGATAGCAAAGACTACAAAGACAAATGCAAAAGATGCTACATTGTTGAAGAAGATTTTGATGAGAATGATGAATTAGATAAAGATGAAGATGAAGCAACAACATTGGTAATCTATGTGAACAAGAATAAAAAGTGGATAATATATAGTGGATGCTCACATCACATGATAGGAAATAAAAGTAAGTTTATTGCATTTACTCAATATGATGGAAATAGTGTTAGATTTGGAAATGATGCTCCATGTCAAATCAAAGGAAAAGGTTCCATTAAAATTATTGAGAAGATTTTATGTGATAATTCATACTATGTTAAAGGATTGAATTACAACTTGTTGAGTGTATCACAGTTAGGCAATGTAGGTTGCAAAGTAGAATTTGGAAACAAAATTGCCAAGATCTATTACATTGATGAAAATTTGATAGGAAAAGTTGAACAAACTAGGAATAACCTATTTTACCTAGATATGGAAGATGCAACTTGTCTTTTTGTTAGACTTGATGATGTATGGTTATGGCATAAAAGGTTGTGTCATGTTAACTTTGATAATTTGATTAGCATCAGCAAAAAGAAGAAAGTCAAAGGGTTGCCTAAACTAAAGAAACCTGAAAACACAATGTGCAAACATTGTCAACTAGGGAAGATGACTAAATCCAATTTCAAAAGTAAAACATATACTTCCAAAGAAGTACTTGAACTAGTCCATATAGACTTATGTGGTCCAACATAAGTGTAAAGTTACCTAGGAGATAGATACATAATGTTATTTGTGGATGACTATTCAAGGATGATGACTGCTATTCTTTTAAAGAAAAAATATGATGCATTTTAAATGTTTAAGTGATATTTGGAAAAATTTGAGAAGGAAATAGGGAAGAGTCTAAAATTCCTAAGGTTAGATAGAGGAGGAGAGTTTACATCAAAAGAATTTGAAATATTCTGCAATGATAGAGGTATCCAAAGGAAAACATCAACACCAAGAACTCCACCTCAGAATGGTATTACTGAAAGAAGAAATAGGTCAATGATAGACTGTGCAAGAACCTTGATGATGGAGAAAAATGTTTCTCTAAAGTATTGGAGGGAAGCTATAAGTATTGTTGTTTACACCCTGAACACAATCCAACTCAAGAAAGGTACAAATGCAACACCTTTTGAATTATGTTATGGTCATTCACCTAATGTAAAACATGTCAAAGTATTTGGTTGTAAATGTTACATTCTTAAAGATACTAGAAATGGCAAGTTTGATGCAAAGAGTGATGAAGGGATATTCCTTGGATACTCCACTAGAAGTAAGACATACAAGTGTTTGAATACTAACACTAACATGATTTTGGAGAGTACAAATATAAATTTTGATGAACATGCAGAAGTTTAGGTTGATGGAAATAAGCAATCAAAGGATTATGGATGTTTTGTATACTTCTATGAAGGAATGTCTAATGAAGATGATGCTACTAATCAAGTTGGGAATCAACAAAAATTTTTAGTATCAGCCAAGTCACACCCAATGAATGTTGAGTTGTATTTAAAAGCTAAGTTACAAAATGAAGGAAATGCACATTTTGATTCTAAAAATAACATACATGAAAGAGATGACGACGTACCAAATGGAGAAGAGAAAAATGACTCTGAAGCTGAAGGATAAAACATGCAAAGAAGGATAGAACCAAGATTAGCCAAATATGTCAGAAGATATCACCCTGTAGATCAAATCATTGGTGATAAGGATGCCAGACCAATGACAAGGAATAGACTAAGGAATGAATCATGCTTACTAAGCAAGGTTGATCCTAAAATAGTGAAAGATGCACTACGAGATGATGACTAGTATAAAGCTATGGAAGAAGAGATAGATTAGATTGAAAAAAAAAAAAAATATGGACCCTAGTTCCTAGACCAGTTGATAAGAATGTAATTGGTACCAAATTGGTGTTTAGAAAAAAACTTGATGAGAATGGTGAGATAACAAGAAACAAAGCCAGATTAGTTTGCAAAGGCTATGCACAAGAAGAAGGACTAGATTATGGGGAAACATTTTGCCCTGATACAAGAATGAAAGGAGTAAGAACACTACTTGCATATGTTGTATACAAAGGTTTCAAAGTCTACCAAATGGATGTGAAGTCTGCTTTTCTAAATGGTATACTATAAGAGGAAGTCTACATAGAACAACTAGAGGGATTTTTTGATGAAAACAACAAGGATATGGTCTACAAGCTACACAAGACACTTTATGGTTTGAAACAAGCACCTAGAGCATGGTATGAGAGATTACACAAATACCTTGTGAAGATAGGATTTGAGAGAATAGATGACAACAACTTGTATATCAAGGATGAAAAGGGTAAAGATATTTTGATATTAGAAATCTTTGTTGATGATATAATATTTGGAGGAAAAGATATTCTATGCAAAGATTTGTTGATCAAATGAAACATGAGTTTGAGATGTCAATGTTTGGAGAAATCAAGTTCTTTGTTGGATTACAAGTACATCAATTGAAGCATGACATAGTTGTGACCCAATCAAAATACATCAAGGAGATACTCAAGATATTTGGATTAGAAGAGTTAAAACCAATTAGCACACCAATGGCTACAAGACATAAGTTATCCAAGAATGATGAATTGGCTGAAGTGAATCAGACAATGTATAGATCAATGATTGAAAAGTTGTAGTATGTTGTATATAGTAGACTAGACATTGCATTAGTTGTTGGAATAGTGGCAAGATTTTCTATAGATCCAAGAGAAAATCACCTGATGGCAGTAAAGAGAATACTGAGGTAGCTAAAAGGAACTGATGACTTTGGTTTGTATTACAAGAGAAGTGAAAAGTTTGAGCTAAGAGCCTACACTGATTCAAATTGGAGAGGTAATATTGATGACAAAAAAAAAACTAGTGGAGGATCACTTTTCTTGGGAAAAAGATTGATTACATGTACCAGCAAAAAAAAAAGTTGTACCACACAGTCCATAGCAAAAGCTGAATATGTTGCAGTTGCTATCAATTGCACCAATATTGTATGGATCAAACATTTTCTACAAGGTATGAAGGAAGAGTTAAATGAGACTATGATACTTTATTGTGATAATATAAGTGCTATCAACATATCAAAGAACCCTATAATGCATGCCAAAACTAAGCATATTGCAATCAAGTATCACTATGTAAGAGAATTGGTGGAAGACAAACAATTGAAGATGGAATATGTTAGCTCAAAGGAACAAATTATTGACATCTTCACAAAAGAACTACCCAAAGAATCTTTTGAATATCTTAGAGGTAAGTTAGGGATGATACCCCTAGCCAAGGCTACTTTTAAAAAGGCAATACTCCTCTACATCAAATGAATTGATTGCTAGAACATTACACATTGATGTAGAGGATACTTTAGGACTCATGCATAAAGTAATCAGAGTGTTAAAGTTCCAAATTAGTCACAAGTAAGGTGACAAAGGGAGAAAGTGAAAGAACCTACAAAAGCTACACTTGCATATTAAGATACTAAAACAGTATGTCTTTGGCATTTTTATCAATGAGGGAGAAAGAGCAGAGAAACTAATCAATAGTAGGAGAGAGAGAAAAAATTGATTAACATCATTCAAGTGGATAAAAGCTTTGATCAACAAATTGAGGGAGAAGATGAAGAATCTGATCAGAATAGAGAATAGTAGAAGATGAGCAATGCATACATAGGGAGAAACTGTAAGAGGGAAGAAAAGAAAGAGAAAGGATACAACAACTAAGAGGGAGAAATAAAAGTAAAGCAATCAAGATTGTAGATGACAAGAGGGAGATGTAAAAATTGATGGTTACACAATTACTTTTTGGCATTTGACTTACTGTTCTAACCTAGTTGGCATGTGGTTGAATAGTTTGGTTTGCCATCAATGCAAAAGAGTGAGATTGTTGGAAATATGTTTGAAAAGATCATTGATGAAGAAGATTGATTGAAAGAGGGAGATTCTTGTTAAAAGAATGTTTTCAATCATTTTTTTTTCATTGATGTCAAACCTGCTATGTGTAGGAATGACAATTGTTTATAAGATCCAAGTATTGTTATTTAGTTGATTGATGAAGAAGATTTGATCAACAAGATGTAACAAGAGTACCTAAGGGAAAGGTTGAGTTATGATATTGTAATGAAGTGCATGGATCAATTAAGCCAATGGTTAAATGATGTATTGATAACATACTTGAAGATACAAAGGTTGGTCACACTTAAAAGCATTGGAGGAATAAATTGTAATAAGGTTGACTGCACAACTTAAACTAAGTTCATTAGTGGGTGCTAAGCAAGCTACTTGAAGCCAAGAAATTTTTTAGTTGGAACTAAGCAAATGAAAAATCTAGTATGTGTGGGGAAATCTTCAGGTGCCAAGAAAAGTAACATGTGTTGAGTGAACTTTAGGTGCCAAGCATCAGAAAATCTTAATAGGTGCCAAGTGAACTTTAGGTTTCAAGCATTAAAAAAATGTAGTTGGTGCCAAGTAACATAGAATGTGTCGAATAGTGTCGAGCTACTGCATTATTGGAAATGTCAAAGATTTTCCAAATCTGAGCCAACATAGTTATTATCTTGAATTTTTTGAACTAGTTGGAGGATAAGGATGATGAGCTGGTGGCACAAAATTCTATTTAAACCATTTTTGGGCAAATTCAAAAGGATTATTCAAGAAATTTCTAGAGGAAACCAAATATGGGTTAGATACAATGAATCCTACCTAATCCATACAAATTAAAATGAAAGAAAGGAAGAATCAAGAAAGAAAAGAAGTTTGAGACTTCTTTTTAAGGAGTGACAGACTAAGAAGCTACTGTTGCTACTGCTACTGAAGTGCCAAATTGTAAAGTGGTTAGAAGGGTGTCAAGGAGAACGCATCTAGGAGAAGGAAGAGCACAAAGGGTCTACTTCGACAAGTGGTTAGAGAAAGATGATTGCACTGGTACATTGAGCATGGAGACTCAAGGAGACAAAGCTTGGAGAGAGGACAAGCTATGAGAGCTATAGAGATTGAAGGCCAAGTAATGTGAAGAGCTGAAGGGTGATTTGAGATCTGCAAGTTGAGTTGTATGTGTACTTAGGTAAAATATTTTTCTAATACTCTCTAGCAATTATATTAGATATGAAAATCCTATAGACTTAGGTTGGTTCAATAGCCATTTCTAAATCCTTTAATAGGGTGGCATTCCAAGTGAATGTTCTAAAGTCCTCTAACCAGACCCACTTCTAATAGGGTGGATAAATCCTCTAACAAGGTCACATTTAACAGTGTGTTGTAAGGCTTTAATAGGTTAGGCCTTTCACAAGGCATCACTTTAGAAGAGTGAGAATTGAGTAGCATGTTACTGGTGGTTTTTCTCAAATTGGGTTTCCACGTAAATCACTGTGTTATGTGTTGATCTTTTTATGAGTTATGCTTGCATGTTGGTTTATAGTAACTTGCTAAATAGGAAAGTTAAAGCTTGAATGGATGAATAGTTGAATGGACTCACTACACTTAGTGAAAAGGTTTTAATTGGACATTAGGACCTTGACTAACTTATCTATTGCTCCCTCTTAATTATTCTAAAGCATTTTTAATAGTTGGTTCGACTTTGCCTTTTCCAAAACAATCCTTGTTATCTCAAAAATAGATATTAGCAAAGTCCAGCTGCAAACAAACCTTTTTCTCCTTGGTCCAAATTTATCTTTTTGAAAATATCCTTGTTACCTATCTTACTTGACTAAAAAATTTCTTTGTAAAGCTTCAAAAAAAAAATTCATCTTCAAAATAGGTCACCCTTACCTTTGTTCAAAAGGATTGTTAGCAAGTTTATTCACAACAATCCTAAGCCTAGTTTGTCTCACTTTACTATTTAGATCCCAAAATACCCCAAAAACCACTTTTCCCCTTTTACATAAACACACCATTTCTTGAAACTTAGCTACTCCTCAACTGATTTATGTTTGAAACCCAAGGTTAAAAGGTATACTTAGCGTAGTCACTACCTCTAAAAAATCCAAAATTGTCATCAAATCTCATAGAGTTATCTAATGTCAGGCCAAACTAAGACCAAGTTCAAAAAGGTTAAACTTTCACAAATACCAATTTACAAGGAAATAGAAGAAAAACACAAGAAGTATAACTCTAACCCAAGCATCACTAAACTAGATGAAATTGAGAAAGACAGTGTAGATGTTGCACTACAAAATGAGTGGGATTACAAAATTTAGAACTTAACTCTTCGATGAGGTGTCAACCATAGCCTTATCGATAACTCTATTGTTACTTAGTTCGATTAGGTCCTTCTATTTTCCACACACTTATGCACTTATCTCCTCATAGGCTCAGTCTTTCACATAGCTCCTCATCCCATTTAAGCATTTGATAGACTCATCTCCTCCCTTTTTTTCATCAACCTTAGGTTTTCAAGGGATCCTCCAAAATAAGCATCATTAAGCCCTAGTATCCTGCATTGTTTACTCCTCACTTAGAGCATTTAGCATCGCTCATAAAAATTTGTTTCCCTAAAAATAGAACTCTCCACCCATGTCACTATCATAGTTAAACCAAGCATTGTTTAGGATAAACTATCACTTGTGTCCCACATCATCTTGAGCAAAAGGTTGGGATACACACTTGATCCCCATTTGTCTTCCAAAATGTTACAAGGCTACCTTAAGGTTTGATATCACCATCACATTTTCAAGTTCACACTTAAAGGAAACACAATCTCCTCCACTTATTACCACATCATTTAGGTTTCTTAGATATCATTAAGAACTTTTTGTACAAACATCCTCATTTAGCCTCATAACTTGGAAACAATTTGTACATACCCTTTTGGAATCTTACATTGAAATCAAAGGTGGATTCATTAAGGTTTTTCTTAATGTTATTAAAATCATTCAACATAAATCCCACACCAGTGTTATCTCCATAATGTTCCTTAAATGGACTTTCCAAATCACTCCATGAACTACATTCAATTGCACCAACTTTACTCACACAATCTCAAAATAAGTAGGTAACAAAAAAGGAGACAATATTCAGAAAGAACTGATATGGGGACAGCTCAAACTTTGTATTAATTTCTTTGAATATTGTATACAATTGCAGAAACTTAGAATGACTTTAGAAAGAGACACACAGATCATTCCATATTGATGTATTCTCAAAAA
Organism: Cupressus sempervirens; assembly: GCA_028749045.1. Taxonomy (NCBI): domain Eukaryota; kingdom Viridiplantae; phylum Streptophyta; class Pinopsida; order Cupressales; family Cupressaceae; genus Cupressus; species Cupressus sempervirens. The sequence goes on from CM053792.1 coordinate 897,873,087, forward strand.
ATATGCAAATAAAACATATCATAAAGTTTCTCAAAGATTGGATCGAAAACATCCTAAGTGTAATACTAAAATCCATTAGAAATTAGCCATTTTCTCTAGTTGTAGGATCTCACTTATATGATGTGAGATGCAAAAAGCTTTAGGCATAGAGAACTAATAGTTTTCCTTTACAAAATATAATTATAGACACCTATCACAAAAGGAAAAAATATGTACAATAGAAAACTTATACATCAAAGACTTTTCTGGTAGGCCCCTTTTTTTGTTACATCTTTTGGAACAAGAAGAATAATATGATATGATTCTTTTATCATTCTAAATACTTGGAGTAAGTAGCTATCAAGACTGAAAGAAATGAGTCATCTCTAGTTGCCTACAAACTTACTTTAACCTAGGGATTCTCCATGTCTTCATCATCAACTATAAAGGTAACAGTTACTCTTGCATCTTCTTCTGCCTGGTCATCTTCTTCCATCAATTTTGTAGACATAAATTGTTCCTTTCACTCATTGTAAACAGTGTCATCAGGCCAATAAAAATTTAGAATATCCCTTTGTACAATTATTAAAGAATTTCCAATTGCTTCTATTTCAACAAAATCTTTGCTAATGACATTGTAAAAAAATTGCACTTTAACCAATTCCTCATTGGTCATTTCCCATAATAAATGCCCACTTTCATTTATTACATTATTCAATCATTGACAAAATAATTCATCCAACTCTTTTTTCCACTCTTCCTTTTCCTTTACTTTATCAATAGTTTTGAGAGCAGTAGGAAATAAATCAAAATTTTCAGCTATGTACTTTCAGAAACAAACTATCACTATTATTTGAAAAGAATTATGTTTGTAATCTAAATTTTCTAGCTTATTTAATCAGTCAAAAATCTTATCTATTTGGTGACAGGATAGCTAGATGATAGATACATACATGAGGGTAATATCATTGTTTCTCTCAGTCCATTTCTACATAATAGGTTTCATTCTTTCTTCATTTCCTTTAAATTTATCCCTAATGGCTACAATCCTTGAAAAATAGTCAAAAAATGTTCGCCATCTATCATATCCATTAAATACATTAAACTCTATCTTATTTTCTCTTCATATTGATTATTCAATTCTACATGCAGTGCATATAACTTATTGTTTTTTTTCAAATTCCTCTGTAACGTAGAATTGTGGCCTCTCAAGGGTATCTAGTATCTCAATAATTGGAGTTCACTTAAAAGGTTCAATAGGTGGTCTAGGGTATACAATCTTGGGTCTTCTTGATTCTCCTACTTTTCTTTTCCCAAGTATCTTCTCCATTTGAGATACTTTGTTTTCCAATGATTGTATCTGTGTGCTCCTTTCCTCATATGCTTTCAAAACTTCCTCAAATCTCACATTGAGTTGAGTATACCTATCCTCTTCTTGACCGGACACCACACTACCAAATTTTAGCATTTTTGAAGCCATTCTAATAAATTTTTTTCTACCAACCTCACCAACCATGAATACTTTTAATGCACTAGTATGCTCTGTAGTAGAGATTTATTGCATTCTAGTTTTGTCCCTCTTCTCAATTGACCAAATCACTAGGGCTTGGTGATCATTGCTGAATTTGACTCCTCTATGAGCTTGCAATACCTCTTCCTCTATTTTATATTGGACATCTTTTTCCTTTCTAAATGAATCAAGGGCCATTGCATTAACTATGTCCCACTCTAGTAAAATTAGGACCCCTGATTGTCTAACTACTTGCCTTCTGGCCTCAGGTGTAAATAGGGTAAAATCATTCAAAAACTTAGATTTCACCTCTTCCTTTATATCAAAGTCTAATTCATCATGTTTCTTTGCTTTTATCTTCTCACATGTCCTCTCAAAATTTCCTATATTTAATCTCCACAATTTTTTTGCAAAGGCTCTAGATTTCACAAAATTTTCATCATTAATAAACCTCTTAGAAGCTTGGGCCACTATAGGATCTATTGGGATAATGGGTGTTGTACACATTGCATAATATTATTATATTGTATTATTTAATTTTATTATGTAATGTTGCACCTAGATGAACATACAAAATGTAAAGATTTCCATGGGATATTCTTGATGAGTTGTATTGTAACATTGTGAAAATATTTCATGCAATTATTTAATATTGGGGAAAAGAATTAAATGCCCAATATTAAATGTGGGGTCAGTGGATTAGGTAGCACATGGTTTTAGTACATGGTCTATTTAATACCACTTGGTGGTTTTGTGGGACTTTCTACTATATAAGCAACCACAAGGGTAGTTGTTGTAGAGTGAGAAAGGAAAGAGTTGAGTAGGACAGGGTTTGACAGGTTAGCCAAGTGAGCATTTGTGAAGGTTTGAAGCATAGCATGACATGTGTGGGTTCATGCTTGTTCACATAGTTTACTCAGTTGTTGCTATGGCTTTGAAGGCTTTCATGATTGTATTTCAATGGTGTTTATTGTTGAATAATACATGGCGATGGATGCTTTTGGAGGCTAGGCTTTTCCTTCAATGAGGGTTTCCTAGGGTATATCTTGTGTCACATTTTGTGAGTATGTTGTCTATTCTATTGCATGTGGATTCTAATTGCATATTTATTTTAGATCTATTATGGGTTATGTGGAAATAATTATATTCTCTGTTGCAAGTTTCCTCAAAAGTGGTATTCGAGCTATGGTTTTGTTATTGTAACCTTAGATTGAATCCATGGGAATGCATGAGAGGATAAAAGAAAGGGCAAGATATATGAGTTTTTATTGCAGATTTGAGGGTTTTGAGTTTTCTATTATGATGGGATGTTGGTAGATTTTGGGCATGTGAAATTTTTGGATAAAAGGTTTTTTTGGATGTTTCATTTAAATGAGGGTTTTAGGGGGTAGCTTGCAGAAATGACCTTTTGGGTAAAAACAGACCTTACCATTGGATCTAAGTCGACATTTCCATAAATTTTGACATATAATATGCCCTAGTTTGGCCATGTTTAGAGGAAATGAAAGAGTTTTTTAGTTTTAGCTCATGATGGCCATCAAATTAAATCCCATCGGAATTTTTGTCAAAAAAAAATTAAGAAAATGAAAAATCACAGTGAAAATGGTAAAATGACTATCTTAGTAAAACAACCATAACTTTCTCTTAGGATATTGGATTTCAAAGTTCTTATAGACATTGGAAAGATAATTCAAAGCACTACAACTTGGTGTGGGTTTGGTTCTATGATTTTGAGATTTTGTTAGGTTTTAAGAGCTCCAAACTCATATATTTATTTTAAGCACAGATTAGGACATAACTTGGGCATACAAAGTCAAATTTTGGACTTCGAGTAGTCAAAAAAAAGCTCTTGGAGAGTTGTACACATTGGTTCAGATTTGGTGCTAGTTTGACATGGTTTATTTAGTGATATATTGATCTAAATAGTTTATAGATATATTTTGACTATGGTAACATTGTGAGCTTATGCCATTGGAGATTTAAAATTTGATGTCATTGTATACTCAGTTCATTATTCAGATTGGTCCCATAATGATATGGTTATCAATATTTGGTTTGGATATGCATGATGACTTGTTGGATCTACAAGTGGTGCAGTGTTGTAAGTGGTCTATACTTACAAGTTGCATTTATGGCTTGGTTATGGGTTGGCTTTGCCCATTGATCTTTCATTATTAATGCATATTCAAATTGGTGGCTTGGATTTGGGTTGTCTATGCCCTAAGTTACATTATTTATTGATTTTATTTTCTTCATGTAGACGGAATGAGATGTTGTTACCAGGTATAGTCATGGTGGAGAATTTTGGTTGACTATTTTATGCTGACAGGTTGGACATATTGAGAGCTAGATGCTTGATTCATGGATGTGATCATGGTGCTATGAATTTTGGCATGACATGATTGGATATATAGGTACATCCTTGATGTTTATTAGCTTGGATTTCTGATTTAGTTATGGTGGTATATATTCTTGGTTGAGGATCATGGTGATTTGGTTTCTTTTGAGGAGATCATGATGTGTACTTTGAGTTCTTTGATGGTTTAATGCCTTGGTTTATTCTCATGGTTAGAGGATGGATTTTTCATCATGATGTCATGGATAGCTTGGATACATAGTTTAGTGGGAGCTTGTGATAGTGATGGGGTGACAGTGCAGGATTAATTCCTAGTTTGGTTTGGACCTTCATGTAGGAGATGGATTTTATGATGACATAGGTGACTTGGTACCATGGTTGAGTAGGATTTTTTTTGCAATGATATATTTATTGAGTGTTTGTAGATGTTATAGGTTTGTATTAGATCTTGTTGCTGCAAAAGCATTTTTGACATTTGCATGGTGCACGTGGTTATCTTCATGGTGAGTGAAGATGGTTAGATCTTAAGAACTCATTGGGTTCTTGGTTATCTTCATGGTGTGTGGAGATAATTCTTCATGGTATGTGGAGATGGTTTTCTTCATGGTGTATGGAGATGGTTGCATCTTGAGGACTCATAAGGTTCTTGGTAAAGGTGTAGTTTATGCTTTTATTTGGTATGTTATCCTTGGTATGAGGATGGTTTCATTATTATGTAATGGTATACTCTTGATGCACATTTAGAGTTGTGACATGTTATGGTATGTTCATATGGAGCATGTTATCTCTTTGGTTGAGATGGTTAGATCATGTTATCATGTTTATGTTCTCGAGGCCATAGTTTGAACTTTGACATTGATCTTGATTTAGTTTCTTGGTATTGAGTACACTGATCATAAGCTAAATACTTCATGATATTGTTATGTTGACTTTGGAGTTGGCATGGATTGATTGGTTATAGGTGCTCATCGATACTTAGAGTCGGTGGTGATGCTGATTTCTCTTGGATTAGAGAAGTATTTGTTGGGATAGTTGATGGTTTCAATAGGAATTCTAAGGGGTAGTCACCTGATATGGACTTGAGAGGAGATTATTATTAGATGAGTCTTGGTTGGAGACTTGGGTATCTTGATGAGCATTCTCATTCCCCACTCTTGGTCTACTCGATGGTTTTTTACTTGAGAGGTATAGCCCATTTTTTTTCTCAAGTACATTATATTTATGCTTATCTTTCATGGATATGGATCTTGAGTTATGATACATGAGTTAGTTCTGGAGGGTTCATTTGAGATATGGTTTAGCATTGGTTATCTCCATATGCATATGTTGTTATGTTGGTTGATTTTGGGAGATGGTTTTATATTGGGCATATTCCTTGGATTAGAAATGGTTTATGAGTTTGGTCTTCTTCCAAGAGGCTTACATCCATGAGTAGTTATATGGTATGGTTTGGGTGTTGTTGAAGCTTCTTATGAGGGTTTTATGGAGGATATCATACTTGCATAGTTTACATCTAACATGTGTGTAGAGGGACATGATACAGGTTATGATTTGTATGGTTTCTCTGCTCTTGGTTATTTTCTTGGCTATTCAATTTCACTTACATTGGATTTGAGATTGGTTAGAGATTGTGATTACTAGTTTGTGCTCATAGATTGGTGAGAGATGATATGGTTATTCATTTATCTCTTTCCTTTGTTGGTTTTGGAAGATTTGAGAGACTATTGGAAACTTGTTATGAGAGTTGTTCTTGCAAGTTATTGGTATATGTGTTGTGGATGTCCTTGAGACTACATGGATTCAATTCTTTGAGATGTTTTGAATGAATTGATTATAAGTTTGACACTATCTCTTGCAGTGGGAGCTTCTTGGTATTTATGTGGTAGGTATTTCTCTTGAGGCTTGTGATTGTAGGTTACAAATTGGATATGTTGATGATGTGAGATTCACTTGTTATACCTTTGGAGGTATGGATAGTTGGATGGGTTTGGCACTTGATGTGGGTGCTATTTCAACTATGGATATTTTAACAACTATGGATACATGTGATTACCTTTCGATTAGGTTTTTTTGTGTTCAGCATTTCAGTTGGTATAGGATTTTATGATCTTCTAATGCAACAGGTGGGGTGGTTTTCTCTTTGGATGGCTTCTATGTATGTCTAGTGGTAGTGGCATAATAGGAGTTGAGACCATTCATGTTTGAGTTGCTAGATACTTTGATTTTATTGCAGGTACTAGGCTGGAGCACATGGTGTACTTTGATCCATGATGGTGGATGTGCTAGGAGGGATTGTTCCCTTATTCATTTATGTGGCTATAGCTTGACTCTATGCAATGTATACAACAAGTGGGAGATTGTTGAGATAATGGGTGTTGCAGACATTGCATAATATTGTTATATTATATTAATTTATTTTATTCTGTAATGTTGCACCTAGATGGACATGCAACATGTAAAGATTCCCATGGGATATTCTTGATGAGTTGTATTGTACCATTGTGAAAGTATTTCATGTAATTATTTAATATTGGGAAAAAGAATTAAATGCCCAATATTAAATGTGGGGTTAGTGGGTTAGGTAGCACATGGTTTATTTAATACCACTTATTGGTTTTGTGGGACTTGCTACTATATAAGTAGCCACAAGGGTGGTTTTTGTAGAGTGAGAGAGGAAAGAGTCGAGCGGGACAAGGCTTGACAGATTAGCCAAGGGAGCATTTGTGAAGGTTGGAAGCATGACATAGAATGTATAGATTCATGCTTGTTCATATAGTTTGCTCAGTTTTGGCTATGGCTTTAAAGGCTTTCATGGTTGTATTACAATGGTGTTTATTGTTCAATAATACATGGTGATGGATTCTTTTGGAGGCTGGGTTTTGCCCTCAATGAGAGTTTCCTAGGGTATATCTTGTGTCACATTTTGTGGGTATGTTGTCTATTCTCTTGCATGTGGATTTTAATTGCATATTTATTTTAGATCTATTATGGGTTATGTGGAAATTATCATATTCTTTGTTGCAAGTTTCCTTATAGGATCTATCTCCTTACCTTGATAGTCAGCAACAGTAAGGTCCAAAGAGGGTGTAGGAGGCTCTTATGGTTCCCCAGGCTCTAGGTCTATGGTAGTAAGAATAACATCTCCTTCTCCACCAATTTGTCTCAACTGGACCTTCAAAGATTCTTCATCATCTATTTGAATTGGGGTTTGGCTTGGGGAGTATTGTTCAACTTGAGAGGAAGATCCCTACTCTAATTCCTACCTCTTTGGGGCACTGGCTATAGATGGACTTTCTGGTCTTGGTCTTTGCTAAAGGGAAGCCTGTTGTACACTCTACACCATCACATAACTTGCTCTTTTTTGTAAAGTATACAATCAAGGATCTACTATGTTTCTGCTATTTATTCTCCTCTGTATCTCTATAGCCCTGTCTAGATAGGTCTTGACATATGCAGCCTTCTTTTCATTCATTGTTTGTATTATTATAGAAAAATTGTTCATCAATGCTTACATCTTGGCTCCCCAATATTTCTTATCTTTTAAATGGTCATAATTAGAATCAAAAGCATTGATGAATTCCAATGTTTTACTGAACACTATCTATTTTTCTTTTTGTTATTCCTATTCTTGTAAAGAGAAAATGTTCATTATAACATCCTCAGGGAAATATACCTATTGCACCATGTGGGCAGCTTTTGTCCTTTCTCTTAGAAGATCATATAATCCTTCAAGGTTAATAAATCTAGCATGGGACTCTGCCATGTTGTATCTATCCAAAAATAAACTGAGGTGTTTCATCCTTTCCTCACAAACAAAATCATGCACTACAGTGACAACTAGAAAGAAAGTACCTTTCTTGGAAAAATCTCTTTCATCAATAGTCCCAATCTACCATCACAACTCCACTATTCCTATCTTTAGAGACACATGGAATGGTAGCACATGAGGCTTACCTAGAAAGCCATATACTCTAATCACTGTTGAAATGTTGTATGGGATTATATCTCCCTAGTTATGACTAACCAAAAGCCCTTTTGCATGGTCCTTGGGTTTGACCAATTCTAGTAGTGGTTGTGGAATCCTAAGGCTATCTCCTCTTAAGAGAAATCTATGATTAGATGCAAAATATCTATCAAACCTTACAAAATTGGCATCTCTAGCCTCTGAAGTCATGTCAACACTCCACAATTGGACTAGATTCTTCTCTCCATCTTTGGTTACTTCTAGCTCCATGCCCCTAGAGAGAAATAAGTGACTCCCTTAAAAAAACACACATACATGAGCAATGAGTACCAAAAAAATGGTTTTTTTTCTTTGCCTTGGGATATCCATATCAAACCATAGTGAATTTCTCATGCAAGGAAGGTGGCAAAATCAAGAATAGTGCTCATCCCAAATTGCAGAGTTTGAGCCATAATAAGGACAATTGAGCCTAGGATTTGTTCTGCTTCATCCATCCCAAAAATCTTGCAGAGAGAGAAATATAATGAGTGAGCACTGAGATTAAAATGTCTCCTCAATAATGGCTCTCAGGTACTAGTAGTAATTATAGACAATGTACTAATCTTGGTAGCATGTTCTTGTAGTGGCCCTATCCTTAAGTAGATTCTTTATGCATTGTACCTTGCTTGAACATCAACCATATCAATGATTTCATGCACAACATGGTTAGGGTTGAGGTTGAAAACCTCACTAATTAGTTTAGGGAAAACCCTAAAAAGATTCACTCCAACATGATTCTTCACCCACCCCAAATAGGATCATACTTCTTGGGAAAATCAATCAGTAAATCACTATTAAAGAAAATTACAGGGACTATTAATTTCCTAATGTCAAACTCCTAGACATTACTCACAGGGGTATTAAGTTTTCATTTTGAAAACCATTTCTTGAACAACTCTAAACCTCCCATAGAGACCTGGGCATCTCTTACCCAATTAGCTTTATCATAGAAACCTTCTCCTATAGCTACGCTAGGGTTTTTAGGACTCAACACTCTCCCCTTAGTGATTTCATTCACAGATAATGAAAATTATTGAAGCAAATCATAATGCACAACCCTCTTTAGGTAACCAGTTTGTCTCAAGAATTCCTTTCATGGAGGCATTTTCTAAGATTTTAAATTTTGCCACACCAAATTCTTGCTATTCAAAAGTTTTAGAGCACTTACCTGTAAAATTTTGCTTCTTTCTATGAAATTTTCACTGCAATTCACTAGATTTCTCTACAAAATTTTATGCCCCAACTCTAGAAATTCTCTACACTTTGATAACCTTTTGCAATTTTGTGGCTCAATAATGGTGAGATCGTGAAATATATCTAGGCATTGAAAGCACACGAATGAACTCTGCACCATATTAACTCTTAGTAATTGTTACCTCCAAATTGGATCTAGATTTGAATGTTATCCATTGATTTCTTCTGATCAGATAACCTTAGTTCAAAAAGAAAAAAAAATTTTGGTTTTCAAAATATGGTCACGTGTTGCATTACCACTTACTTGCATTCCTTAAATTTCTTGCATCTTGAAATTATGGGCAAGCACTAACCCTTGATCATGATTGAATTTCATCAAGCATAGATAATCTTATTTTGATTATATCTAGTCAACTATACTTGTCCAATAAAAAGTCTCTATGTGAATATGTGCTTTCTGATAAACTTCCATGCAAGTAGATCCCATGTTATTTTCTAAGAAATTGGTCTTTTGTTGGAAATGATTGAAATGATCATAAGAAAAATTGTTGGAATAATATATGGAACTAGTAAAGAATGTCCTCAATCATTGTTTTGTCATTGATGTCAAACTTGCTACTTGCAGGAATGACAATTGCTTTAGTGATCCAAATACTATCAATTAGTTGATTGTCAAGGAGGAGGCAATCAATAAGATGTAACTAGAACACCTAGAGAAAGGTTGAAGTTATGATGTTGTAATAAAGTACAAGGATCAGCTAAGCCATTGATGAAAAAGTATATTTGATGGAATACTATAAGATACAAAGAATGGGCACACTGAAACATATCAAAGATTTAAGGTTTTATCTAAGTATTTTGTAAAGCTCAAACTAAGTTCATTAGAGAGAAGGAGCTGAGCAAGCTATTAAGAGCCGAGAAAATTCCTAGTTAATGTTGAGTAAACTTCAGATGCTGAGTGACACAGAGTTAATCAAGTGCCAAGCAGAACCAAGTGCCAAGAAGAATCAAGTGTCGAGCAGAATCAAGTGCTAAGCAGAACCAAGTGCTGAGCAAAACCAAGTTCCAAGAAGGTATAGGTGCCAAGCACTAGTAACTCAATAATGCCGAGCTACTACATTATTTTGGAAATCAAAGATTCACCAGATCTAAGCCGACAAGGTTGTTATCTAGAAATTTGTGAATTAAAAGGAAGATAAGAATGATGAGCTGGTGGCACAGAACACCATGTAGAATGTTTTTCTTTTAAAGATACAACTGGTGAAGTTTCTAGAAGAGACAAAGATATGGGGTAGATACATTGTATCCTACCTAATCTATTTTGAAGCCCTAAAATTGGAGAGGGAGAATTGAGTAGCAAAGACAAGTCAAACTTCTATATAAGAAGACACAAGTTAATGAAGAACAGGGGACAGTGAAAGAGAGAGGTGGTCAAGAATAAAAGCATGAAGTGCTTTAGAATGTGCTAAGGAGAAGAAAGCACAGGAACTCTGTTTGGATAGACAACCATAAGGATGATTACATTGGAAAAATGAGTAAGAAGACTCAAGGAGATGAAGCTTGAGAGGGAGACAAGCAGTCAGAGCTGAAGTGATTGAAGTCAAGCATAAGGATTGAATTGAAAGTGTGATTTGAAATCTGCAAAGTATGTTGTAAGTTATATCAGATCAAAAGACCATTATCATTACATTCTAGTAATTGTAATAATAAGTTTAAATCCTATGGACTTAGGTTGGTTTAATAGCCATAAGATAAATCCTTTAACAGGGTGACATTCCAAGTGAATGTTCTAAAGACCTTTAACCAGGCCCATTCCTAACAGTTTGGTGAAATCCTTTAACAAGGTCACATTTAACAGTGTGTTGTAAGCCTTTAACAGGGCAGGCTTTTAACAGGGCATCACTTCAGAAGAGTGAAAATCAAGTAGCATGTTACTAGTGGTTTTGTCCAAATTGAGTTTCCACATAAATCATTATGTCATGTGTTGATCTTAAATGTTTTATCTTTACATATTGATTTACTATAATTTTCTTATATGATTGATTTAAGTTTGAACAGATGAAAAGGGTATGGATTCATTAAAAGTAGTGAAAAGGTATTAATAGGGAATTCTGGACTTTGAATAACTGATTCACCCCCCCTCTCAGTTATTCTAAAGAATTCTAACAATTGGTATCCGAGCCAACTGCTTATTTAGTTTAAAGGGACTACAAGCAGAAAAGATCAAAATGGCAAAGAGAGAAGTTCCCAAGCTCAACAAAGAAAACTTTGTTGCATGGCAAAGTTTGATGAAGCTACATCTTGGATCCATAGGAGATTATGCCCAAAATTCTGTTGTCACTTAACATGTAGATCCAACAGGTGCTCCTACTACAGAAGACATGAAAATCAAGCAAGAACACAACCAGACAATGCTGGAAATTGCCTCTGCACTTAGCTATGCTGAATTTGATGATATCAAAGGATGTGACACTGCATTCAAAATGTGGAAAGCCTTATCAAACATTTAGGGAGGAGATCAGAGTGTACAAAGAGCAAAAAGAGAAAGTCTCAGAGGAAAGTTTGATGACATGAAAATGGAAGAAAATGAGAATGCTACTCAGTATGGTGCAAGAATAAAGGAAGTGGTAAATGCAATAAGATGCTTGAGTGGTCAACTAGATGAAGATACTGTTAATATTAAGTTCTTAAGAACCTTGCTCCCTATCTATGCTATTAGAGTATCAGCAATACAAGAGCTAAGATGTATACCAGGAAATAATGTAAGTTTTGAAGGTATAATAGGTAGACTCACTACATTTGAGTTATCCAACTTTGACAACTACAAACTTGAAAATGTTGAATCTACTTTTAAGGCCAAGTTATCACTAAAAGATGCCAAACAGGTAAAATCAAAGAAAGGAAGAAAAATGAAGTATGTATCTAGTGATAGTAGCACTGATGAGGAAGATGTGGAACAATTGGAAGCATTGCTCGCTAGAAGATTTCACAGGGGCAAAGGAAAATTCAAAGGTAAGATGCTTATCATTTGTTTCAATTGCAATGAAATAGGTCATATTGCTACAAGATGTCCATAGAAAAAGGATTCCAAGGAAGGCAACAAATACAAGAACACAAGAGATGATGATAGGAGAGATTACAAAGAAAAAGGTAAAAAGTGTTATATTTTTGAAGAAAATTTTGATGATAATGATGATGAAGTTGTTTATGTAGCTATGAAGGACCAATCTGATAAAGAAGAGACCACAACATTGGTAACATGTATAAACAAGAATGAAAAATGGATCATAGATAGTGGATGCTCACATCACATGACAAGAGACAAAAGTAAGTTTATTAACTTTACTCATTATGATGGAAATAGTGTTAGATTTGGTAATGATGCTCCATGTCAAATCAAAAGAAAAGGTTCCATTAAGCTCACAGAACAAATTTCATGTAACAATGCATACTATGTTGAAGGATTAAACTACAATTTATTGAATGTCTCACAGTTAGGCAATATAGGCTACAAAGTGGAATTTGGAAACAAAACTGCAAAAATCTATGATACTGATGGTAAACTGATAGGAAAAGGAGATCAAACAAAGAGAAATTTGTTTTACCTTGATATGGATGATGTTTCTTGTTTATTTGCAAAATTTGATGATGAATGGTTATGGCATAGACGATTATGTCATGTCAACTTTGATAATCTAGTCAACATCAGTAAAATGAAGAAAGTTAGAGGTTTACCAAAATTGAAGAAGCCTGATAATATCATGTGCAAACAATGTCAGCTAGGAAAGATGACAAAATCAAGTTTTAAAAGCAAAAACTATACATCTAAAGAGATACTTGAGTTAGTTCACACTGACTTATGTGGTCCAATGGAAATACAAAGCTATAGAGGAGATAAATACATAATGCTATTTGTTGATGACTATTCCAGGATGATGATTGTTATGTTCTTAAAATAAAAATTTGATGCTTTTCAAATGTTTAAGTGGTATGTGGCTAGAGTTGAAAAGGAAACTAGGAAAAGCTTGAAATGCCTAAGATCAGATAGAGGTGGTGAATTTACATCAAAGGAATCAAAAGAGAAATGTCAGCTCCTAGAACTCCCCCACAAAATGGAATTGCTGAAAAAATCTGTGATTGACTGTTCCATAACATTAATGATGGAAAAGAATGTTGCTCTAAAATATTGGAGAGAAGTTGTAAGTGTAGTTGTTCATACACTGAACTGAGTACAAGTCAAGAAAGGTACAAATACAACACCTTTTGAATTATGGTATGGTCACTCACCCAATGTAAAACATTTCAAAGTGTTTGGTTGCAAATGCTTTATCCTTAAAGATGTTAGAAATGGAAAATTTGATGCAAAAAGTGATGAAGGCATATTTCTTGGTTACTCCACTAGAAGTAAGGCATATAAGTGTTTGAATATTAACACTAACAAAATTGTGGAAAGTGCAAATGTAAATTTTGATGAGCACACAAAAGTCCAAGCTGAAATACCAAAGAAAATGGAAGAGTATAGAACCTTTTTGTATTCTTATGAAGGAATGACTATTGATGAAAATGATGTCAATCAAATTGGAAATCAACAACAGGTATCAGTTTCAGCCAATTCACAACCAGTGAATGCCAAGTTGCATTCAGAAGCCAAGTTGCAAAATGAAGAAAATGCACAATCTGATTCTAAAGACAACATACATGATGAAGAACAACTTGATAATGAAGTGCATAGTGATCCTGAATCTGAAAGCTCAAACATGGAAACAAGGATAGAGCCAAGATTATCCAAATATGTAAAAACACATCACCCTACTGAACAAATAATTGGTGACAAAGATGCAAGACCAATGACAATGAACAGACTAAAACATGAATCATGTCTGATCAACAAATATGAACCCAAGACAATATATGGTGCATTACAAGATGATGACTAGTATAAAGCTATGGAAGAAGAAATTGATCAAACAAGAAAAAACAAAACCTGGAGTTTGGTTCCCAGACCAACTGACAAGAATGTGATTGGCACCAAATGGGTATTCAGAAAAAAACTAGATGAGAATGGTGAGATTACCAAAAACAAAGCTAGACTAGTATGTAAGGGTTATGCTCAAGAAGAAGTAATAGACTATGGAGAAACATTCCTATTGCTAGAATGGACGGAGTAAGAACTTTACTTGCATATGTTGCTTACAAAGATTTTAAAGTCTATCAGATGGATGTAAAATCTGCTTTCTTAAATGGTATATTAGAAGAAGAAGTCCACATTGAACAACCAGAAGGATTTGTTGGTAAAAACAATAGGGATATGGTGTTTAAGTTACATAAAGCACTCTATGGTTTGAAACAAGCACCTAGAGCATGGTATGAAAGACTTGACAAGTATCTAGTGCAAATTGGATTTGAAAGAACTGATGATAATAGCAACATGTACATCAAGGCAGAAGAAGGTAAAGACATTATTGTATCTGAAATCTTTTTTGATGACATAGTTTTTGGTGGTAAGGAAGTACTTTGCAAAGGCTTTGCTGACAAAATGAAACATGAATTTGAGATGTCTATGTTTGGAGAAATCAAATTTTTTGTTGGATTGCAAGTACATCAACTCAAACATGGAATATTTGTTACACAATCAAAGTACATCAAATAAATTCTTAAAATGTTTGGATTGGAGGAATCCAAACCAGTTGGCACACCAATGGCCACAGGAAATAAGCTATCCAAAAATGATGAGTCAGTTGAAGTTAATCAAACAATGTACAGATCCATGATTGGAAAACTACAATATGTTGTACATAGTAGACGAGATATAGGATTAGCAGTTGGAATAGTGGCTAGGTTCTCTGCTAATCCTAAAGAAAATCATCTCATAGTAGTAAAAAGAATAATGAGATATCTTAAAGGAACTGATGACTTTGGTCTATACTACAAAAAGAATGGAAAATTTGATCTCAATGCATATATAGATGCAAACTGGGGAGGAAACATTGATGATAGAAAAAGCAGAAGTGGAGGTGCATTATTTCTAGGCAAAAGGCTGGTTACCTGGACTAGCAAGAAACAAACATGTACATCCTAGTCCACTGTAGAGTCAGACTATGTGGTAGCTGCAGTCACTTGCACAAACATTGTATGGCTCACACATCTATTGAATGGAATGAAAGCAAAAGTAACAAAACCTATGATATTGTATTGTGATAATACAAGTGCTATTAACATATCCAAAAATTAAGTGATGCATGCAAAAACCAAGCATATTGCAATGAAGTATTATTATGCCAGAGAATTGGTAGAAGACAAACAAGTGAAGTTGGAATACATTCACACAAAGGAACAAACTGTAGATATCTTCACCAAACCATTGTCCAAGGATGCCTATGAATATCTTAGAAGCAAGTTGGGGGTCATACCCCTAACTCAAGCTATTTAAGGCAACAAGAAAGTTTCCTTGCATCAATAGGAATAAATCATTGAAATATTAACAGGTTGATGCAAAGGATGATAGTAGGAACTGAAACTCCAAATCAGTCACAAGCATGGTGACAGAGGGAGAAAATCAAGCCAAAGCTTATATTTTGTATGATAAAGATGCTACATCATTGGCATTTATGTCAAAGAGGGAGAAATATGCAAAAAATTGATCAATACAAAGAAAGAGGGAGATATATGAGATCAGTAATAAAAATGCAGCAAGACAACGTATACAATCTTGGTGGTAACTGAGTTGATTAACTGATCAGTTTGGTTTTCCATCAATGCCAAAGAGGGAGATTGTTTGAAATTATTGAAATGATCATAAGAAAATTTGTTGGAATAATATATGGAACTAGTAAAGAATGTCC
Source organism: Cupressus sempervirens (assembly GCA_028749045.1). Taxonomy (NCBI): domain Eukaryota; kingdom Viridiplantae; phylum Streptophyta; class Pinopsida; order Cupressales; family Cupressaceae; genus Cupressus; species Cupressus sempervirens. The sequence continues at coordinate 897,888,971 of CM053792.1, forward strand.
TCAATCATTATTTTTTCATTGATGTCAAACTTGCTACTTGTAGGAATGACAATTGCTTTAGTGATCCAAATACTATCAATTAGTTGATTGTCAAGGAGGAGGCAATCAATAAGATGTAACTAGAACACCTAGAGAAAGGTTGAAGTTATGATGTTGTAATGAAGTACAAGGATCAGCTAAGCCATTGATGAAAAAGTGTATTTGATGGAATACTATAAGATACAAAGAATGGGCACACTGAAACATATCAAAGATTTAAAGTTTTAGCTAAGTCTTTTGTAAAGCTCAAACTAAGTTCATTAGAGAGAAGGAGCTGAGAAAACTAGTAAGAGCCGAGGAAATTCCTAGTTAATGCCAAGTAAACTTCAGATGTCAAGTGACATAGAGTTAATCAAGTGCCGAGCGAAACCAAGTGCCGAGTAGAACTAAGTGCCGAGCAGAATCAAGTGCCAAGCAGAATCAAGTGTCGAGTAGAACCAAGTGCTGAGAAGAACCAAGTGCCAAGTAGGTATAGCTGTCGAGTTACACAGAGGTGCCGAGCACCAGTAACTCAATAATGTCGAGTTGCTGCATTATTTTGGAAATCGAAGATTCACCAGATCTAAGTTGACAAGGTTGTTATCTAGAAATTTTTGAATTAAAAGGAAGATAAGAATGATGAGCTGGTGGCATAGAACACCATGTAGAACATTTTTCTTTTAAGGATACAACTGGCGAAGTTTCTAGAAGAGAACAAGATATGGGGTAGATACATTGTATCCTACCTAATCCATTTTGAAGCCCTAAAATTGGAGAGGGAGAATTGAGCGGCAAAGAAAAATCAAACTTCTATATAAGAAGACATAAGTTAATGAAGAATAGGGGATAGTGAAAGAGAGAGGTGGTCAAGCATAAAAGCATGAAGTGTTGTAGAATTTTCTAAGGAGAAGAAAGAACAAGAACTCTATTTGGATAGACAACCATAAGGATGATTGCATTGGTAAAATGAGTAAGAAGACTCAAGGAGACGAAGCTTGAGAGGGAGACAAGCAGTTAGAGCTGAAGTGATTGAAGCCAAGTATAAGGATTGAATTGAAAGTGTGATCAGAAATTTGCAAAGTATGTTGTAAGTTATATCAGATCAAAAGACCATTATCACTACTTTCTAGCTATTGTAACAGTAAGTTTAAATCCTATGGACTTAGGTTGGTTTAATAGCCATAAGATAAATCCTTTAACAGGATGACATTCCAAGTGAATGTTCTAGAGACCTTTAACCAGGCCCATTCCTAATAGTTTGGTGAAATCCTTTAAGAGGGTCACATTTAACAATGTGTTGTAAGCCCTTAACAGGGCGGGCTTTTAACAGGGCATCACTTCAGAAGAGTGAAAATCAAGTAGCATGTTACTGGTGGTTTTTCCCAAATTGGGTTTCCATGTAAATCATTGTGTCATGTGTTGATCTTGAATGTTTTATCTTTGCATATTGATTTAGTGTAATTTTCTTATATGATTGATTTAAGTTTGAACAGATGAAAAGGGTATGGATTCATTAAAAGTAGTAAAAAGGTATTAATAGGGAATTCTGGACCTTGAATAACTGATTCACCCCCCCCTCTCAGTTATTCTAAAGAATTCTAATAGTCTTTGAAATAACACTTGTGATATGTCAAGCTGGTGCTTTCCCACATTGCTTAACTTGTGAGCATCTTCATGATGCAGGCAGGTGCCTTTTGTCGATCTAACCAAGATTGATGGTGGGTCTAAATCTTTTTCCTCTATGGTCCAATCACCCATTCTGACAAATGAAATAACTTTTTTTAATCTAGCTCATCTGACAAGTCTGACTGCCCTATTAACTATAAAAAATCCACACTTATGACATCATCACTCCCAATGTAGCATACACATCATTTTTGACCAATGAATTCTCTTGAATATTGCAACTTTACAATGTGGCAGTACTCAAAAAACTTTCCAAAACCCAGACCCACCTTGCCATGTGTCTAATTTGTGCTTTGCCACATTGCCTAATATTCATGCAACTTTATAATGTGGGCATGCACTAACCATAGATCTCACACAGATCAACGATAATGGATTCTTGCACCCTGACAACAATGAATTAGTTGATGAGACCAATGAGAAACTTCCTTTTAGTCCTACTCATTTGACAACTGCCACAAAATGTATATCATTATTGTCCTCTGAAAAGGTGGACCCATGATGTTAGATTTGTGCTACATGTCTTGTTGGTGCTTCTTTGCATTATTTAATCCTCATGCATCTTCTAATTGTAGGAAAGTGCTAGCCTTTGATCTAAAATAGATCAAAAGTGCATAAAATTGAAAATAAAGTAATGCATTGACATAAATGATCAACCAATGATATTGTGGGATTTTCTAGAACGTGCACTAATGGTACTAACAATTCTAAAAAAGGTTTTGACCAACTCTGAGAAGTCATAATATTGGTTGTGCACTAACATTCTAATACAAGCAAGGGCTATGTGGTGCAAAGGCACTTGCCCACAATATTTAAAAATCTTGCACTTTAGTGATGTAGGAAAGCACCCTCCGTCGATCTGACCAAGATCCATAGTGGGTCTAAAAAGTGTTGTAGTAAAGTCTTTCAATTAGAATATTCACATTGACTATAATAAAAAACAAGGATATAAGGTTTAACAAAAATTTATGAAGTCATCCTTGTGTAATTTTAAAAATTAGGATAAAATGTCCTACTTAAAGTTTTGAAAAAGCACTTTCAAAAGGATTTTCAAAAACTAGGGTAAAATAAGATAAGGCATTAGAGTTTTTTACACACTTAGGGTTTTTCAATGACTATGTTGATGACAAATCTTGAGAATTTAATAGAACTCAAACAACATAGAGACCATGACATGATTATGGTAACACAAAATTTGAAAATTATAAGGAAAGAAACCCTAATCTGTAGGATACCATGACTTAGATGATTTTTCACAAAATAATTTTAGAACATTCTCTAGATTGTGAAAAATTAGACCAAGAGTGGCTCTATCTAGGGATGATAGGTTACATGATTCTATGCAAGAATTTAGAATCTATGGTAGAGAAAACCACACACTTGACTTTAAAATGACAAATTCTTCAGAGAGCATAGGAACAAAACAAAAAAAATGGAGAACACAACGATATAGGGATATTTACATGGATTTACAATATACACAAAATGTACAAAAGAACAAGAAACCCTAAAACTACTGTTCATAGAAAAATAGATACCTTAGGAAAAGTATCTCTTCAAGAAATGTCCATGAACATATAGTTCAAGAATGTTGTCTAACAAATCTTTGAGGATATAAGAGTCTTCTCCCCATGCACTTTCAACTAAATAGAGACCTAGCCAAATAGGATCAAACTTACCATGTTTTCCTTTATCCTCAATTCTGGCTTTCTACATAAGGACTAAATTTCCATCTTCAAACTTTTTTCTTACTATCCTTTTGTCATATAGTGTCTTAATCTGTAATTGTAACTTTTGGTTCCTGAAAGATGCTTCTCTTCTAGTTTCTACTAATCCTACCAGCTCATTGATCCTTTCTTGCATATCATTAATGATATCTTCATCATACATTTGAATATAGTTATATAGGCTCATTAAGCTATTTTGAGGAATCCTTTCCTGAATTCCATATACTATATCAAACAGGACTACTCTAATGGCTTTCTTTATAGTCACCCTATTAGCCCATATTGCTAGCTGCAACTTGGAATTCCATGCCTTCTTGTTATCATCCAAGGTTCTATTAATGACTTTTAACAAGATTTTATTTGTGAATTCAGCTTGTCTATCTCCTTGTGGATGATATGGGAAGGATGTAGATCTGGTAATTCCATATTTGTTACAGAATTTTATGAATTCCTTAGACCTAAAGCATATGACATTATTTGTGACAATTTTTTGAGGACAACCAAACCTAGAAATAATGTTATTTAACAATTTTTTTTTGACAAATTTACTAGTTGCATTTCTTGTAGGGATTTCTTTTACCCACTTTGTGAAATAATTAGTAGCAACTAAGAGCCAGGAATAACTAGTGCTAGATTTTTGAGAAATTTCACCTATGAAATCCATACCCCATTGTTGAAATGGTGCTTGAACCTCAACTAACTTTAATGGGGTATTACCTAAGAATTTTAATTTTCTAGCAAACCTTTGACAAGCATCACATCTTCTAACTATGAGATGAGCATCTTTAAAAAAGGATGGCCACCAGAATCTAGCTCTCATCACCTTATGTGCAATAGTCTTGGCCAGGTAATGTCCTCCACAAACTCTAGTATGCATCTCATTCAAGATTTATTTACCCTTTTCTTGATTAACACATTTTAGTAATATTCCTTCAAAATTTCTCCACCATAAACTACCCTTGACAATTATATATCTGATGGCTTGTAGTTTAGTACTCCTTTTTTCATTTTCAGTTAAGTGGGATGGAGCTTCCATGTGTTGTAGATAATGAATAACATTAGCATACCACTCATAGTGATCCATGTCACATAAATTAGATCTAAGGTCATCTATTACCATATTTATCTTATTAGCATCCAAATTGGACTGAGGCATAAGTTTAGCTAAGCCTCAACCCCTTACTAATCTTGTTATTTGTATTTCAATATTAAACTCTTAGATCCTATTGATCCACCTACATTTTCTTCCTAACACTTCTTGTTGAGAACATGTCTTTCACAATGACACTAGGCACAAATGCAATGACAATAGCACCTACCAAGTAGCATCTAAAAGCCTTAATAGCCTTTACCAAAGCATTTTTTTTTTTTTATTATCTCATACTTTAATTCAGCTAGCTATAGTGACTTACTGAAAAAAGAAATGGGTTGTTCATATGCTTCCTTTTTTTTTTGCATTAAAACTATAGCTATAGTGTGGAAAGATGCAAAATAAAAAATGTGCATTGGCTTCGTATAGTCTGGAGTCCTTAGAACTAGAGTGATTTTTATGGTAGTCTTAAAATCTTGAAATACCTATGAAGGTTGAACATTCCAATTTTTAGTGGCTCATTTCTTGAGCATTTTAGAAATAGGTCTACTAATCTCAGCAAAGTTAGTGACAAACCTTCTTAGAAAATTAACTTGCCCAAAGAAAGGGTATATTCCTTTCACATTTTTTGGCTTAAGAACATTATCAATGGATGCTACCCTTTTAGGGTCTATCTTCACTCCATCCTTTGACACTATATGTCCCAATAACTTACCCTCAGTTACCCCAAAGGTACATTTCTTTGGGTTTAATGACACTCCATATTCCAATGCTTTAATAAATAAAAAATCCAAATGCCTACAGTGGTCCTTCGCCTTTTTGGAATAAGTTGTGAGTTCATCTTGATATACAACCATGAACTTGTTGATGTACTCATGGAAAGCCACATCCATGGCTGTTTGGAAAGTGGCACCATCATTAATAAATCCAAATGGAATTCTTACATATACATAGGTTCCCTAGGGAGTTGTAAATATTGTCTTGAACCACTCTTCTTCTTTCACCAAGACCTAGTTATATCCTAAGAAACCATCCATCATAGACATAAGTTTAGACCCAGTTACTTTTCGTAACATAGCTTCCATGTTTGGCAATCCATAATTATCTTTTAAGAAAGTAATGTTCAAATTTCTAAAATCCACACACAGTTTGATATCTCCATTCTTTTTCCTGATAGGTACTAAATCTGAGACCTAGGTGGAATGTCTAATAGGTTAATTATTCTGCCATCCCTTAACTTCATTAGTTCCTCTTGCATTTTAGGAGATAGGGTAGGATTGACTGGTCTCTATTTTTTCCTAAAAGGTTTTACATTGTCCTTCAATGGTATGACATGTTGAAAAAGATCTTCTATATAAGCCTTTAGGTCATCATATGACCATGCAAAAACATGTCTATATTTTCTCAATAGGTCAATCAGAGGCTTCCTAATTTTAGCTGACAAATTTTGACCAATATAAACTTTCTTTGTGGCCTCATTAGTACCCAAGTTGATCTCTTTTAGCTCTTGAGGTTTACAATCTTTAGCCCTAGGCCTTGCCCTATCTTGGTTATCAAACATGTTCTCCAAAATAACTAGACCTTTAGGTACTTTGTTAGTCTTCAATTATATAACTTCTTGACCAAAAAATGTTTCCTTCCCATCTATGGTTTGAACCAAATCACTACAGTCCAACTCTTGTCCATGGTATTTATCTTCATTTAGCATGAAATTTACATTGTCTTTGTCATCTTCAAAGACTTGACAATATTAAATATTATCAGGTATTAAGGGTCTATTTTGAACTTCAATTTGTGATATTACTACAAATGATACTTCTTGTGGCTTAATTGCTACATTTTCTAACAAGTTAGCCATCCTATTCTGAGTCCTATCTCTCCATGAAATACCAAATGCATCAAATAATTCTATCTGATCCCAAACAACATTTCTATACTATTTCAATCTTTTATTTTTTGAAGCATATGTTCTCTTTACCTATGAGATAATCAATTCAGAATCACCTATAACATGCAATTTCTTGATCCAATGGTGGGTATCAACTTTCAACCCTAACAATAAGGCTTCATACTTAGCTATCTTGTTGGTACATGAAAAATTCAAGGTAAAGGAATTTATGAAAGTATTTTTCTCTAGAGAAAAAAAAACTACCCCTACCCGTACACCTTCTTTAGAACTAGCTCCATCAAAGAATATTGTCCATAATATTGGTGAGTCCATACAACACTCAACTTCATGTTCAATAACAACATGCAATTTCTCAACTTCTTGGATAATCAATTCAGCTTTAAATGCATTCACATGAGTATCTAAAAAACAAGTAGCATCTTTGTCAATTTATTCACCCAAGATATGACTAACCCTTGGCTCTCTTTCTAATTTAACAACCTTATCACCTATGTGAAAAGTTGCATAAGTTAAGTCACATTATAAGCTACTTCCCATAATAGCACTCCAGTTTCTAGAAAGCAAAATTCCATAGTGTGGAGTTATATCAACTACAAGGACTGACATGGTCAATTCTACCTCAAGATATGCAGCTAGCTTAAATGGTAAAGCATTTATGGTACCTATGACTAGAATTTCCCTAGCATCCATGCCCCTAAATCTACCTTACTTAGTGTCTACTTTTAACCCTAGGGCTTCCATTACTTTGAATGGCATAATTGTGTTAAAAGCTCCTGAATCTATCATGCAATTCTTTAGGGTTTTCCTTTTATGATCAGACAGAGAAAGAATGGGTCGATATCTTCTATATATGCTTTTGATGAATCATCTAAGAAGATTTGGGGACTTTGAGACACAATACCACTATCTTCTATTACCAATGGGATCTATTGAATGAAATTTCATTCTATGTTGTTGTTATTATATCCTATCCCTTCTAACCATGACAAGGCTTTTCTCTTATGTTCTTCAATTCTAAACAATTCAAATAAGGGAACTTTCATAGTAATTTGGGATAACATGGATATCATGTCAATAGGATTAGATATAGTGGGTTTCATAATCATACTTGGGATAAGAGCCTTTTGAATAGTAGGTTCTATCATTAGTTTAGCAGTATGAGACCCTGATCCTTTTTCTTGCACAATTGCTTTTGCAGTTTAATTTGTTTGGAGCTGAACTTTCTTCTTGGGTTCCCATTTCTTGGCTTTGATGTCATTAATATTAACTATCTCTACATTAGCCTTCTTATCTTCATCTTTTATTTTATGTGTAATATCTTTTATGAAGATACCAGAAGGTTTTCGAACATCATTGTTGATTGTTTAGTTTCTCAGATTGTAATTACTACGTACTTGGGAAATCATCTCTGTAGTGATCCTATCAATTTCCTCTTTAGAAGGAATTCTCAAGCTCACATGACCAACCTTAGAAGATGTAGCACATACTTGATCTTCATGATACCCTTCATTATCTAGAATCACTTGTTGATGATGTAACTGATAACCAATTTTCTTATCTTCAAGATCACTCTCCATTTCTTCCAAACAGGGTAAACTTGAAGGAACCCCCGTCCAATAAAGATATAAATTATTGGCGAATATTTCATTATTTTTAAGAACCAAATTATTTTTATCAGTGAATCTCTAAATTTTTAAAATTTTAAATATTCCTTACATTGATGATTATTTTGGAATTATAATTTTTTAGTAGAAAATATAGGTGAATCTCAATAATAATAGAAAGTTCTCTAATTGTCATGGAATATTAAAAATCAAAAGTGAACATGTTTTATCTCATGGAAATTATGAGGATAATTACATTATATTTTAAATCAATAGTGAAAACTAAATATTGTTAATATATGCCTAAAATAAGTAATAATTATGATAATTATTAGTGAATTAATTTTAATTTCTTCAATAACATATATTTTTTAGGTGAATTAAATCTAATCATGTATCGAATATCGCAGCAAATGTTTTAGTTTAAATTTTTTAATAAAATGAAATATTGAGCGATTTTAAATATTTTAGAACTAAATTTAATAAAAATGTGGCAATAATTATCTCATTACCTTGATAGTCAACAACAATAAGGTCCAAGGAGGGTGCAAGAGGCTCTTGTGGTTCCCCAATCTCTAGATCTATGGTAGTAACAATAACATGTCCTTCTCCACCAATTTTTCTCAGCTGATCCCTCAAAGATGTTTCATCATCTATTTGAATTAGGGAGTTTTGTTCTACTTGAGAGGAAGATCCCTACTCCAATATCTACCTCTTTGGGGCACTGGTTGTAGATGGACTTTCTGGTCTTGGTCTTTGCTAAAGCGGAGCATGTTGTAGACAAAGCATACTATCAAGGAGCTACTATGTTTCTATTGATTATCCTCCTCTGTAACTCTGTAGCCTTTTTTAGATAGGTCTTGATATATGCAACCTTATTTTCATTCATTGTTTGTATTATTATAGCAAAATTGTTCATCAATGCTTGCATCTTGGCTCCCTAATATTTCTTATCTTTTAAAGGGTCATAATAAGAACCAAAACCATTAATTAATTCCAATATTTTGTTGAACACTATCCATTTTTATTTTCTTAATTCCTACTCTTGCAAAGAGAAAATTTTCCTTATAACATCCTCAAAGAAATATACCTGTTGCACCATGTGGGAAGCTTTTTCCCTTTCTCTTAGAAGATCATAGAATCATTTAGGGTCAATAAATCTAGCATGTGACTCTACCATGTTGTATCTATCTAGAAATAAACTAAGGTGTTTCCATCATGCACTAGAGTGACAACTGGAAAGAAAGTACCTTTCCTAGGAAAATCTCTTTCATCAATAGGCCCAATCTACCATAACAGCTCTGGTATTCCTATCTTCAGAGACACATAGAATGGTAGCACATGAGCCTTCCCTAGAAAGCCATATACTCTAACCACTATTGAAACATTGTATGAGATTATATCTCCCCAGTTATGACCAACCAAAAGCCCTTTTGCATGGTCCTTGGGTCTGACCAATTCTAGTAGTGCTTGTGGAATCCTAGGGTTGTCTCCTCTCAAGAGAAATCTAAGCTTAGATTCAAAATATCTATCAAACCTTACAAACTGGCATCTCTAGCCTCTGAAGTCATGTTAACACTCCACAATTGGACTGGATTCTTCTCTCCATGTTTGGTTAATTCTAGCTCCATGCCCTTAGAGAAATAAGTGACTCCCTTAAATAGACACGCATACATGAGCAATGAGTACCAACAAAATGGTTTGTTTACTTTCCCTTGGGATATCCCTATCAAACCATTGTGAATTTCTTGTGCAAGGAAGGTGGAAAAATCAAGAATAGTGCTCATCTTGAACTATAGAGTTTGAGCCGTAATAAGGACAATTGAGCCTAGGATTTTTTCTACTTCATCCATCCTAAAATCTTGCAGAGAGACAAATATAATGCTTGAGCCTCTAGATTAAAATGTCTCCTCAATAATAGCTCTAGGGTGTTGGTTTGAATTTTCACATGATAAAATTCCTTTGTCTAGGAATAGAAAATTCAAAGTGTATCCATTAATGGTGAGTGGGGTTCTAGCTAAGACATCCTTTCGTTAGCCTTTGAAATTTTTTGTGAAAACCCTACATTTTATTCCATTCATAAATTCTTAGGCACGAAGTATTTGAATTGTAAAATAGGGTGAATATTTTGATATCATTCTATCTTCCATGCCCCTGAGCTACCTTTCCTCTTATTTTCCCCAACCTTTCGATCTAAATAGATCCACCATTGTCATTACCTCACCATGAAAACATGGAAACTTTTTATCTATAGTGAGGTAGAAAGTTGCAAGAAAATTTATAAAATGGGACAGCAAAATGAAGACATGGCAGTTGGAGATTTGTTTTCTAGCCAATTTTTTAGTCACGTACACCTTGCATGTGCTATCAAAATTGAAAAAGGAACCTAGTAGAAGCAATCAGAAGTTAGCACTAGAATAAGGGTCTTTTCAATGCTTCACTACCTTGATGTTGGAAAAACTAAGCATCTCCCTGTTAGCGAGGTGTCGTTAAATCAAGACACGGTGGCCTAAAACATTCTTTATAACCATGGTCTGTCTAGGTGGCATGACAAGTAATAAGTGCAATTTTCAAAAGTAGTTAGTAAGAGTGATGTTGATTCAATGGGTCATTATATTTCATGACACTGAGTTTTATTGAAGTTGCCAGAACTTGCTACCTCGCTATCAGAAAAATTTGACATCTTGTCGTTAGTGTAGCAAGGAACCATAAAAATAACATCTAGTGTGTCCTCAAGTGATGCGTAAGGGTGACTAAGATTAAAAAAAAGGTTTGGTTTGTGCCAATTGTGTAGATTTTCCTATGTCACCAATACCCTGGACCCATGCCTCATTCAAAAATCACATAAGGGATCCTGATCATCAGATCAATCTAGAATCAATAGTCCTCACTACCTCGCTATGGAAAGTTGCAAGTTGTATAATCCATGTGACATAGAGAGTATGGGACCCACCACTCTTTAGGATACTTGGTGCAATTTCTCCACCTCTAATTTAATCTCAGATCAATGGTCATTGTTGTCTCACCATGAAGAGTTGCTCGAATGATATGTATAGCGAGATAGAGAATGAGGGCCTACCACTGCCTTCTAAGCAGTACAACAATATATCATCTGCAAGATTGAGAATGAATCGATGGCTATCGCTACTTTGCTATGGAAAGTGCTCATTCTTTATGTATGGTGAAGTAGCGAGCTGTTGACATGTGTCCTCAATCGCCAGTGGGTCTAGACAGAAGTGCCATCAAGGAAGGAGTTGTGTACGTGGACAATTTTCATTGGATCAATTAACCAACTTGTCAAGTGCAATGCCTAGTTGTCTTTCTCCATATCCCATGATCGTAGGATTTTTAAAGATTGATGACACAAATTTAAATGCAAAGGTTGGTGTCACTCTATGTATTAATTAGACATGAAAGCTTTGCATGTGAGGGAAAAAAAAAGTATAACACATAAGATTTTATTAGTTTCACCTTATGCGAATAAAGATTTTGAGCTATTCCTAAGAAGAAGCAATTACTAAAGAAAATTGTGCTAGAGTTTGGCAAGTTTGTGGAGCAGTTTTTTCATGGGAAAAAAATTGCAGAAATACAGAGGAAAACAAGGATAGAATTCAAGTAAGTAATCCTGCTTTAGTCTCTGTAGATTTTTTAGTTCTGTAAAGCATAATCCAAGATGCCTTCGAAGAAGGGATTTTTAGGTCAAGTAAATTACTTGGATAGAAATGTACATGATGACTTTCTTGAGTTGCTACCTAATTCTACTATAGAGATAGTGTAAGTTAAAAGGTTGACCTCATTAAACCCTAGGTTAAGGATAGCTGATGGATTATATGATAAGGGTTATTGGGTCCAGGATGATCAAAGCTTGCAAACCATTTTAAATTTGTTCAAGAAATGGTTTGTAGAAAGGAAATTGTATGCCTCACATGCCAATATTTGGAATTTCAACCTGGGAAAGCTAGTTGTTCCTAGTGTGTTTATGGATTATGATCTCCTTGAACCAGTGGCGAAGAGTTATGATCAAGCCACTAGGGTAGTGAGAAGAGTAGATGGTGAAATTTGAATCACCATTAGTCCAAAAGAGATTAGGGAAGTTTTTCATTTGGGACCTCTCACTAGGTATCATGTGCCCATTGATTTGATAGAGTTAGAAAAAGAGTACATGTCAAAGAAGGATTTAGTTAGACAAGGTGCACTGAAGGCCCACATTGGTAGAATTGGAACTCTACCAGTAGTAACATCATCCTCTAAAGAACCTTTTAAGACAGCATGCTTCAATGCTAGGGTAGTAGAGATATATAGGACCTTATGCAAAGTTTTTGGAGAGGGTGAAGCAGACTTTATCCCTATGAGTTTCATGTATATGATCACTCAAATCTCCTCTTTCAGTGTAGAAATAATTTTTGATTTTGCCTCCTACTTGGCTAATGAGATTCACAGTGGATTGGTGGGGATTGGAAAGGGCAAGGTGGAGAAGGTTTGGGGCCAGTACTCCCTATTAATGCATATGTTTCTATTTAAGGGGGTTATATACTTTGGTAAAGAAATGGTTTTAAATAGAGAACAAGAGGGGGAAGCACTACCAATTCAATTATGGAGTGCAAACATGACTGGGGAAGCAGAAAATGCTAGTTTTGTTAGATTTTGCTTCCAAACTAAGATGCCTCATATTGAGTGACAATCCCAGAATTTCTAAGGCACTAATGCACCTTGTTAGGCCTATGGACAAACCCCATAGTCTATAAGTTTCACATAATTGGGGATATATCATCCCATATTCAGTTTTAACTGTCATTAGAGTTTATGGATTCAAAGGGACACCCCATGTACTACCTTATCAGGTGCCTTTAAAGGTAGGAGTAGCTGAATTTTTGTGGCAGTTGGGAGGAGTAGAGGAAAAAATTTTGCACAAGAGGGGAATAGGATCAATTTTTCCCACTTGCATGGCAGCCCACCAGTTTGTAATAACCAAGGAAGGGTGGGTCTTCCTCTACAAATTTTTGGAGCACTATAAAATGGCAATATCTCACTCTCATTTTTGTGATGCTGAAGGTTTCTTTAATTCAACTCTTAGGCATAGGATTAAGCTTCACCCAATTGAGCATGAATTCTATTTCCCTAAAGATATAATAAGGAATGAGTACTCTCTTCAGGAGCAAGAAACGAAGAAAGAAAAATGGAGAGTTTATTCAAAAGTCTTGGATTTTATTAATTGTTTTGACAAAGGTTACAACCCTCTTAGTAATGTTGTAACTACTGCAATTAGGATAAATAAACTTATGAGTACATTTCCTAAGATAATGGAGGTAATGAATGAGAAGAAGTAATATTTCATTAATTCTTTTCCAGAAAAAGCTAGGGAAGTAATGAGGAAATTGAGTTTCACTCCCAACATAGGGGCAGGCCTACTAGTTGTGCAAAGGAGGATAGGATATACTGTCATTTAGGATCAAAGGCCCACTGTAAATAAAGGAAAATAGATAGTTGAATCTACTAGTGCTACTTTTGAAGAAAGGCCACCTGAACCTTCTCCTAAGAGAAGAAAGGTAATAAGGGAAGAGGGATCACATGATGAAAGTTACTCACTTAATTGAGGGGGAGCAACTCATTGATGAGAAAATTAAAAAAAATGGATCACAACGGGGAGTTTTTGTTACCTAGGCAGAGATTGATGAAGGGAACCCCCAGGAGCCTCCTGTGCCAAGTTTTGAGTTAACTATAGAAAATTTCAAGGGAAGGGAATTAGACCCTATTTTGGAACAAGCCAGTCAGCAATTTTTGTCTAATGAGAATTTTGTAAGGTCTAGAGCTTTCCATCAGTTTTCTTGGAGGGAAAACATGCACAATTTCGAGGAAAGGTGTAAAAATATGAAAGCAAAGCATCCAGAGATGGATGAAGCCTCCATTCAAAGTCAAATAAAGGAATAAATGATTCAAGAGTTCCAAAATATAACCCCTAAAGAAGGGAGACAGATGGTAAAGGCTGCAAATATTTTATTATTGCCCAATTGGGACATTGTTGATGCCTTAATTTTTAATTCTGTGTCAAATAATTTGGAATTGCAAGATCTAGATAAAAAGGAGTTCTTGGGAAATGCATTTAGTAATGACCAAGCTACTCTTGTTATGTGGTCTTTAAGAAGAGGATCCAGGGCTGCTCCATCATAGCCTAATGATTCAGGACTAACATGAAGTATCATTGTGAGGAGATGACTAAGCTGCAGAGCAAGTATGAAATAGTGGTGGATGCCTACAACAAAGAGGTAAAAAAGAGAATTGAGCTTGAGAATAAGCTATTGGGAAAATACACTAGGCCAAGAATAACATACCCTCGCCCCCCAGTTGAACCCTTCAAATCCACCCCCCTCATAGAAGTACCAGATACACCCCAAAGGCCACAGTATTACACTGTTGAGGATTTTGAAGAAGAAAAAGGTAAATTGTGGGCCTTACATGTAGAATTGGAGTTCGAATATGAAGATAAACTAAGAAAAGCTCTCACAAATTTTGGGGGACAAAGTTGAATGGCCACTGATTCATGATCAGTTGGCCAGGGTGATCAGTATTTGGGAGGAGTTGAAACCCAATGATGAGGCTCTAAAGCCTATTGTGAATAAATGGGTAAGAAGGGAGAAAGCAATGACATTTTTGTGTTTATCTATTATAAATAATTCTCATGATCAAATTGAAAAGACCTTTGACATTTTTTTTAATCTTGCTAATTTTGACAATAAAATGATTCATTTACATAGAATAATAATAGGCTACTTGAACAAATACAAGAGCCAAAAATTTAGTTTGTTTCCTTGTGCCCTAGATAAAAGAAATAATTTAAAAAATAAAGATGAATGGGAAAAGGAACTTGATGATTTATTCTATTTAAGAATGAATCAAGTCATAAATGAAACAGGGCATGCATGGTGGGCTACCACAACAGAAGAAATGGTGAAGGCCCAAATATTCTTTTATTCTTTAAAACAAGAATTCATTGCTATTGATAATGAGGCTGAGTATATACTAAAAGGATAGAGGGATATTTTACAATTCAATTGGCCAGATGACACATTATTTGACAAGTGGATGGCAGAAATGGCTCCTAGTGAACAATTTGATGAAGATGAAATTGACAATGATGAGGTGTAGGGTGAGGAAATTCGAATCATTGATACTGTCACTACTTAGGCCCAACTAGAAGAAGAAGACAAGAATAACCTTTCACTTTTAGTTGTAGGCCTAGGACCATAGGATGCCAATACAACTAAAGAAGGGGAAAAGGTAGAAGTTGTTCCTACCATATAGGATAAAGATGGTGAAAGCCTACTGGTGGCAGTTAATGTGCCACCATCAGAACAAACTTCATCATTGCTTAATTTGGTTGTTGCATATGAAGAGAAATCAGATAAATAGCTAACTCAGCAACATCAAAACATGTGACAGAAGTTGACCCACCAAAAGGAATGTTTTGATTTGGATATCTTCTGTTACCCACATTTTTGTCATTTTGTGATAGGTGTATGTAAATATTACTTGTAAAAGACACCTGTCAGTTTCTCTTAGCCTAAAGCTTGTTGCATCTCACACTATATAAGTGAGATTCCAGGGCAAGAGAAAGGATTCAATTTCTATTATGTCTAAGTGATATACTTAGTATGTTTTTGGTCCATTGTTTTGGAGAAAATTTGTGGTGTATTTTCTCTATCAGTTCTTGAGAATACATGAATATAGAATGATCTTTTTGTTTCTTCTTAATGTCATTCTGAGTCTACTATAAATGTATAAAATTTTCAAAGAAAATGAATACAAATTATGAGCTATCTCCATATCAGTTCTTTCTGAATTTTGTCTCTTTTTGATTACTTGGTTATCTTGATGTTATATGAGTAAAGGCTTGTGTAATTGAATGCAATCCAGTTAGGTTGTATATCTGTTCCTCACTGCTATTAGTTTAATGGATTAAGTAAATGCTTTGGTGAATTTGATAAGGTTGTTGTAGTAGTGAAAATGATTTTGAATGATGAATTCTGATAAGAATTGCTGATAATATTTGTTGTAAGGAAACAAATTAGATCTAAGGATTTGCTGTAGACTCTAAATCCCAATGGATTAGGCACTGGTCAAATTGATTCAGCTGAAGGAGAAATATGTCATAAATGGTTTTCAAAATGCAGAATTATAATCAATTTTACTTTTATTTCTTATAGATATTTAAAGTTGGCCAGTACTTGTTTGCATGGAATGTTTTAACCTCGGTTAGCCACTATTGTTGAGAACTTGTGTAGACCTATAAAAGATTTTTGGCCAGATCTATTATATGGGATGAGTTTATCAAAATGTCATGAATTATGCATGTATTTGAGGATTTGAGATGAGAATCAGAATGAAACTAAAATAATCCTCATATAGTGTTTCCTAGTCTTGAATCATCCTTGGGTATACCCACCTAGTTCTACAGAGCCTAAAGAGTAGAAAACCACCCTTGGTTTTGTTAAAGTTGGGTCCAAATGATTTTTGCATATAACTATTGATAGGAACTAGCTAGTCCTTAGATTATGTGAGTAATGTCATCTTGGTATTGAGTATTTTTTTACTCAATAGTTTTCCAAAAAAATGTCCAACATGGGGTACTAGCAATAATTACAAACAATGCACTAGTCTTGGCAGCATGTTCTTGTAGTGGCCTTGTCCTTAAGTAGATCCTTTGTGCATTGTACCTTGCTTGAGGGTCATCCATATTAATGATTACATGCACAGTGTGTTTAGGGTTGAGGTTGAAAACCTCACTAATTAGTTTAGGGAAAACCCTAAAATGATTCACTCTAGCATGATTCTTCACCCACCCCGTAATAGGATCATACTTCTTGGCCAAATCAATCAGTAAATTACTATCAAATTAAACTGTGGGGATTATTAATTTCCCAATGTAAAACTCCAAGACATTACTCATAGGGGTATCAAGCTTTCATTCTAAAAACCATTTCTTGAACAACTCTAAACCTCCCATAGAGACTTGGGCATCTCTTACCCAATTGGCTTTATCATAGAAACCCTCTACGACAACAACCCTAGGGTTCTTAAGAATCAACTCTCTCCCCTTAGTGATTTTATTCATAGATAATGGAAATTGTTCAAGGAAATCATCATGCACAGCCCTCTTTAGGTAATCAATTTGTCCTGAGAATTCCTTTTGTGGAGGAATTTTCTATGATATAAATTTTTTCCACACCAAATTCTTTCTATTTAGAAGTTTCAAAGCACTTACCCATGAAATTTTGCTTCTTTCTGTGAAATTTTCACTATAGTTCACTAGATTTCTCTACAAAATTCTATGCCCTAGCTCCAAAAATTCTCTATGCTTTGAAACCTTTTGCAGTTTCGTGGCTCAATAATGGTTAGACCATGAAATATATTTGGGCATTGAAATCACATGAATGAACTCTATACCATATTAACTCCAAGTAACCATTACCTCCAAGTTACATCCAGATTTGAATGTTATTTGTTGATTTCCTCTGATCAGACAACCTTAATTCAAAAAGCCAAAAAGCTATATGGTTTTAAAAATGTGGCCATGATTCGCATTACCACTTATTCATATTCCTTAAATTTCTTACATCTTGAAATTGCAGGAAAGTATTAACCCTTGATCATGATTGAATCGTCGACCACAGACATCTTATTTAGATTATATCTAGTTAGCTATACTTGTCCAATAGAAAGTCTATATGTGAATCCCTACCTCCTGAAAAAATTCCACACAAGCGGGTCCCATATTATCTTCTAAGAAAGTGGTCTCTGACATCACACTTGCCACACTTCAGGCTGGTGCTTTCCTGTATTGCTTAACCTGTGAGCATCTTCATGATGCAAGCACACACCTTTTGTCAATTTGACCAAGATCAATAGTGGGTCTAAATCTGTCCTCTATGGTCCAATCACCCATTCTGACAAATGAAATAACTCCTTTTAATCTAGCTCATCTGACATGTTTAACTGCCCTATTAACTATTAAAACCTCAGTGCCTATGACATCATGACTCCTAACATAGCATACACATCATTTTTGACCAATGAACACACTTGAATATTGCAACTTTAAAACATGGCATGACTCAAAAAACTTCCCAAAACCTAGTCCCACCTTGCCAAGTGTCTAATTTGTGCTACCCTGCATTGTTTAACATTCATGCAACTTTATAATGTGGCCATGTGCTAACCATAGATCTCACACAGATCAACAATAATGGATTCTTGCACCCTAACAAGACTGAATCAGCTAAAAAGAACAATGAGAAACTTCCTTTTAGTCTAGGTCCTCTAATAACTACCATGGAATGTATATCATTATTGTCCTCTAAAAAGGTGGGCCCATGATGTCAGATTTGTGCTACGTGTCTTGTTGGGGCTTCCCCGCATTATTTAATCCTTGTGCATCTTCTAATTATGGGAAAGCACTAGCCTTTGATCTAAAATAGATCAATGGTGCATAAAATTTTAACAAATATAATACATTTACATAAATGATCAACCAATGATATTGTGAGATTTTTTAGAATGTGCACTAATGGTATTAATAGTTTTGAAAAAGGTTATGACCAACTCTGACAAGTCATACTATTGGTTGCACATTGACATTCTAAGATAAGCAAGGGCTATGTGGTGCAAAGGTTCTTGCCTACAATACTTAAAAACCTTGCACTTCAGTGATGTAGGAAAGTGCCCTTCATTGATCTCACCAAGATTGACAATGGGTCAAAAAGGTGCTAGAATAAAGTCTTTCAATTAGAATATTTGCACATACTATAATAAAACACAAGGATATAAGGTTTAACCAAAATTTATGAATTCATCCTTGTGCAATTTTAAAACTTAGGATAAAATGTCCTGCTTAAAGTTTTGAAAAAGCACTTTCAAAAGGATTTTAAAAAACTAGGGTAAAATAAGATAAGCCATTAGGGTTTTTCAATGACTATGTTGATGACAAACCTTGAGAATTTAATATAACTCAAACAACACAGAGACCAAGACATGATTAGGGTAACACAAAATTTGAAAATTATTAGGAAAGAAACCCTAATCTATATGATACCATGACTTGGATGATTTTTCACCAAAAAAATTTAGAACATACTCTAGATTGTGAAAAATTAGACCAACATACCCAAGGGTACCATTAAGACCTTTGTTGATCTTTTTAAAGCCTTTGTGGCTCAATATGATCATCTAGTTGAGACTGAGTTATCTATAGTGGACCTAGTTCATACCAAAGAAAAGGGAGGAGAAAGCCTTTTAGAATACTTGCAACATTGGAAAACTCTCACAACTAGGATCTTATTCACCATCCTCAAACATCACCTTGTTAAGATATTCATTAACAATGCCCATCCTAGTCTTGCTCATCACATGGTTATGAACTATTTACAAGCATATAAATACATTAAGGCAAAAGGGATGGGACTCAAGCATGGGTTCATCAAGGATGGTTTCATCAAAATTTACAAGGAAAATACCCAGGATTGAGGTCCAAGCACTTAAAAACCATGGTATTGGAATACGAATAAGAACATAGTTACCAATGGCATCAACTACACCTGATATGTACATGTCATTGGAGTAGCAGCCAACATTCCCATGATTTTTTGTCAACAGCAACCTTACTAGCAACAAATACCAATCTATCAGTAGTCACCTATGCAAAACAATCAATACAATGTCCAAATACCCAGCCATCAAAATCAAACTAATGCTATCACACTTTTGGCTGGACCTAGATCATGTGTTCAGAGACAACCTCATGTATAAACCCTATTGGGGAAGCCCCTTGATGCAATCTTTGAGAATCTAGCCAAGGATAATCTTATTCAACATCTATAAACACAAATTTTGGAACCTAATTAGTCTAGGGCATCCTAGTATAAGGATAATGAGTTTTGCAAATTCCATCGTATCAAAGGACATACCACTCGCAAGTGCATACAACTCAAGAAATATGTCCAAGACATTATTGATCATAAAGAGATCACAGTGGGGGCACAAGCCTCACCCAATGTAGGATTATTGATATGACAAAATGCTTTTCCTCCCCATAACATGAACATAGATAAAGCACCTACAAACACTCCTATCAATAACAAACCCAACAATACTCAAAATAAACAAGGAAATAACCAAGATAAGTCTCAAAACTATACCTCAACATACTTGGACTATGGAAACCTCATTATATGCATATCACAAGTTCAACCTTCTATCAAAATTATAAACATCAAAGGCCTAGATGCCCAATGTGTGATTAGCACTTGATGAGCTCAACCTAATACAGGTGGCCCATTTGTATCTCCACCATCGAGACCACCTTCATCAAGACCACCCCCATTAGGACCACAGTATAATATCTTGAAACACCTTGGAAATATGAAATCTTAGATTTCCATTCTAGATCTCTTATAAAAAAGCCCACTTTATCAAGAGATCCTCGATAGTACTCTCCATGAGTCACGTGCCTCTACTGACATAAATACCACCAAGTTTTGCAACTTAGTCAGCCACCTTTCTACCTCATGTACTTTGTCATTCAACACCTCCAACATGCTAGTAGTTGAACCTAATCATACACTTCCCCTTCACATAGCTATCATGGTTTCTGACTTTGCAGCCAAATGGGTTATGATAGATAATTGATTAGCTCTAAATCTATGCACTTTAAAGTTCATCAAACATGAAGGATACACTAAGGAAAATATCCTTAATTAGGTCAATACCATCAAAGCATATGACAACTTGGAGCACACCCCTAAAGGATCCATCTTGCTATCTCTCAGAGTCAGCCCAACCACTCAAGAAATAGTTTGTCACATAATTGATCTTAACCTTCCATACAACATCCTTCTTCGGTAACCATGCATTCACATCATGAAAGCTGTTCTATCTACATATCATTAGTGTGTCAATTTTTTTCATAATGAAACTGAGGTAACCATCTACGCAAATCCTAAACCCTTTTCTTATTGCAATGTAGTTGAAGCTTCATACACCAACCATTGTCCTAGAATTGAAATTGGCCACACCATGGCTATTTCTTCTAGCACCTACCATGATCTAGATACCATTTTACCATCCACCCTTTCCATGGCTAATATCAACTACCAAGGTTGTAGAGAATACAATCTCATAGATGCTTTTTTTGTTAGTGATTTACCACTTGATCCAAATACTCAAGGGTGCCTAACACATCGAGGCCCAAAGCTAGATACAACCCCTCATCTTTGATAGCTTGGCATAGCAACATTTATTACCAAAGGTATCCTCGATAGAGAGGAAACTACTCTTAACATTAGTACATGGCTATACAAAGAGCCACCTCCAAAAAGTGATGAACTTCTTGACCACCTTAAACAAAAATACCCATGGTTACATTGCCTTGCTATTAAGGAATGGGATTATCAAGGAGGTGGTCTAGGCCATCTGGAGTTAGGCATTAAGAAATCTATGGAAGCATACAAAGAAGAAAAAAAGAAAGGCTTAGGCTATGGACTCCCTGTAATTGGGGGCTCCACAAAAGAAGGCCATACCTTTACAAACATCCAAAACAGTCTTGTTGAGGTCAAAGACATCCCTGAGGAAGTGGAAAAGAAAGCCTATGATGATATCTTCCTTAATGAAATTACCCTAGGAGCTTCTATACTCTACCAATTATCCCTAAATCTCATAGACCGACCAAGTGTTGTCCATGTTGACAAATTCTCTATAGAGCATGCACTCCTTAGATTCATGGGAGCAGAAACACTACATAAATGATTGTCAGCACAATAATCATATTTCTACAAACTGGATGTAGCAGATTACTTCAGGG
Organism: Cupressus sempervirens; assembly: GCA_028749045.1. NCBI lineage: Eukaryota > Viridiplantae > Streptophyta > Pinopsida > Cupressales > Cupressaceae > Cupressus > Cupressus sempervirens. The sequence goes on from CM053792.1 coordinate 897,910,854, forward strand.
AGGAGGAAATCTCTAGTCATAAAATTGAACCAAAAAATGAAACAAAAAAGAAAAAAAGAAAAGAAAAACCATTCTCTAGTGAAAACTCCTTTGGAGCACCATTGAATGATTCAAAAAATGAGAAGAAAATAAAGGACACATCTAGTGGTGAAAACCTCATTGAGGCAGCTAAGGATGGTGATTTCAACCTCCCCACATAGGATCATAGGCTTGCCATATCATTAGTCTTAATAGAAGAAACTAGACATGTCAATATCAGTCTGACCAAGGTACCAAAGATCACATACATTGCAGCATCTCTACCACCTGAATAGGAAAAATTTCTCATTGAGGTCCTCCATGAAAATGTTGGTCACTTTATATGGTCCTATCAAGACATGTTAGGGTTGGATCTCAAGTTAGTAGTACACTATTTGGCCATGGATCCAAAGGCTAAACCCGTCAAGAAAAAAATTCGTAAAATGCACCCCAAAGTTACTTTACTAGTTAAGGTGGTGTTAGAAAAACTACTAAATTCAAAGAGCATTCACCCAATTGAGTGTGCAAAATTAATCTCCAACATGGTACCTATCACAAAGCCTTCTAGTGATATTGGGATTTACACAGACTTCAAAGATATTAACAAGGCTTGCCCAAAGGATGATTTCCCATTACCAAACATAGACATGATTGTTGATCTTACTATAGGCCATGAGCTCTTATCACTCATGGATGGTTAATTAGATTTAGATACTAGAGGTAGATCAACATAAGACAATATTTACCACCCGTTGGGGGACATTTTGTTATAACATGGTGCCATTTGGGTTAAAGAACACTTGGGCAACATATAAACATGCCATGATAGTCATCTTCCATGACCTCATCCATAAAATTCTTGAGTATTATGTGGATGGTATTCTAGTCAAATCTCTTAATGCCCTTGATCACTTATCTCATCTCAAGGAAGTGTTTGATCGATTACCTAAATATCATCTCATGCTTAACCCTAAGAAATGTGTCTTCAATGTTACCTCGAGAAAGCTCCTAGGATTTATTTTATGACAATGTGGTATTGAGATTGATCCTAAAAAGGTCAAGGCCATCATGGATATGGATCTTCCTAAGAAACTTAGGAAACTTTACTATATTTAGGGGAAACTAAAATCAATCATATGATTCATCTCCCAGCTTGCTAATAAGTGCCAACCATTTATGCATTTACTCAAAAAGGGTCAATGTTTTAGGTGGGACCCCATTTTCCAACACATCTTTGAACTGATCAAGAAATACTTGGCTAATCCACCTATATTAGTTCCTTTAGTTGTAGGAAACCCACTCATATTATACATCATAGCTACCCCAACAACACTAGGTGCTCTTCTAGCACAATTTGATGGTGCAGGCAAGGAAAGGGCTATTTACTACATCAGTCATACTCTAGTCAGATATGAGCTCAATTGCACACCAATGGAAAGGCTTTCTTAGTCGTAGTATTTTCCACTCAAAAGTTGCATCATTATATGATAAGCCACACTATGCAACTAATATCCAAAATTGATCCATTAAAGTATATGTTTTCATGTACAATGCTCACATGGTGTCTACCTAAATAGGTCATGCTTCTTAGTGAATTTGACATCCAATATGTCAACGGAAAGGCTATCAAAGGCCAAGCTATAGAAAATCACTTGGAAGATGCATCTTTGGTTGCAGATCACCCTCTCATTATGGAATTCATAGATGAACACCTCTATTTAATAAAAGAACAACCATCCTAGAAGTTATAATTTGATGGATGTTACACATCGCATGGCTTTGGAGCCAACATACTCTTGGTCACACCTCAGGGTGATTACATTTCTAAATCTTTTAAACTATAGTTCCAGTGTACTAACAACATCTTCAAGTATGAGGTCCTTATTGCAATGCTCAAAATAGTAGTAGAGTGGAACATCATAGAGCTATAGGTCTTTGGAGATTCACAACTCATTATCAAGTAGGTCTTGGATGAATACCAGACCAAAGATGACAAGCTTCAACCTTACAAAGATTTGATTGATCAGTTAAAGGGACATTTTACTCAAATTTAGTTCACATAGATACCTAGATTATGAAAAAAGGCTGCAAATGACATGGCTACTACTGGTTCACTATTGGAGATCCCTCAGGAGACTACATGGTATAGATTCTTAGTTGAGTAGCCTACATACAAAAATGATGAATCAACATGCATATGGATCTTGGTTGCTCCCCAATTCCCATGGTAACATGAAATTCACACTTACCTACTAAATGGTATTATATCTCCCCATCTCACACAAACCCAATGCTAGAACCTTATTCATAAAGCATCCCATTACACTATCATAGATCAAACCCTATATTGTCATGGCTATCATGATACTCTCACTTGATGCTTAGACCAAAATAAGGTTGCAATGGCTCTCAAAGAGGTACATGCTAGACTTTGTGGTTCTCACATGAGCGGAATAGTTCTAGGTAAGAAAATCCTTCGGTTGGATATTATTCACATACTCTAGAGCATGATGCATGCAACTTTATTAAAAGGTGTCTACCCTATCAACAACATTCTAATCTAATCTAAGCCCCAACTCAAGATCTGCAACCTTTTGTGCCACCATGGCCATTTGCATGTTAGGGGTTTGATCTTGTTGGTGTTATAACACCCCTCTCTTTAGAAGGGCACAAGTGGATAATCACCACCACCGATTATTTCACTAAGTAGGTAAAAGTAGTCACCCTTGTCACTGCCATGGGAGTTCAAGTGTCTAAATTTATCGTCTATCATATCATATGTCACTTTGGCACCCTAGTTACCATTTTTACTAACTATGGACATAATTTTGAAAATCTCAATATAGAATAATTATGCACTTCCCTTCATATCCATCACCATTTTTCTAGCCCATGCTTCCCACAAGGTAACGATCAAGCAAAGGAAACTAATAAAACCCTACTCAAAATTCTCAAGAAAGTTGTTAATGATTTCAACCATGATTGGCATTTCCAAATCAACCCTGCCCTATGGGCGTGTTACACCTCATTCTATACATCCATAGGCACAACCCCATACTCCCTAGTTTAAGGTGTTGAAGTAGTATTACCTATTGAGGTTGAACTCCCATCTTTGTGCATTTCTTTGTAGGGCCAAATATCAAATGATGATTACAAAGTGGCTAGGGTTAACTAACTAGATTTACTTGATGAAAAAAAGCAACAAGCCTATAACCATCTCATGATCTATGAGAATCACCTCAAGTGAAACTTCAACAAGAAGATTCACTCATGCCAATTTCATGAAGGTGACATGGCCCTCAAAGAAAACATGAAGGTCCAAGTTGATCAAGAAAAGAAAGGCAAGTTCAAGCCCACATAGCTTGGTCCTTACACAGTCACAACCTCTTTTGGTTCAGGGGCATATCAACTATCCACACTTGAAGGTGAAGTCTTGAATGATCCCACCAACATCATTCACCTCAAAAAATTCTATGCCTAAAAATCCTCAGTATATCCTACTCCCTCAAGGAGAAATTGAAAGAGAAAAGAGAAGACAAAAATAGTGAAGAAAAATAAGCATCCAATGGTGAAAACTTGGCAATTCAAGCACCTTGGACAGGTACCCTAGTGAAAAACTAGAAATTAGGTGCCAGGTGTACTTATCCTATCCATTATCTATTAATGACCTACATCTCCCCCATCACCCTTCACATCTCATCACCCATCCTCCCATTTTCCAAGATGTTCCAAGAGTTCCATCATTGCACTCCAACAACTCACGACATTTCCTTTTACCATCTATTGGATTGGAAAGCCTACCTAGATCATGTATTCTATAATCATTAGCATATCTGTTCCACTCTTATACCCTACCACATGTATCATATTAGGTGTATTGTATCCTTTTACCTTGTCTATGTATCATATCCTTATAAAAACAACAACATTCCATGTACCATACCCTTGTAACAATAACAACACTTTGTGTATCATATCCATTTAATAGTAACTATATTACATCAATGCTATCTCTTTATATTGAGCTTTTCCCCATCATATGCACACCTACTATTGTATTCAATCATAAGTTCCTAAGTTATCCGCTAATTGTATAGTCATGTTTGTACATTTTCAAGTCCTACAGTGGAACTCCACGTCACCAGTTAGTTGTCTATAGGTAGTTATAGTTGCCAATTTTTTCATTATCCTAAACATATTGTCACTAGGTTCCTATAGGATGCATCCTTCCTCGTACCTAACATTTGTTAGAATCTGAAAAGATTAACAACCCAAAAAAATAGTGCAAAGAGTAAATATCTAAACTATGAATGGAAATGATACAAAATCAAAATAGCAACACAGAGTTAGTCTCCAAGAGAGTAATGCAAATGCTAGAAGCAAAATAGCATTACAAGGATGCAAAAATAAAAGATGCAAATACAAGCTAGGTAGCATGCTTATATAGGCTAGGAAGAGGGAGGAGGTGGCAACACCAACCAATGAGGAGCAACCATCTATTGGACTAAAGATAGAAAAGTATCTTCCCAAGATAGCTAATGGATGCTCACATGTAGGAAGGTGACACCTCACAACCATTCACCTAATAAGACATGCTTTATTAACCTAAGCAAGATTACTAAAAGTGTAGGAAAAACCTAGAAAAATAGGAAAAATAAAAAATTACACTAACACCCCCCATAAGTAAAGCTTAGGTGGATGTAGAAATGGGTCCCAGCAAGTCAAGCCTGATGAGGTACCCATGTACATAAAATTTCCCCAAAAGAGAGAGAAAAGAGACTCCCCAAAGAAAATTAGGACTCCAAGTGAGAGGAAGCAGCCCCCCCAAGAGATGAAGCATCCCATACCCGCAGCAAAGCTTGCAATTTTTTTCCGGTAGATCCACTTACATCAAAAAAAATTTCTTCCCTTAGAAAAAGGGACAAGATCCCAAGTGTGGTTCCTCATCAAGGAACTATACTCTTCCTGCATAGTTGTATCCCACTTAGAAATACCAGAAGCCTCATGAAAGGACTGTGGATTTGAGATATGTAGAGCATCCTAGAATTGTGAATGAGTCTGCTTGGTGTCTGATGGATCCCCAACCCAATCACCTACAAACTGCAAGGTCTGTCTAGCCCAAAGTAGAATAGAAGATGGAGAACCTGTAGATGATGACTAGGAGAGGAAGGAGGTGAGTCCTCTGAATCACTCTCTACATCAGAAGTGGAGGTAGAAGACTACTCAAGTGAATCTGACCCATTAGAAGATCTATCATGTATTCCAAGTGACTCCAATGTCAAAGTAGAAGGCAACCCTGTGACCATGCTCTGCTGGTTAAGCTGATGCAAGTAGTGGAAGTTAAGATGGCCAAATCGCTCATGCCATAATCTGCTAACATTATTAGAGTGAGTGAGTGAAATAGTCAAAGGAGGATCAAGAACAAAGTGAGAAAACATATAGAGTCGTGACTGATGATCTGCTCTCCCAACTGCAACTGTAGAATCATTGTGCAACTCACGTATCTCCATTGAATTAGGAGTGAACTCAACCCACTTGCCTAAACCTATGTGAGTGATTTGGTGTACCGATAGGAGATTAGTTGACAATGAGGGTACACAAAGAACATCATGGAATGTGCCATCCCCCACATCAACAGAGTGTTATCACCCATCAAAATAGAAGGCATAGTACACGGCTCCAAGGATGCAAGTTCTTCCTTAGATGAAGCCATGTGGTGTGAAGCACCCGAATCAAGAACCCAATTGGATGGTGAGGAAGCAACTACAAAAAGGGCTTTGCCCTTTCCTTTCCCCTTGCTATTTTCTTTTTCCTTGTTAGACCCTTCATTAGAACTTTGTTTGATAGACTTAGAAACATTGATATTATTCTTCTCAAGAATGTATGTCAAGTGATCAATTTGTCTCTAAAAAAATTTATGTTCATCATGACCAGGTCTTTTACAATAGGCACATTTGACCTTTTCTTTCTTAGGCTTATCGCCCTTGGAAGATGGTGTATCAATAGTTGCTTTCGAAGAAATCGATATCTGATCCTTCTTCTCCTCGTTATTCTTTTGTTTCTTGTCCTTAGTATTGTTGTTACTACTTTTTCCTTGTTGTTCTTTTGTGCCTTGGTTAGTTTCTAAGGCATGTGACTTAGAGGACTTAAGAGTGCCCATCTGGATTAGCTTGTCCTATTCTCAAGTGAGATTGATAGCAAAATCATCTAGAGATGGCATGGTGAATTGAGTACCAAGTGCACCCTTAGTAGCATAGAAGGTAGAGACAAACACAAAATATTCTGAACTTAGCTTAGAGAGAATACTGAGAATCAATTTTTCATCTTTCTTTTCAATTCCACATTGTTTTAACTACAGCCTTAGTGATTTCAATTTGGTGAAGAAATCTTGGATTGTGTTGAAATTGCCTGGACTCAAACTAATTAATTCATTTTCCAACATATGACCCCTCATTGAATCTTGTGTGCCAAATAATGTTTCTAGCTTTGTCCTTACTTCATTTGGTGTATCCAAAGACTCAATGTGAAATAGCAAGTTAGGAGAAACAAACAAACACAATGTTCCATATGCCTCATCACATTTGTTAAACCACTTAGGCTTGTCTTCATCTTTAGCAGGTTTAGTTTCAAGTCCCATAGTTATTCTATTTAATCCAACTTTTTTAAAGTTAATTTTCATGCATGATTTCCATGCAAAGTAATTGTATAGAGTTAGGATGGGCATTTTTTTTGATCCATGATGAAGAAATGCAAAGAAATGCTAAAATGAAGAGAACCCAGCCACGATAATGCCCCCCCCCCTTTTTACTCAATCAAAGAACCCCCCCTAAAGAAATATGATTTGGCACTTTATTTTAGTGCTTTTACAACTACCACTAGAAAGAAATACTTAGTGGTCTTGATTTCAATGCATTACAAACCCTCATGAAGCGCATATGCTAAAAGTGAAATTTGGGCACAATAATCAAGGAAATAAATACCACCACTGTGATCTACTCGAAAAGTCATGCACTTTCAAAAAAAGAATTGCCTCGATACGAGGTCGTATGAGAAAGTTATGATCCTCCGAAGTTTTCAAAATGAGAACTGTGCACAGTCACAGCTGAGAATCTGCAATTTTTGAAGAATTCATGCATGAAAATAAAAAAAATACTCCACTAGTGGATAGAGCACAAAAAAATAGCCAAGTTCATAATAAGAATCATCAAAATTAGAGTCTGTATGAGCAAGAATGAGACATTTGAAAACTGCATTCAAATCTACGACTGCTAATGGAGAGAGGTATGGCTATAACCTTTCATGCTCGATTCTGCAAAATATACAGCTTGCATGCAAAATCTAAAAGTTACCCAGATGGTTTTTTGAGGCTGCGAACAAAACCCTGAAAGCGTTTTCCTTGCTGATGTACAGAAGATGTTGTTGTAGTGTAAGTCAGACGCCTTTAACAGTAAAAAATGGCTCCAAAAATCAAGAAATGACCCCAGCAACCAAAATATGACATGCAAATGCTGGATCAGCTTCTTAAGTCCATTAATCACATGTTGGAACCTACAATACTGATTGAAAACTCCAAATATGCAAGTTGCTTGTCAGATTTGAGATTGAAACCCCAGAGAAAAATCGTTTTTGTCAAAAAAAATTTGATTCTCAAGATCATCCAAAGATGCAAGAGAAGAGCATACTTTGTTTTTCAAAAATTACAATAAAATTTATTAGCCCCCCCGAATCTCTCAAATAAGGAAACTAAAATATACTCTTGCACATAGAAAAGCTCTGATACCATGTTAGAATCTAGAAAGATTAACAATCCAAAAAACTAGTGCAAAGAGTAAATATCTAAACTATGAATGCAAATGATACAAAATCAAAATAGCAACACAGAGTTAGTCTCCAAGAGAGTAATGCAAATGCTAGAAGCAAAATAGCATTAGGAGGATGCAAAAACAAGAGATGCAAATACAAGCCAAGTAGCATGCTTATATAGGCTAGGAAGAGGGAGGAGGTGGCAACACCAACCAATGAGGAGCAACCATCTATCAGACTAAAGATAGAAAAGTATCTTCCCAAGATAGCTAATGGGTGCTCACATGTAGGAAGGTGATACCTCACAACCATTCACCTAATAAGACATGCTTTATTAACCTAAACGAGATTACTAAAAGTGTAGGATAAACCTAGCAAAATAGGAAAAATAAAAAACTACACTAACAACATCAACTTGTCAGTATCCAATTGACTTGATTTTTTTGGCAAAAGGTTACTTTATAATGGATTTATTCTTTCTTCTGATACTGAGTTTTTGTGAATTTTTATGTCAAATGGACCATTTTCAAGTGATTTAGTTGTTCCCTCCTCATGGTCAGCATGGTATCCTATATTGTGGTGTGCTTTAATTGGGGCAACTTGAATGCATGGTTTTGACCAGGGTTTTTTTCTACTTGTGACTCAGTCGGATATCACCCTTGCATATTCCAAACATGTTTTCATTAATGATCACATGACGCAGTTGAGGAATATTGTTTGCTTGTGGATCACCCAACATCATTTCCACACTAATTTCTATGGACTCATGTGTGATGTTGGGGCACTCCTTCCATGCTTGTTTGAGTCAGTCCTATGTAATATTGGGGAAAAGGCCTTGACATTCCTAGTAACCTTGGGATGTCCCTAATATTCTTATATCAAATAAAGTGCTCACAGTACATGGTGGTACTTCTTTATGAAGCACCCCACCCTTAAGCTTCTAGTGCATACCCTGACTCTCACCATTTTGTACAATACACAAAATTATTTGTTCATACCAAACTCACACACATCCATACTAGCCCCCTCCTACACATTCTCTTCCTACATCACACCTATCCTCTCTACCGCCATTCCCTCACAATTATTATCTACCATGTTCTCACCTTTTCTTGTCATCCCAATCTCCTACCCAATGCCATATCCCTAAGTCTTCTTCATACATTGTGTTTAATGTTGTGCATACTATTCCTCCCCCCTGACTAAGGTGATGATCAATCAGTGCTATGATGCACCATCCTACACTCGACATATGTTTTCCTATCACTTTTCTTACCTTTCATATCATAATTTCTCATCTTCCCTGCATTCCCTTAAATCCCTTCTCCTATTTTTTTCTCATCACTTACCTTAGCTACATTCTTTCTTTACATCACCCATCTTTTCCACCATTTGGATCTATCCATCATCAGAATCTCTCAATTCAATTTCTTTATCATCAAACATTAATTTAATCATCATTATGATACTCTTACAAATCATAATCCATAGGCTAAGATTTCACCCCATCAATTGAGTTCTTTATGATAGTTCACCATCCTAGATTTAATTTCATCTATCCTATATCTTATCATAATAGCTAGAGTTCTTTTCAAATCATTTTCCATCATCATACTCTTAAAATTCAGTTTCTCATATTTTTCAAGTTCATTCTTTATCATATATCATTATCATAGATTGAGTTTGTTTATCATGTCCTAGCATCATAGTTTTTCCTTTATCATAGTTTTACCATCATAGATTATGTCTATTTGTCATTTCCTAGCATCATAGTGTTATATTCAATTACCATGTTGTATCATCATAGATTGTGTTCATTTATCATGTCCATTATAATAGTTTGAATTTATATTATCATGTTCACCATCATAGATTGCATTCATTCATCAAATATAAGGTGCATTTATCATGTTTTATCCTCCTAATCTTTAGTTCATTTATCATATGTTATCATTATAGCTTTGAGTTCATTTATCATATTTTCTCATCATAGTTGCCCTTCATTTTACTTATGTTCCCTCATCATAATGTCTCACATCCTCTTTATCATAGTTTAAAATCTCTTTTAGCATATTCATCATCATAAGTTTTCATCTACTTTTTCCCTATTTTTTATGATATATTCATATTTCATTTCTTGGGTCAAGATTTTATTATTTTCATTTTACAAACATTCATTTCTAGGTATCTTTTTCAAAAGTCAAAACACATTACATCCATCATCATCTTTTAGGTTCATGTTGGTCATTTTTGCCTTCTCGCCAAAGCTGCCTCATTTGAATTTAAAAATGGTAAACAATCACATATTTAAAAATTTGAATAAAGTGGGGCATAGAAATATCTTATATAAAGCTTTAGGTTATAATTCATTTCCTAAGTGACTGTGCATTTTTATATTCCACGGACCCGTACCCTACTGACCGTCAACTTATTCATCATCCATGGTGGTCACTTTGTCACTTTGAAAAGTTGTACAACCTTTATTTCATGTGACATAAAGATTTCTCAGTGGACCCCCTTTCCTATTAGAATAGCTGGCTAGTTGTTAGAGCACGTCAACATTTTTTTGGTTTCTCATTGGCTAGGGTATGACTATACAAGTTGTGTGGGCCAGTTCCTTTGGTGCACCATACTCACTATCAGATCTTTCATCATCCACGGTTATCTCCTTGTCACTTTGCTAAGTTTCATGTTCTTTAATTCATGTTACAAAGCAACATCACACCACATAGTGGGTGGGTACTTCCCTTTATGCACTAGTTCATCATGCATCTTCCCAATCATCGATCTTCCTAGAATCTACAGTTGTCACCTTGTTGTTATGCAAAACTCTAAGCACTTTAATTCATGTGACACAACAACATCACACCACATGTCTTTGTGGGTCCAAGTTTCTTCGATGAGTTGGGCTGAGATGGCATACAATGTAATTTCATTGGCCAAGATTTTGACAAGTTAAGGTCATGGGCTACATGTTCTTAGTTTCTACCTCCTACCATCTGATGCAAGTAGATCCACGGTGGCCACTTTGTCACTATGGGAAGTTGCACATTCTTTAGTCATAGTGACAAAGTGATGAGTTGATGTGGTATGGTGGGCCTTTCCCTTTTTTGGACCACAGTGTGATGTGGATGAAGCATTAGGTAGGTTGGCAAGGACCATGTTTCTATTGGTTGGTATATAGATAGGATTGATGACTTTATTAGGATTGTTAGATAAAGGAAGATCAACATCTCTCACCTTCTCACTATAGGAAGTTGTACAATATTTATTCATTGTGAGAAATCGATGAGTTGACGGGTGGTAGGTGGGCCTATTCCTTTCTGGGTCATAGTGTGGTGGGTCAATTTTAGACAAGTTGGCAAAGGACCATATTTCTATCAGTTGGTACACAGCTATGGTTGATGATTTTTCAAGACTGTCAGATGAAAGAAGATCGATGTCTCTTGTTTTTTCGCTATAGGAAGTTGCATGATATTTGTTCATAGAGAAAAAGTGATGAGTTGACACATGGTAGGTGGGTTCATTCCTTTGTGGGTCATGATGTGGTAATTCAGTTTTAGACAGGTTGGCAAAGGACCATGTTTCCATTAGTTGGTGCATTTGTATGATTTATGATTTTTTGGGACTGCCAGATGGTGGGAGATCAACACCTCTCGCTATTTTTCTATAGGAAGTTGCTCGATCTTTAGCTATAGCAACATAGCAAGGATTTAACATGTGTCTTGGTGGGCCAAGTTTTGCAAGTGCAGTTACAATGGTAGTCATAGTTAAGGCTAATAATATCATAAACCATCATAATTAAGTTAAGGATTTGGTGCAGTTAAGGTGATATGGTAGTCAAACACGTGAAGACTCCATGAGGTGGAAAAAAAGAAATAACACGGTTGGCCTAGATGGGGGTTTCTAGTTTCATGACAAAGTTGACCTGCTGACCTTGCTAACTCATAAGCCAAAAAAAAAGGTAAGACATTGTTTCTTGCATGGCCCGATCTTCATGATCATTTCCAACCACTTTGTAATTAATGTCACACCCAGTGAATGAAAGAAAACACTCCATCATCTCTCATTTTATCCATCTACTTGGTCAGAGTGATTTAATGGTGTCGTTTTATCTTCTCAAGCCTCTTTTTGGGAAAATATTGGATTTCATTATATTTGAATTTGTACCAAGATCAGATTTTCCCCAAGGCTATATGATTATATTATGAAGCATGTAAGATATTACTTGTGGGGTAACTCTAGTTAGAAAATATCTTAGTTATGCCTAAGCTATAAAGGAAGTTTTTTGCAAATTTTGTTAGGGTTGACTCTCCTTTGTTTTCCTGATATTGCTCTGCAAATTCACTATAAATTCCCTTTCCCTCTGAACCTATATGACATTCTACTTTATCTCTTCAAACATTGATGCATTTTTCAAAGACCTATTTGCCTCTCATTAGTGTGTTGTGGAGATTTGCAATCTTGTATGACTATATCTTTTTTTGGCCTATAAATGATATATAAGTGAAATCTCTTCTTCCTTGGGTCATTTATTTGGGTTTCTTGATCTACATGTGATTTTTAGATTAAAACAAGTCTGAATGTGTATATCAAAAGTGCATGTATGGACAGATATTAGTTTGAACACTCTATTTCGCTGCATCACCCCCTTAGGTTAGAGTAGGTATATATTTTTTCTATGCATCCCTTCTCCCTTTTCCTTTCCAAGTATAGTTAGGTGCACCCTAATAGTAAAAGAAGCCAACCTTCTCTAGAGATTCAACCCCATAGTTCAAGTCCCACAACTTGGAGGTTGTTTCCATGTTTCACAAGGTTTTCCTTAGGTAAAAACTTTGGATAAGGATACAAAGTTTTGTGACAACAGTTTTTGGCATGCATGGTGGACAATATTCTAGAAGATTTCAAGTCTACTGGTGTCAAAAGTGAAAAATTTCAAGTTGATGCTAATGAAACAATGCTGCTCTTAGTATTCCAAGCCTTAATGAGACTCATTTCTCCAAAGCACTTGGTGACTCTATGCCCTTCAAATCTAGTCTACAGAAAAAAGTTGCAGTGATTCATGCCCAAAGTTGAAACAAGGGCATCTTCTAGATGTAATTTTCAATATCAAGAACTCTCATTTTTGAATCTTAGGAGAAGAAAGACTAGATTGTCTCTATCAATAGTTATGTGTACAGAGGGAATGCATACCCTTACAAGATCAATTTTGACTCCTACTATTGTGAGATCTCAACCTAGAAAGCCATCAGGTCATATTAATAGACTACATTCTTATATGGCTAGAGCTCATACTTTTGCAACCTTTAATGGTGGAATTCCTCTTTTATTAGCTCAAAGACATGACATACCAATAGCTACACTTAAAAGTATACTAGATTTCACTAGTAAAACTTCTATCTCTCCAATAGAATATCAAGGAGGTTGCTAATGTTTGTAATATTCATGGTATATCTGAGGATGATCTTGCCATTAGGCTTCTAGCTTCATCTTTGAAAGGGAAAGCACTTCAATGGTATAGAAGGTTGCCTCATAACTCTATAACAAATTGGGATGAATTAGGAGCAAGACTATACAAACACTTTGAGGAAAAAAGTGACTACTTGTCACTTTTGGAAAAACTAACTACCATTAAAAGAGCCCCTCATGAATGTATGACCAATTAAAATTATATATTTCAAAAAACATGGGACAAAATACCTACTTCAATGAAACCTAACCCTAGTAATGCATTCTTGCATTACCTCAAAGCTTTTAATAGTGACATTGCCACCACAATCTAAACCATGGGAGGAGACACATTAGTTGATGCTTATGAAATCATAATAAGGGCAAAAAACATATTGATACAAGGAGGAAAGTTAGCTTCAAGGCCTCCTATGCCTTTCTTCCTTGATACCCCAAATCACCAACCAATGATAGCCCCTATTCCCACAACTTCCACATCACAATCCCTTGCTCTAGTCCATCAACCTACCACATCTTCAAATGGAATAGATGAAATCAAGGAGATGATGTAGTCTATGATGCTAAACATAGATAAAAGGTTGCAAGGGCAAGAGAAGAAGTTGGAAGATAGTTTCTCTGTGATCTAGAAGGTGAGAAACAAGGTGGTAACTTTAGAAAGGCAACAAGCTCAATGTAGTAAGGCTCATTAATTGCAATATCAAACTCTAAAAAATGGTAGGCCTCCAAATCATAATAATGAGAACAACACTTTTGATCATAGTATTTAGAATAGTCATGCCTCTACTTCAAGAACAAATCAAAGTAGGGCCATAGTTCCTCAAAAAAATATGGCTCAAGATTAAGATTTTTGTCCCTCCTGCAACTACTCCTATGCATATAGTATGTGTCAAAAGGATAAATCTTATTTGGCTTTGACCACTCAAGATCCTATAGCAGGACAATCATACAAGGAGAACCTGTTGGTGTTTTTGATTTATAAAACAGTGCTAAAACTACTAAGTTAAAAAAGACTTAATACCTAGATATCAGTACATATACAACCTAAAGAATAGCCAATTCTCATTAACACTTGCATATGCAAAGTACTAGGACCCAACTTCAAACAAAACCATAAACGGTTTTCTACTCTTTTGGCTCTGCAAAACCAGGGCGGGTGTACCCGGGGATGGTTCAAAAATGGAACAACTGTATGAGAATTATTCTTAGTTTCATTCTGATTTTCATCTCTAAGTCCTCAAACATATACATAACTCTTAACAAATTGGTAAAAACATCCCTTGAACAAATATGGCCAAGAAATCTTCTATAGATCTGCAGATGTTTTCAACAGCAATGGCTAAATGAAGCTAAAACATCCCATGCAGGCAAGTGCTGGCCAACTTTGAATATCTTACAAGAATTAAAAGTAAAATTTGATTTCATGATACCAGTTATAATATACTTCTCTTTTGGCTGAAATAATTTCGATCAGTGCCTAATCCATTTGGGTTCAGAGTCTATAGCAAATTCTTAGATCTAATTTGTTGCTTTGCAACAAATTCTATCAGCAATTCTTATCAAAATTTATCATTCAAAAATCCTTTTCAATACCTAAGAAATCTCATCACATTCATCAGAGCCCTTATTTAATCCATTGAATTAATGGCAATAATAAATGGATATACAACCCTACTAGATTGCAATCAATTGCATAAGCTTTTACTCACACAACATCAAGCTAGCTAAGTATTTAAAAGGAGACAAAATTCAAAAAAGAACTGATATGGGAACAGTTCATAATTTGTATTCATTTTCTTTGAAAATGTTATATCCTTTACAATAGACCCAGAAAAACCTTCAGAAAAGAAGCACAACTCTTTCTACATTCATGTATTCTCAGAAATTTTGACAGAAAAGTATACTACAAACTTGCTTTTCAAATGTTTGGACCAAAAACAGGACTAAGCACAACACTTAGTAAAAACAAAATTCGGACCATTCTTTAGCCTTGGGATCTCACTTAAATAGTGTGAGATGCAACAAGCTTCAGGCTAAAGAAGGTGACAGGTGTCCTTCTAAAGAAAGACAAAAACAAAATAACAGAAAGGTTAATTACAACAACATTTCTTGGCGGGTCCCTTTCTATTATGCTTCTTAGTTGTTGTGATCTAATCTTACAATCATTCTTCATCTTCGAAGTACATACCCATGAGGTCTGTAAGTGATGTATCATCTTCTGTTACCTGTAAACTCACTTTAACCTGGGGATTTTCCATGTCATCATTGCTGATTACAAAGGTAACTATTACTTTTGCATCTTCTTCCTCATTGTCTTCTGACATCTGTTCCCTAAACTGATTTTTCCATTTATTAAAAGTATCATCATCTAGCCAATCAAAATTTAGGGTTTCTCTTTGTATCTTTATTAAAGAATTTGCATTTTCTTCTAAATCATCCAATTCTTTACTCATATCAATATAATACAATTGTATTTTTACTATCTCCTCGTTTGTCTTTGCCCAAAACCAATGGCCAGTCTCACTGATGATGTTTATTATTTTGTTATCGAATAACTCATCCATTTCCTTTTTCCATTTTTCTTTTTTCCTTTACTGTATCAACAGATTCTAAAGCGCAAGGAAATAAGGTGAATTTTTCAGCAAGATATTTTGAAAAACAGAGTATCAATCTTCTCTGTAAAGAATCTCTTTCATTCTCAAAATTTTCGAACTTATTCAATAAATCAAAAATCTTCTCAACTTGACGATAAGGCATTTGGACTGCAGATATACATATGATTGTAATATCATTATTTCTCTCTCTCCATTTCTGTGCAAGAGAAGTTAGTCCATCCTTTTCTTTATTCAACTCATCTATGAGGGTTACAATCCTTGTCAACTGATCATAAAAAGTTGACCATTGTATTTTATCCCTCAGATATGTCACACCCTGCTTCCATTTTTCTTCCTGCTGATTTCTAAATTCTATCTACCACTCATGTAATTTGGTTTTTTCTGCTTCAAATTCCTCTGCAGTATAGAATTGGGGCCTTTCAGGGGTGTTAGGTATTTCAATGATAGGGGTTAATCCAACAGATGACTGTGAAGGGTATGCAATTCTCAGTGTACTGGATTCTCCCACTTTCCTTTTTCCAAGTATCTTCTCCAATTGAGATACCCTGTTTTCCAGCTCAATTCTCTTTTTTACCTCTTGATTGTAAGCATCCACCACTATTTCATATTTACTGTGCAAATCAATCATTTCCTTTTCTTCTCTTTCTGCAGTGGCCAAGGAAAATTTAGAATAATCCACATTCATGTGGGCTGCCTGTACATTTGAAGTATCAGCAACTCTCCTTACAATGATACTCCATGTTAGTCCTAAATCGTCAGGCTGTGATGAAGTAGTCCTAGATCCTCTTCTTAGTGACCATATAACAAGGGCAGCTTGATCATTACTGAATGTTGTTCCCAAGAATTCCTCTTTATTTGGATCTTGTAGTCCTAAATTATTTGATACAGAATTAAAAATTAATGCATCAGCAATATCCCAATTGGGCAATAATAAAATATTTGCACTTTTTACCATCTGTCTACCCTCATCAGGGGCTATATTCTGGAACTCTTGCATCATTTGTTCCTTTATTTGATTTTGAATGGAGGCCTCATCCATTTTTGGATGCACTGTTTTCATATTTTTACACCTTTGCTCAAAAATGTGCATGTTTACCCTCCATGCAAACTGATGGAAAGCCCTAGATCTTACAAAACTGTTATCAGATAAAAATTGCTGACTGGCTTGTTCCAAAACAGGGTCCAATTCCCTTCCTCTGAAATCTGGTACAGTTAATTCAAAACTTGGCACAGGAGGTTCCAGGGGGTTCCCTTCATCAATTTCTGCTTGAGTAACAAAAATTTCTCCTTGTGACCCCATTTGTTCAATTTGTTCATTGGTGAGCTGCTCTTCCTCAATTCTCATTGGAGTTTGAGAAGGTGAGTAACCTTCATCAGGGGA
Source organism: Cupressus sempervirens (assembly GCA_028749045.1). Lineage (NCBI taxonomy): Eukaryota > Viridiplantae > Streptophyta > Pinopsida > Cupressales > Cupressaceae > Cupressus > Cupressus sempervirens. The sequence goes on from CM053792.1 coordinate 897,928,137, forward strand.
TCCTTCTTCCCTTATTATTTTTCTTCTTTTGGGAGAAGGTTCAGGGGGTCTTTCTTCTAGGACAGTACTAGTAGATTCAACTGCCTGCTTTTCTTTGTTTACAATGGGCATCTGTTGCTGAACAACAGTATATCCTTTCTTCTTTCGTACAACTAGTGGACCCATTCCAATGTTGGGAGTGAAACCCAATTTTCTCATAACTTCTCTGGCTTTATCTGGAAAAGAATCAATAAAATGTTGTTTCTTCTCATTCATTACTTCCATTATCTCAGAGAATGTATTCATGAGCTTATTTATCTTATCTGCATTGGTTGCAGCATTACGAAGAGGACTGTAATCTTTGTCAAAACAATTAATGAATTCCAAAACTTTTGAATAGACTCTCCATTTTTCTTTCTTTATTTCTTGCTCATGGAGAGAATATTCATTCCTTATTATATCTTCAGGAAAATAGAAATCATGCTGACTTGGATGAAGCTTGATCCTAAGTCTAAGAGTAGAGTTAAAGAAACCTTCTATGTCACAAAAATGAGCATGAGACACTGCCATCTTATACTGATCCAAAATTTTGTGGAGAAAGATCCACCCTTCTTTAGTTATCACAAATTGGTGAGCTATAGTGCAAGTAGGAAAAATTGATCCAGTTCCCCTTTTGTGCAAAAAGGTCTCCTCCACTCCTCCCAACTGCCACAAAAATTCAGCTATCCCTACCTTTAAAGGTACCTGATAGGGTAGTACATGGGGTGTCCCTTTGAATCCATAGACCCTAATGACAGTTGAGACTAGATATGGGATAATATCTCCCCAATTATGTGAAACTTTTAGACTATGGGGTTTGTCCATAGGCCTGACAAGATGCATTAATGCCTTAGGAATTCTGGGATTGTCATTCAATATGAGGCATCTTAGTTTAGAGGCAAAGTGCCTATCAAATCTAACAAAGCTAGCATTTTCTGCTTCCCAAGTCATGTCTGCACTCCATAATTGGACTGGCAGTGCCTCCCCCTCTTTTTCCCTATTTAAAACCATCTCTTTACCGAAATAAGTAGCCCCTTTAAAAATAAACATATGCATCAATAGGGAGTACTGACCCCAAACCTTTTCCACCTTTCCCTTTGCAATCCCCACCAATCCCTGGTGAATCTCATTAGCCAGGTAAGATGCAAAATCAAAAATTATTTCCACACCAAAAGAGGAGATTTGGGTGATCATATACATGAAGCTCACCGGAATAAAATCTTCTTCGCCCTCTCCGAATACTCTGCACAGGGTCCTATATATCTCTACTGCCCTGGCATTAAAGCATGATTTCTTAAATGGTTCTTTAGAAGATGATGTTATTGTTGGTAGGCCTCCAATTCAGCCTATGTGGGCTTTCAGTGCACCTTGTCTAACTACATCCCTTTTGGACACATATTCCTTTTCTAACTCTATCAAGTTAATGGACACATTATACATAGTGAGAGGTCCCAGACTAAAAACTTTCCTAATCTCCTCTGGACTAATGGTAACTAGAGCCTCACCATCCATTCTTCTCACTACCTTAGTGGCTTGATCATAATTTTTCGCTATAGCTTCAAGCAGGTCAAAATCCATAAACACATTGGGAACAACAAGCTTTCCAAGATCAAAATTCCATATATTGGCATGAGGGGCATATAACTTCCTTTCTGCAAACCATTTTTTGAATAAACTCAAACCAGTTTGAGAAGTTTGAGCATCCTGAACCCAATTACCCTTATCATACAATCCATCAGCTATCCTTAGCCTAGGTTCAATGAGGTTAACCTCTTAGCTTGCACCATTTCTATAGTAGACTTAGGAAGCAACTCAAGCAAATCATCATGCACATTTCTATCCAAGTAGTTTATTGCACCTGAAAATCCCTTCTTCGGAGGCATCTTGGACTGTCTTTTTAGAACTGAAAAGCTTACGAAGTTTATGGTAATATTACTTACTTGAATTTTGTCTCTGGTTTCCTCTGTATTCCTGCAAATTTTCCGCGAACAGTGAACTTCACAATTTCTACCAGACCTTGGCACGCTTTTCTTTAGGTAATTGCTTCTGCACAAGAATGGCTCCAAATCTTTTCTTGCATAAGATGAAACTAATGAAATCTCTCTGTATTATACTCTTTATTTTCCTCACGGACAAAGTTTTCTTGTCTAATTAATACAGAGAGTGGCACTACATTTTTCATTTAAAACTGCACCGTCGATTTTCAAAAATCCTATGATCATGTGGTGCAAAGAGAACAACTAGGAGTTGCATTTGTCATGTTAGTCAATTGACCCAATGAGAACTTGCCACGTACATAATTCTTTCTTTGATGGCACTTATACCTAGACCCACTAACGACTGAGAACATGTGTCAACATGTCGCTACTTCGTTATGCATAAAGAACGAGCACCTTGCCATAGCGAAGTGACGACAATCGTGGATCTGATCCAGAATTGATCAAAAGATACATTATAGGGCTTGTTAAGAAAGAAGGCAGTGGGCCCAACTCGCTATGTCGCTATAATTATCTCCCTCGCAACTCTTCATAGCGAGGTAGCGAGCTCCGTTGATCCATTCCAAGCTGACGTTCAGGATCTTTTGTACATTCAGTCAGAAAGGCATTGATGAGAATCGGATCTCTACATAGTTGGCACATGTCAAATTTTACTGTAGTCACTTATCATTCCACGTCACCAAAGATCTTTCCAACCTTTTACCATTTTACGGGGCTTCGCTACTTCGCTAATGGAAAAGTGTCTGATTTTTCCGATAGCGAGGTGGCAGAACTTTCGAAAAAACCATCATTCCAGCTCTGATATCAGATATTTCTAGTGGGTCCCTATCCTTTTTGGATGGTAACTTGGAAAGTGTACCTGCACAATAAATCATTTAATAAGAAAATCTTCGATCGTCGTATCTTTACTTTACGGTCCTGCCTCGTAAAATACTCAGCATTCGTTACCTCGCCATACTTAATAAGCATGCAACCTGTCATAGCGAGGTAATGACAACGGTAGATCTACTCAGATCTAACGGCTGGGACAAATAAGAAGAAAGGTAACCCGGGAGAAAAGGAAAAAAGGATATGATAGCATATTCGTCTCTTTTTGAAAAATCAAAATTTTGCACCCGACAATTTATGAATAAAGAGGATATAGGGTTTACATGATGATTACTTTTTATGGATGGATTATCCAAAACCCTATGCTTCACTTAGGAATAGAAAATCTGACTTTTCTATGATTTAACAGAAAACTTCTACTACACAAAAAGTCAGACCAACAGAACCAATCCAAACATGCCTTATATATACAAAGATAGGGTGATTGCTCCTTTATGAATCATCAGGTGGAGGAACATTGTAATGTAAACTAGGATTCCATTGCTCACAACACTAGACAAAAAAGGAGAGCTATTGAAGGTTCTACCACTTCTCTTCCTCAAACTTCAACATCAAATGTAGTGCCTCATAAAAAAGAAGCAAATATCCAACCCAATGTTCCTGAACAATAAGGACAAAATAATAGTAGAGGAGATGTGGATAGTTACCAAGTTGTCCCATCTTATCCTCTTACACATAAAACTCCCAAGGTTTCTACCACAACACCTAATGCCTCATTTAGTGTGATAAAGTAGATGAACAAGACAAATGTGAATATTTCCATGTGGGATGTTATTGCTGCTATACCCACACAAAAGAAGTTGCTATAGCAAGAAATGGAAAGTATTTAACCAAAGGATCAGCTACCTAGCATGGAAAGTTCCACAAGCCTAGTACAACCATCAAAGGAGGTAGAAACAAGTAAAAATGTTAGACCTCGTCCATTTTATGTTTCTCTAATTATAGGTGATAAACTATTCCGCAATTGCATGATTGATTCAGGGGCTAGTAGTTCAGTGATGCCCAAGTGTGTTGTTGATGCTTTAGAAATGAAATATGAACCCATTGTTAGGGATGTATTATAGTTGGATGGTAGTATTTTCAATACTATAAGGATCCTTAGGAATGTGGAAATGGCCCTACATGCATGCCTTAGCTATACTATAACTCAAAATATATCAGTTGTTGAAGTCAAGCCACACTTTGCCATTTTTCTTTCAAGAGACTTCATTGTGCAAATAGGCAGTTACATATCTTTTGATTGATCATACATGTTTTTTAGAACAAGATATGGGACTAAGGCTTCAATTAGAGTAGATCCTCTAGCCCTCCATTATATTTAACCCTACACCCCTAATCTTATCAATATGAATTTCACTATCCTAGAAATGGGTCAGAATGATATAGTGAATGAGCCTACCACCTCTCTAGTAGAGATACCTGATTTTCTCTTAGTTGAATGTGCTAATGCATATCAATTTGATCCAATATCAAAAACCCTTGAGACAGGTCTTGGTACATACTATGTGTTAGAAAAGGATGCTCTTTCCCTAGCCTTATGAAGGTACAAGAAGAGATGAGTGGGATATAGAGTATGTATTTTGATCGATCAAGGGCTAGTGTGATGTTTATTTCTCCCATGCAAGTAAGGTACTACTTCTCCTTTATGCTCCAATTCAGTTGCACTAATAATGTGGTAGAATCTGAAGCTCTGATCCAAGGTCTCCAACAAGCACAAAGGAGAGGCATCAAGCTCTGAAGAATATTTGGGGATAGTGAGTGGGTGTTAATCAAGGTAGAAATGAAAATATCATGAAGAACAACCTTCTCAAATCCTAAAAATATAGTGTTTGGAATCTACTTGAAGGCTTTAAGGCTTTCATTATTTAGAGAATCCCAAGAAACAAAAACAAACATGTTGATAAGCTTGCAACCATTAGTGCTCATTATGATATACCAGAGCATGTTACTGATGAAAAGAAGCAAAAAATCAGAATTGTTGCAAGGTCTGCTATCCCAAATAATTGCACAAATTGGCAAGTATTTGATTCTAATTTACAGATAGTTAATTTCTTGCAAAATGAAGTAGAGTTCTTTGCTAGGAATCAGTCCAAGATGCATAGTCAGATGGGGACTAGATTATGAACCTAAACTCCAACAAATTTCCTAAAGGTCTAGTCACCTTAGAGGGCATTTTCAACTCTTATGATCAAGAAAAAAGTAGAGGTCCAAACTTGACTAAAAAGAGGGATGACTACAAACCTGTCACTATTGCTGATGGAAAGACTCTTAACTAGGGAAAGCTATGCACTGGTGCTGAACAAGAAGCTTTCATTAATTTATGTCAAGAATTCAAGGATGTTATTGTTTGGACATATAAATACTTAAAGGGTTTTGACCCAAAAAAATTTAAGCATACCATAGATTTAAACCATGATGCTAAGCCTATTAGACAAAAGGAAAGGCTAGTCAACCCAAAGATTGAACCTTTAATGAGAAAGGAACTATCCAAACTTATAAAATCCAATATCATTTTTCTTATTAGGCACTCTTCATGGGTAGCCAATCTTGTTCCTATTAGAAAGAAGAATGGAGAAATCAGATTGTGTGTAGATTTTAGGGATCTTAATAAGGCTTCACTTAAATATCACCATCCCCTTCCTTCTATGGAACAAATTCCATCCAAAGTTAGTGGTTTAGAAAGGTTTTCTTTCTTAGATGGTTTTTCGGGTTACAATCAAGTGCTAGTCAAAGAGTCTAATAGATACAAGACAAAATTCACTACCAAATGGGGTACCTATGCTTATTGTAAGATGCCATTTGGACTAACCAATGTAGGTGCCACATTTCAGAAGGCAATGGAGATGGTCGTCAACGGTGTGCTAGAAAGTTTTATTTAGTTTATCTTGATGATATAACTATTTTCTCAAAACATGTAGTAGATCATTTTGATCATTTGAGATAGATATTTGAAAGATGTAGAGATTATAGTGTGTCCCTAAATCTCAAGAAGTGTGTGTTTTCCACTGACCAAGGAAAGCTCCTAGGACATATTGTGTCAAGAGATGGGCTAAAAATAGATCTAGAGAGAGTAGAAGCAATCCTCTCTCTCCCAATTCCCAGTCATAAAAAAGGATTAGATAGCTTTCTTGGTAGGGTCAACTTCATAAGAAGGTTCATCCATGACTTTTCCTCCATGGTGAAGCCTATCATAGCTATGTTCAAGAAGAATATGGTGTTTACTTGGACCAAGGAGGGGAAAGCTAGTTTTGAAGAGATCAAGAAACCAATTGCATTAGCTCCCACTCTTGTCAATCCCAAGTTTGATAGAGACTTCATCCTTTAATCCCTTGGAGGAGAATCAAGTATATCAGTTTTTCTAACACAACTAAATGATGAGAATTTGGATCAGCCCATTGCTTTTTTTAGTAGGGGGATTAAGGATTATGAAGGAAGATAAAACTATGTAGAATAGCAATCCCTTGTAGTCGTAAGGGCTCTGAAAAAATTTAGATATCTATTGTCTCATAATAGAGTTTAGCTCTTGGTTCCACAGACAAGTGTAAAGGAGTTCTTGCTAAATAGGGATATCAATGAAAAAAGAGTTGGATTGATCACAAAACTCATGGAATATGACATTGATATTAGGATCACCAAACTTGTGAGATGTAGGGGATTGTGTGAGCAGATGGTCTCTTCTTTTGAGACACTTGAGGAAGTTGCCAACTTAATACAGAATGAGAAACCAGCAAGCAATGAAAATTAGAATGGTTGGTTGCATGATATGACTACTTCTTGGTAGAGGGAAGATATACACATGGCTTGAATAGAGATAAAAGGAGATAGTATAGGCTACAGTCAATTTCTTTTGTCATAATTGATGGTATCCTTTTTAGGAGACATTTTAATGGAGCCCTATTAAGATGCATTGACATAGACCAAGCTAAAAGAATGATCAAAGAGCTTCATGATGGTCCTAATGGTGGCCACTTCTCAATAAGGACAACTATAATGAAGATCACGAGGGATAGTTACTATTGGCCATCCTTGTTCTATGATTGTCATAAGTATGTAAGGAAGTGTGAAAAATATGCCTTCTTCTCTGGTAAGCAAACACTTCTAGCTCTTCCTCTTCATCCCATTCAAGTGGACCAATGTTTTTATCAATGGGGATTGGATTTCATAGGCCCTATCAATCCTTCTTCCAAATCTAGTCACAAGTGGATTTTATCTTCTATAGATTAATTTACCAGATGGACAAAAGAAACAGTATTAAAGGATGACATAGGAATTCCTTGATAGAATTGTGACTAGGTTTGGTGTCCCTTCAACCATCATTTTAGATAATGCAAAATCTTTAGTAGGAGCTTAGATTTTTGCATGGGCAGTTGATAATAATATCTACTTTAGCACATCCTCAAACTACTACCCTCAAGGTAATCGATTGGCTGAGTCATCTAACATAAACCTAATCAGGATTATGAAAAGGACTATAGAGAAAAATTAGAGATGTTGGCATCAAAAATTGAAGACAACACTATGGGCTAATAGAATAACACCTAAGAGGCCATAGGAAATTTACCCTTTATGTTGGTATATGGAAAGGAAGCAAGGCTTCCAATTTCATTAGAGTTTCCATCCCTAGAACTAACTCATCAACTAGAGTTAATGGAAAATTATGCCATTATAGTAAGAAAAGAAAAATTGATGGAACTAGAAAAGAAAAGGAAACAATCCATGTAGACCCTAGAAACACATTAACAATAGGTAAAAAAGATTTTTGATAGGAAGGCTAGGGTTAGAATCTTTAGAGAGGTGATCTGGCATTAAAATGGGATGCAAATAGGGAAAAACTAGGGAGGCACTCAAAATTTGACACACTATGGAGTGGTCCCTATGTGGTTATTAGTTGTAAGCAAGCCAATGTTTTTCAATTAAGTAGGTCTGATGGTGAAATTCTACCTATTCGAGTTAATGCAATATATCTTAAGGACTACTTCTTACAAAGGATGAGTACATCATGTATATAATTTAGGGTAGTTTCCTTTCTTGTTTCTTGTTCTCCAAGAAGTGCAAAAGCACATGTGTTTTTAGAGGCTGCAAAGTTTTTTTTTGTTTCTCGGTTCCTGTTGTAGAGAGGTAGTTTTGAGGTTCCTCGGTATGTTTTCTACAATTTTTAGGGATCTTTTCAGCAGATTTTTGCATTTTTATGACTCTGTAGTGCAATAGATACATAAGGTCACTAGTTATATGCATAGCTATCTTGCATCCCCCCTGAGTTTCTAGAATTGTTGGTCATTTTTACCTTCCTTCCAAAGCTACCTTATTTGAATTTAAACATGGTAATGATCACATATTTAAAATTATGAATAAAGTGGGGCACAAAAATATTTCATATAAAGCTTCAAGTTATAATTCATTTCCTAAGTTACTACATACTTTTATATTCCATGGACCTGCACCCTACTTACCGTTAGATCTTTCATCATCCACAGTGGTCACTTTGTCATTTTGCATCATTGCATGACCTTTATTTCATGCGACATAGCGATGACTTGATGGACCCCATTTCCTGGTAGAATAGCTAGGCAGTTATTAGATTACATCAGTATTTTTTTGGTTTCTCATTGGCTAGGGTATGACTATACAAGTTGTGTGGGCCAGTTCCTTCAGTGCACCCTACTCACCATTAGATCCTTCATCATCCACAGTTGGTGCTTGTCACTTTCCAAAGTTACACATTCTTTAATGCATGTGACAAAGAAACATCACACAATGTAGTAGGTGTGTCCTTTCCTTTTATGCTCCAGTTCATTATGCATCTTCCCATTCATCGATCTTCCTAGGATCTATTGTTGTCACCTTGTTGCTATGAAAAACTGTGAGTGCTCTAATTCATGCAACATAGTTACATCGCACCACTTGTCTGTGTGGGCTTGAGTTTCTTTGGTGAGTCAGGCTAAGATGGCATACGATGGAATTTCATTAGTTAAGCTTCTAACATGTTAAGGTCATGGGTTACATGTTCTTAGTTTCTACCTCCTAATGTCTAATGCAAGCAGATCCACGGTGGTTTCTTTGTCACTATGAGAAGTTGCACATTCTTTAGTCATAGTGACAAAGTGACAAATTGATGTAGTATGGTGGGCCTTTCCTTTTCTTGGGCCATAGTGTGATGTGGATGAAGTGTTAGATAGTTTGGCAAGGAATGTGTTTCTATTGGTTGGTACACAAATAGGATTAATGATTTTTTCAGGATTGTCAGTTGAAGGAAGATCGACATCTCTCACCTTGTCACTATAGGAAGTTGCATGATATTTATTCATAGAGACAAAGTGACAAGTTAAAGAATGGTAGGTGGGCCTATTCCATTTTGGGTGATATTGTGGTGGGTCAGTGTTAGATAGGTTGGCAAAGGACTATGTTTCTATTAGTTGGTACACAGATAGGATTGATGATTTTTTTAGGACCATGAGATGAATGAAGATCAACGCCTCTTTCTTTGTCACTATAGGAAGTTGCATGATATATATTCATAGGAACAAAGTGATGAGTTGACATGTGGTAGGTGGTTCCATTCCTTTGTGGGTCACGGTGTGGTGGGTCAGTGTCAGACAAGTTGGCAAAAGACTATGTTTCCATTGGTTGGTGCACTGACAATATTTATGATTTTTTGGGACCATTAGCTGGTGAGACATGAATGCCTCTCACCAGTTTCTTGATCTTTAGCTATAGCGACATAGTGAGGATTCACCATGTGTCCCAACAAGCCTAGTTTGGTAAGTACAATTAAAAAGGCAGTCATTGTTAAGGCTAAAAATATTGTAAACCATTGCAATTAAGTTAAGGAGTTTGTGTAGTCAAGGTGATATGGTAGACAAATTCATGAAGACTCCATGAGGTGGAAAAAAAGAAATAACACAGTTGGTCCACATGGGGGCTTTTAGTTGCTTGATCGGGTTGACCTACTAACCTTGCTGACTTATAAGCTAGAAATGAAGGTAAGAGATGGTTTCTTGCATGATCCAATATTCATGTTCATTTCCAACCACTTTATAATAAATGCCGCAGCTAGTGAATGAAGGAAAATACTCCACCATCTTCGGTTTTATCAATCTACTTGGTTAGAGTGATTTAATGACATTGTTCTGTCTTCTCAAGGCTCTATTTTGGAGAAATATTAGATTTCATTGTATTTGAGTAGGTACCAAGATCAGATTTTCCCTAGGGTTGTATGATTATTCTATGAAGCATTTAGGACACTGGTTGTCGGGTAACTCCAGTTAGAAAATATCTCAATTATGCCTGAGCTATAAAGGAAGTTTTTTGTAAATTTTTTTAGGCTCGACTCTTCTCTATTTTCTTGATATTTCTCTAAAAATTCACTGTAAATTATTTTTACCTCTGAACCTATGTGACATTCTACTTTATCTCTTCACACATTTATGCATTTTGCAAAGACCTATTTGCTTAGTGTATTGTGGATATCTGCAATCTTGTGTGATTGTATATCTTTTTGGCCTATAAATGATATATAAGTGAAATCTCTTCTTCTTTTTGTCATTTATTTGAGTTTTCTAATCTACATATGATTGTTATATTAAAATAAGTCTAATTGTGTATATCTTTTTTTGTCATGATGGTTCAAAAGTGCATGTATGGGCAGAGATTAGTTTGAACACTTTATTTTGGTGCATCACCCCCTCATGTTAGAGTAGGTAGATTTGCTCTCTATGCATCCCTTCTCCGTTTTCCTTTCCAAGTGTAGTTAGGTGCACCCTAATAGTAAAGGAAGCTAGCCTTCTTTAGAGATTCAACTTCATAGTTCAAGTCCCATAGCTTGAAGGTTATTTCCATGTTTCACAAGTTTGTCCTTAGGTAAAAAATTTGGACAATGGTGCAAACTTTTGTGACAATATTTTTTGGCATGCCTAGTGGGACAATATTCTAGAAGATTTCAAGTCTACTAGTGTCAAATGTGAAAAATTTCAAGTTAATGATGAGCAAATAGTGCTACTCTTAGTATTCCAGGCCTTCAAGAAGCTCATTTCTACAAAGCACTTGCGACTCTATGCCATTCATATCTAGTTTCCAAACCAACAGTTATTCATGCCCAAATCTGAAACAAGGGCATCTTGTAGAGGTAATTTTCAATATCAGTAGCTCTCATTTTCAAATCCTAGGAGACGAAAGACTAGATTTTCTCTATCACCAATTAGTAGTATAGAGGAAATACATATGCCTGTAAGATCAATTTTCACTCCTATTGTGAGATCTAAACCTAGAAAGCCATTACCTCATATTAATAGACTACTTGCCTATATGGATAGACCTCATGCTTTTTCCACATTTAATGGTGGAAGTCCTATTTTATTATCTCAAGGACATGACATACCAATAGCTGCACTTAAAAGTATACTAGATTTCAATGGTGAAACTTGTATCTCTCCCTTAGAATACATTTAGGAGGTTGCTAATGTTTGTAATATTCATGGTATATCTAAGGATGATGTTTCCATTAGGCTTCTAGCTTCATCTTTAAAAGGGACAGAACTTTAGTGGTATAGAGGGTTGTGCCATAACTCTATAACAAATTGGGATGGATTAGGAGTAGGACTTTGTAAACACTTTGAGGACAAAAGTGACTACTTGCCACTTTTGGAACAACTAATTATCATAAAAAGAAACCCCCCATGAATGTATGACTAATTTCAATTGTAGATTTTAGAAAACATGGTACAAAATACCTAGTTTAGTGAAAGCTACCCCTGGTAATGCCTTCTTGCATTATCTCAAAGCTTTTAATAGTGACACTGCCACCACAATCCAAACCATAGGAGGAGACACATTAGCTGATGCTTATAAAATCATAATAAGGGCATAAAACATATTGATACAAGGAGTAAAGTTAGCTCCAAGGCCTCCTATGCCTTTCTTCCTTAATACCACAAATAACTAACCAATAATAACCCCTATTTCCACAACATCCACATCACAATCCCTTGCTCTAGTCCCTCAAGCTTCTAGATCTTCAAATGAAATAGATTAAATCAAAGAGCTGATGTAGTCCATAATGCTGAACATAGATAAAAGATTGCAAGGCTAAGAGAAGAACCTAGAAGATAACTTCTCTGTGATGCAAAAGTTGAGAAACAAGGTGGTGACTTTGGAAAGGAAACAAGCTCAAGGTAGCAAGGATCATCAATTTCAATATCAAACTCCAAACAATGGTAGGCCTCCAAATCATAATTATGGGAATAACTCTTTTAATTAGAGTATGTGTTGGCTCCTAATTTAATAGATTTTTTTATAAAAAAACCAAGAAACAAAACCAATACATCTAAGGCTAGAAAATTCCTATGATGGATACACTTGACTACAATCTTGGGTCAACTATAAGGCTAGAACCTCCTTCTTCTTTAGGCTCTACAAAACCTTGGTCGGTGTACCTCATATTTACTTATATGGTACTAGTGTTAAAACATACACTTGAATCTTGACAAAGTAGCTAAAAAACCTTAATCTTCAAATGCTTATGTAGAGATATCAGACATGGAATACCTAATAACATGGCCAAAGAAATTGCTAAGCTAAGTGAGGGTATCCTTTTCAGTTCCTTCAACATTAAAGGGAAAGGTATTTGATTAATGATGTTGACTATCAACACAACCCAAGTATGCAACATCAAACAAATGCAATCTCCTAGTTAATTAGCCCCTTATCCATTGGACATAAGCTAAGTCAAAACATACACATGGATACTTGAGATATACTCATATGTTTAGATATCTGATCTATCCATTCACCTTGTAAATAGACATCTAACTTCATAAAAACTATCACTAATTACTGTAATATCCTCGTAATGAAACCTCCAACTCTGTCAAGGTAAACAAAAATTTACTTGGCTCTTTGTTCCATTTTTTGTTGCTAGAATATCTAAAATATCTCCCTTAAAACAATCTACAAAATATCCTTTGAAGAAAATATCAGGTACACATCAAAAAAAGTGTTGGAGCATCAAATTCAATTTTGGTTTTTCACTTCTGATTTTATCATGAAAAGCATTCATTACTTCCAACTACCCATTTTCATTCAATTCTACTTTTATAGATATCAATGAAATGAAATATTATGAAAATTTGGCCATATCTGATTTAATTGCAAGCTGAAAACTTTAAATCTACACTTACACTAAGGGGCCTCTAGAATCAAAAATCTACATGTAGCTTTTGTCACTTAAAACATGTATAATATATAATCCTAGAAATGAAAAGTGCATCCTCTCCTAGTTCTAGTAGTATATCATACTTAATATTTTGGATATAAATTGTGCATTTAAGGTCCATTGAATTTTCAGGCTCTGGGCCAAGAACATAGCATAAAATGAAAAATAAAAGTATATAGTCAAAGGTATGTAATATTAACCATTTTATAATCCTTTCACATTTGAACTTCTAAATGCATTGAATATCTCTGAACTTTAATTTTTCATTTCTCACGCTATCTCTCCATTCCACCAGTGCCATGTGTCATAAAGTTGCTTCATCACATTATATAAACTTTCTTTGTTTTCTTAGAGTGGGAAAGTGCTACCCATTAATCTTCTCAAGATCAATGACATACATAACATGTATCCTTTGAACTATATGAAACATCTCTTGTAACATCATTATGGACATGTGTCACCAGGGTGCTTCCCTACTTTGGCTAAAGTCTTCTCATCTTCATGAAGTGGTAACACGCCTACCATTGATCTCCCAAAGATCAACAACATACAACTGCAACATCAAAAGTGACTGCACTCCTCAGTCTTACTAATGAAAATGCTGGAAAATTGAATGTGCACTAACCCTTACTGACAACTTCTAAGAAGTACTAATAGGTTCTGAAAAATTCTAACCTTTGAGGTGCAGTTACAACCCATCATCACCAAGTGTTATTTGGCATCAAGGCACTTGCTCGCTTGACATAAACTTCAAGCAGATTTATCTTGGGGGCATGTTCCCTCCATTGATCTTGGAGAGATCAATGATGGACCCAAATTAACCACCATAATTTTGATGCTTTTCCAAAATACTTAATAAGAAAACCATGGTTATAACAAAGGAAACTAGGGAAAAATGGCTAGGAAAGGATTTTTAAAAGATATATGTGGAAAATTTGAAATAAAATATTTTAAAAGGACTAAAAATTCTTGTGCATATTTGAATTCAAAAAAATGAAACCCTACCTTTGGAAATTAAGGTTCTTGATTTAGGAAAAACAAAACTTGAAACACAACCCTAATTTTGAATAAGTAGTTGAACTTTGATTGTAATATGTAAAATTTTTGAATGGTGAAAAGCTAGGCCAATAGTGGCTAAATTTAGGGATGCATGCCCCTTACGAGCATGTCAAGGATTCAAATCTCTATAGGAAGAAGACCACACACCTGACAACAAAAACTTCTCAAACAACTTTATTGAAAGCAAGAAATCTACTCCTACTATGTATAAATGATGGCCCTAGGCCATCAAAAAGTTTTCAAAGCTTCTTACCTCTGTCATATACATGATTCTGATTAACATCCTCTTGAGCTAAACTAAAACTCGCATTCTCCTTTGTTTCACCCAACACATCAACACTTTCAATTAATTCGTTAGGAAAAACAAAACTATCATCATCATTTTCATAGTGCATATAAGAACTAAACATACATTCTTCATCTTGCTCACTATGAAAATATGAATCAGTGTGATCACAACTACAAATATCAAATTGAAACTAATCATCACTAATTGACTCATGGAAACCTTCAAATGGAAACTAAAAATTTTGGTATTCTACCTCATTCAACAAGTTACATGAATCAATTTGTAACTCATCTTGTGTATCTAGATATGAAGAGAATGTAAAATCTGATTTCTGCTCATTTATAATATCAATACATCATAAATTAGACTGAACATACATCATAATTTCCTCTCACTCCAACAAATGGTTAGATACCAAATCACAAGATCATCATGAAATTTCATTTTCACAATATGCTGATCCATATCAATGTTTTCTTCAAATAACTCATTATAACGAACCACTTCCTTACTATTACTTTCCTCATCATATGAACAATCATAATGTATCTCAGTCTTATGAAAATAAGAAGAAAATGAGCCAACAACTAATCTTATCTCTACATCTTCCTTCTCAACATAGAAGTCATAATGTGTATTGATGTATGAACTACCATCACATACACCTCCAAAACTTGACATAGCATATTCTAAAACTATATCTTCTTCAACATCAAATTTAGGGAAAATGAATTCACCGTATGAAAAGGCAAAACATGGCAAAGAAAAAAAATCCTTGGATAGATATGCATACCTTTCAAAATCATGAGCCAAAAAATCTGAAATCTCAACAACACTTAACAAGACTTCATCACTAGTTTATTCTCCTTGATTGTGATTAGTAACACATTTTAAAAAACTAGAACTCTAATCATCACATGCATCTTCTTCTTTAGAAAATACCTCAATAATTGGTATCTTAGCACATTCATATTCATTACTAGAAGAAAGATTCTTATTGTTGTTACACTTTTCCTCTTCTTTACAATCATCATCATAACAAGATGAATCCACATTATGCCTGTCATCAAATTGCTGATTACTATCCTCTGATTCATAAAGTTCAGACTCTTCATCTTCAACATCATTTTCAATGGATTCATTGCATTCATTATCATTTGTACCATATTAATTTCTATTATCATTAGATTCATTAGCATTTAAATAACTTTCAATTTCCATGATAAAATCTTGGAATTCAATAATCTTTTCTAACCTTGACTTTTCTGACCAATCAATTGAGTCTGGCATAAAAACTTCTAAGAGTACCATTGGCCATGAAGACTTCTTAGGTCTAAAAGACCCATCAAGATTCATAACTACTGATTTAAACTTCATGTAACTTTGAAATCCACTAAGACTGTTAATATTAGCAATTGTATTTCTTATGCCAATAATGGTCTTATTATGAATTTCTATTTTCAGCCTAACAATATTTGCACAAAGACTTTCAAGAGTTGGCATATCACTTTCCAACCTAGACTCTAAATCCATCTTTTAAAATTTTAAACTTCTACCTCTATTTTCTTAGTGCTAAAACCACTACATGGAGGTAACCATTTCTACCATTCAACTTTCATGAAATACAAATACATGAAAATTTAAAATACCTTTATGTTTTGTTGCATGAAAACTCTAATCTACTAATTGGCACTATGTAAACATGAAATCCTTCACACCATAGATAAAATCTTTGTAGAGTTTCCACCTCCTTGAAGAGGAAAATGAAATCACAACAGTGATTCATCTTTTGAAATCAATTACTTCAGCAAATACCAACAAACACATAAACTATCAATCAAGAAACTTATACTTCCCTTTCAAGAAACTATCAAAAGCTTTAGATCTACCCATACAACTGAAAGTCCTTCAAAATATTGCAATGAAATCAACTAGGAAACAACTCATGGAAAGATTTAGAGTCGGTACACACGCTTGTGAGAAATAAAACATAATCTATCACTTGACAAATCTAAAATAGGCCTTTAGATGTGGGAGAAATACAAATCATCAAACCACTCTTGTAGATTTACAAAATTGGAAAAGAGAACACAACCCTATGTTCATTCTTGACTCTGATTTTATTGTAGCACTTTGAAAACAAAGCCCGGCTGAATTGATTGAAGATGAACACTCTTAACAATACAATTTACACTCAACCTCAACTTCACTGGGAGACATGAATCTTTAGCAAAGAAATGGTAAACACCTCACAACCTTGCTACTATAGAAAATTCTTCCTACTATATTAAATCTTTTTCAAATTCTCAAGGTTTGTCTATTATATAGATTCTAAAAATGTTATTTATACCAGAGATTCTAGTACTTTTAACAATGAAATTCTTCATAGACTCCACAGTAGAGTCACCATTTTGTTGGCTCCTAATTTAACAGATTTAAAAAAAAACCAAGAAACCAAACCAATACATCTAAGGCTAGAAAATTCCTATGATGGATGCACTTGACTACAATCTTGGGCCAACTATAAGGCTAGACCCTTCTTCTTCTTCAGGCACTGCAAAACTTGGGTAGTTGTACCTCAGATTCACTTATATGGTACTAGTGCTAAAACATACACTTGAATATTGACAAAGTAGATAAAAACCTTTAATATCCTAACACTTATGCAAAGATCTTGGACATGGAATAGCTAACAAAATGACCAAAGAAATTGCTAAGCTAAGTGAGGGTATCCTTTTTAGTTCCTTCAACATTAAAGGGAAATATATTTTATTAATGATGTAGAATATTAGCACAACCCAAGTATGGAACAAAAAACACATGAAATCTCCTAGTTGATTAGTCCCTTATCCATTGGGCATAAGAAAAGTCAAAACATACACATTGATACTTGAGATATACTCATATATTTAGATATCTAATCTATCCATTCACCTTGTAAATAAACATCTAACTTCATAGAAACTCTCACTACTTACTATAATATCCTCCTAATGAAACCTGCAACCCTGTCAAGGTAAATGAGCATTTACTTGGCTCTTTGTTCCAATAGAAAACCTATCCAAATATACAACCTTAAGGGATTGCAAATGAGTTTAAGCACTTTTTTCTTAAACACAAAACATTGTAGACAACAAAGGAAGGAGAAAAGAATCAGAATGAAACTAATAAAATGAAGTTTTGTATTAATCTCCTTGAAGCCAATACATCAAATGTATGCCGAAACTCAAAATATACACAACAAATGACTGTATAATCTATTTTCTTCAAGGGAACTACAATACTATTTATTCATAGTAGAGAAATATGCTGAGAAAATAGTATCATAGTAATTTGAAAGGATTTCAACTAGACTAGAACCACAGAGTGGTCACACTATAATTAAAGTTATCCAAAACTGGAACCCTTACAATGAGAACAAAGGAGAGATTATATAGACAAGAAGAGAAGAAGTCTCCTAGATATGAAATCTAATTTTGACAAGTCTCATGCTAAAACTTCTTCTTCCTAATGCTTGTAGAAACTGATCTTCTTCATCTGCTAGCAATGAAATCTCATCAATTGTTGTTGTTGAAATATTAGAAATATCTCCCTTAAAATAATATACAAAATATCCTTTGAAGAAAATATTAGATACACATCAAAAATTATGTTGGAGCATCAAATTTGATTTTGGTTTGTCACTTCTAATTTTATCATGAAAAACATTCATTACTTGCAATTACTCATTTTCATTGAATTCTATGTTTATAGTGGTCAATGAAACCAAATATTATGAAAATCTAGCCATATTGGATTTGATCTCAAGTTTAAAAACTTCAAATCTGCACCTCCACTAGGAAGCCCCTGGAATCACAAATCTTCTTGTAGCTTCTACCACTTCAAACATGTGTAAAATCTGATCTTGGAAATGAAAAGTGCATCCTCTCCTAGTTTTGGCAGTATATCATTGTTCATATTTTGGATATAAATTGTGCCTCTAAGGTCCATTTGAATTTTTTAGGCCTCGGGCCAAGAATAGAGCATAAAATGAAAAATAAAACTATATAGTCAAAACTATGTAATATTATCCAATTTATAATCCTTTCACATTTGAACTTATGAATGCATTGAATATCTCTAAACTTTAATTTTTCATTCCTCACCCTATCTCTCCAATCCACCAGTGCCACATGTCATAAAGTCACTTCCCCATATTACATAAACTTTCTTCATTTTCTTATAGTGGGCAAGCACTACCCGTTGATCTTCTCAAGATCAACAGCATACATAACCTGTGTCCTTTGAACTATATAAAACATCTCTTGTGATGTCATTATGGACATGTGTCACTAGGGTGCTTCCTTTCTTTGGCTAAAGTCCTCTCATCTTCATGAAGTAGTAACACGCTCGCCATTGATCTCCCAAAGATCAACAATGTAGAGATGCAACATCAAAAGTGATCTCGCTCCTTAGTTCAACCAATGAGAATGCTGGAAAATTGAATGTGCACTAACCCTTACTAACAACTTCTAAGAAGTACTGATAGGTTCTAACAAATTTTAACCTTTGTGGTGTAGTTATAACCCATCATCACCAAGTTCTATGTGGCACCAAGGCGCTTGCCTACTTTAGGTAAACTTTGAGAAAATGCATCTTGTGGGCATGTGCCCACCATTGATCTTGGAGAGATCTATGACCAACCCAAATAAACCACCATAATTAAGATGCTTTTCAAAAATCATTAATAAAATAACCATGGTTATAAAAAAGGCAACTTGGGAAAAATGTTCGAGAAAAGATATTTCAAAGATATACACTTAAAATTTGAAATAAAATATTTTAAAAGGACTAGAACTTCCCATGCATATTTGAATTCAAATAAATGAAACTGTACCTTTGCAAACATTAAGATAGACAACATTAGGGTATCATGAAATTAAGTTTTTTGATTTAGGGCAAAAAAAACTTGAAACATAGCCCTAATTTTGATTAAGCAACTAAATTTTCAGTATAATATGTAGAAATTTTGAATGGTGAAAAACTAAGTCAATAGTATGCAGAATAGTCATGCCTCTACTTCAAATACAAATCAAAGTAGGGAAATAGTTCCTCAAAATAATATGGCTCAAGATCATGATTTTTTGCCCCTCCTCCAACTACTACTATGCCTATTACATGTGTCAAAAGGCTAAATCTTATTTGGCTTTGACCACTCTAGAGCCTGCAGTGGGACAATCATACAAGGAGAACCAATCCAAAGATGCCTCATATGTACAAAGATAGGGTGATTGCTCCTTTATGAATCATCAGGTGGAGGAACATTGTAATGTAAACCTGGATTCCATTGCTCAAAACACTAGGAGGAAAAGCACAACTATTGAAGATTCTACCCCTCCTCCTCCTCAAACTACTCCTCTACCCATGGCCCAAGACCCATGTAAGGTCTCTATGTCACCACTTGTATCTCATTTGTCTAGATTTTCCAGTAGTTCACTTTGTCAATATAATGGAATGTCAATGGCTCCCCCCATCTATATGCAATTGGCTCCTTTTCCTACCTTTCTCTCTACTCGATTAGCCTAAATGCTGCGAAATGCTCCCATGCCCACACCTGTAGCAATGTTGAGAATCTCACAATCCTCCACTGGCATTATGCCCCCCAGTACCCTATTTGATGTAGATCCTAGTATAGCTTCGCCAACATTAGTGAACCCAATGTTGCGGACACTCAAACATCCACAATTTGTGTGATGGTCAGTATCAACACGAAGGTGACTCCTATCCCACCTACATCTGGGGCAATATACCTTGATACTAGCCTACATACATAGAAGTAAATTTGCCTCTCCATGGCTACTCGGTCTAGGATCTCATCTAATCAGAATTGCCCACTCTAGATCTAGTATGCTACTCTAGGCCCAACCAACCACTATCCTACTACCTCTTCTATCATCTTCCTCATCACTATCACTAGTGTCCCTCACACAGGTAATCTAAAAATCCTATCTGCATCCTCCAGTGTAACTTTCATCTCTCCTATCAATAGGTAAAATATACCTATCTCACTGTGCCACTATTCGCATAGGGCAGTCACCATCACCATATATGTCTCTGTATGGGGTAATCTCGCTAGGTACCATAGGCAAATGCTATCAATTCTTGCTCAATTAGCCAACGTGAGCTGCTCTCCAATGGGTAGTATAATCACCTGCCACTCATGTCAAACTAGAGCATCTTGAGACCACTATACACAAACCAACATCATGTCAGTTTTTCTATTCATGTATACATCACCCAAACTTCTAAACTCCCACCCCCCCCAACCCTCTATCAAATCCCAATTTTGACTAGACAACTTTCCCCTTTTCCCCTTTTACCCGCATTCCTACAGGCACATTCCTTCAAGCACTTACACCTAGCAATCCCCTCGCTACAGCTTATCGTGGGATTACTCTTTGACCTTTTGACTCCCAAAACCCTAGCCAACATTCTTGCAAATATAATTTTTCCTTGTTAATCCGATAGATCTCATTTTTTGTGGGAATGCACTCACCCTAGTACTCTACTAGTCAAACCCTATCCCATTCCTGTATTGACCGTACCCCTTTTAGGGAACTCGCACTTCTGCCACCTTGATCGCATTTTCCTTAGTAGGATGGCTTTCTCACCACCAGTTCCATGATCTCACAACATGTTACTAGCCAAATTCATGATTTTTCAAAAAGTGTTCCAAGTTCTATTTTGCTCTTTTCCTCTAGCTATTTTTGTGGGATTGAGATCTTGCCGATCCCTATAATGATCTCGCCAAATTTGTGTCTATGGGATCATGTTTCCTACATTGCAGGAACACTATAAAAATGGAAAAATAAAAAATTAAAGACTAGTTTTTTGACTCTACTGATCGATAGAGTGTCCATCACACTCATACTTGCCATACCACATCTACCTAATGCTCTAGTCTTCCAAGAACAATCATCATATCATCTAAGTCAAAGCTTCACATAGCAATATCTTATCATTTGTGTGAGAGAAAATAACCCTTTCTGTCCCTCCTCAAGCCCCTTATAGGGCCCTACGGTGGCCTATTTTCCTCTATGACCCCTCCGGTGCCCCCCTTTTCCTCTAGCCTTATTATTTTTGTCATTTAATTCTCATTTTCATCCTCTTTTAATCCTTCTTTGTCCTCTTGCTCCCCTTGGCTTTACTACAACTTTTTAAGAAGTTGTCAAGCCTCATTTTCTTTCCCTGTTGCCTTCTTGAGGGGGCATCACACAGTCCATTCTCTCCTCTTCTACTCAAAACTAGGGCAACCATTTTGTTTTAAAAAGTCTTGTTTGCATTATTTATATTCAAACTTCTTTGAAATAATGTTGTTCCAACACTATGTCAAACAGGGGAAAAATGTAGACACCTAAATTTGATTACACCATTAGGTAATCTTATTTAGTCATCTCCTAGGACATTATTGATTAAATATTTATTATTTAATTAAATAATCATCATCCTCTAGTTAATTAATTAATTTAATTAACTATAGTTCAGTTGATAAAATCAAAGGATAACCCAAAATCAATTTATCAATTAAAACCCTATTCCTCTATTAAATTAAATAAATCCTCAAATCTATTTAATTTAATCCGACATCCCTCATTTATTAAATAAATCATCCAAACCCCTAAAAACTATCCCTAAACCCTATCTTTGCCCCTAATCCAACCCATTCACCCATACTAACCTCACTTAGCCACCTAATTAACCCATCCCATCAAAGATAAGCCACTTCCCCCCTAAAGCCCTTCCTAAGCTAAGCCTATTCCCTTTCCTAAACATGTGCACAACTTTAAGCAAGGGTTAAGACTTGCTAACCCAAGATAAAGTCAACAAGTCTCCCTTGTCCTCTTCCATCCCTATCTAAGAGCATTAATGGCTCTTACATGCCATTAATAGCTCTTGAATCCATCTTACACACTCATCCTCCCTCATTACTCCACTTGGACCTCCCTTTTGACCAGCCAATCCCCTTGTGACACTTGTCACAAAGCTAGAGCATTGAACAAGCACAATCCATGTGCTCCCATTTGAAAGCATCCTAGCCCTCCCTCACCATTCTTCCATCCTCACATCTTGACCCTCCATCTCATTACCCCTTGGCCTATAAATAAAGCTCTTCCCTCTCACAAACCATCATCTGCTTTTATGAAAACTTATAATGTCCCACTAATCACTACATCAAAGATATTTTACACCATTACCATGTCAAAATCCATCCATACCTCCATTTTTGAAACCCTCATCCTTTGTAAAGTTGAGCACACCATGAACATACATCCCCTATCCATTAGGGACATATCTACGTTATCGTAGGTTACAACCAAGGAGCTTACCATTCTTAGTTTGCCTTCCTTTTTAGTAATAACCTTGTCCTATCATAAGTGTTTGCTTATTTGGTTATTGTGAATGCTTTTGTTAGTATTAGTATTCAATTTGCACTACTAAATTAGGTGATACAAAATGAACATTACAGAAATGTAAACATGAAATACCACAAAATCATTCACACAATTTGACACAAGGATTTTATGTGGAAACCAAATTTGGGAGAAACCACTAGTAACATGCTAATATTATAGGTTACAATGCACACTATTAAATGTGACCTTGATTAAAGGATTTCAATCACCTTATTAAGAGTGAGCCTTTTTAGAAGACTTTAGAATATTTCATTAGAATGTAGCCTTGTTAAAGAATTTACTTATGACTATTAGGTCAACCTTGTTAAAAATTTGTTCAGCACTCCCCTCAAGATTCATGAGAAGAGCTTAATTTCCTCATGTGTACTATAAATTGAGTGGTTGTATCAGGCATTGATAGATCATTCTTTTGGTGCAATAAAAACCCCACTCTAAAAGGTGGTATTAGAGCTTGGTCACAAGTTTGAATCCTCAGACCCTTGGGTAATGCTAAGGGGGAGATTGTTAGAAAAAAAATTTAGTGCTCCCCTCGAGATTCATGATAAAGGCTTAATCACCTCTTGTGTACTATAATTTGATTGGTTGTATTGGGCATTAACAAATTGATATTTTAGTGCAATGGAAACCCCACTCTAATAAACCTTAATCCAAAAGATTTATCCAAACTAATATAGTTGTGTAGGTGCACTTTCAGTACACCATTTTTCAAACTTTTAATGTTGCCTCCCATAAAGAATTTCCCAAAATTGTTCCCAGTATGCTTAACAAAGTTTCTATGAAGGATTGAATTACTTCTGAGTCTAGATATGCAAATGTGGAAGCAAATAGAAGTCAAAGTTCATTTTTTTGCCATGGAGAAGCACTTTTTGAATTTTCCACAATGGAGTAGTCAACTTGGGATTTTCCACCAAAGGGAAAAAGCAGAGTGGAAAACTCATTTTCCATTGTGCCTTTCGCAGTCATTTATAGATTTTCCATTGGAGAAGCACTTTTTGAATTTTCCACAATGGAGTAGTCAACTTGGGGTTTTCCACCAAAGGGAAAAAGCTGAGTGGAAAACTCATTTTTCGTTGCACCTTTCACAGTCATTTTTAGATTTTCCATTGGAGAAGCACTTTTTGAATTTTTTGCAATGGAGTAGTCAACTTGGGATTTTCCACCAAAGGGAAAAGTACAGTAGAAAACTCATTTTCCGCTGCATCTTTCATAGTCATTTTTAGATTTTCCTTTGGAGAAGCAAATGTTTGATTTTCCACCAAAGGGAGAAGCGTGGTGGAAAACTCATTTTCTGCTATGCCTTTCAGAGTCAAAGTTCAGTTTTCCACATGAGGAGAGAAAAGGAAAATCTCAATCCAAAATGAAGATATATGGGGTCTAGTATCAAGATCACTCCAAAAAAATTATTTGGGAATCAATCTACATCAAAATGGTGCCCACTACATGAGAATGGAAATTTGAAGATTGGGTGCACTTTTCACACTCAAAAATGGAATTTCCACCGAGCATTAAATCCACAATAGAGAGATGGAAAAGAGATCTTAATTGATTAAACTAAGAATGGTAATCTCATAATGATTTATTACTTCAAGATTTGGACATCAACATGACATTAAATACGAAGTGGATAACTCATTTTTTGTTATTCTTTTCGTAGTCAGTTTGGAGTTTTCCACAAAGGGAGAAGACAAGAGTCAAATTTACACAAAGGATGAATTAGAGTGCTTATAGCCAATGAATTGATAGAAAAGAAGAAGTATTGCTTGTTAATTATTTTCAAAGTGTAGCTGTACTAGAATGTGTGAATTTCACCTACAATAGAGAAGTGGAAAACTGAGAACTTGGTATGCTTTTCAACCTTCATTTAGGATATTCCGCCACAAGCATTCTAGAGAATCACTTCCAAAATTCAGCAAGGAATAAACATGGTAAGCATGGAAGATAGCATAGTGGAAAATTGAAGACATCTAGGTTACATAGCATGTGAAAGAAGAGTGGCTGGAAACTTTATTTTATCAATTCTGATTTTGCAACAGTCATATAGACCAACATTAAGTAGCTCATATATTTTGACTCAATGGTTATTTTTCCACTCACTCTAGTCAGACTGAAGCTAATTAGGTTTGAAAAAATATATCTAAAGATGAGCTTGATCCAATAGTGGAATCAAAAGATATGCCCCCTGAAACATGACCCATGTTTACTTGGTAGCAGTATTTATTTTGTTGTCCACTCAACAAAGGAAAGATTTTGATATTGATTTAACATATTTGAATGTCAATTGTTAAAATATAATTTAAATATTTTAATATATATCATTATTAACTTTATAAGTTAATAAGCATATCATTCTTCAAAAGGAAACATATGAGAAGTCGAAGAGACAAGATTGGTAACGGAACTGAAAAGTCACTAGAAGAAACCAAATGGTTGCTAGAGAATGTATTTATTGCAAAACCTTTTCATTTGAAGGGGTTCTTCTTTTTTGCAAGAGTAGGTATTGCTAGAGTAGAGGGGAGACAATAGTTTATTTTATGCATTTCATTTCATGCATTGATTTCTATAATAGATTTGGCCAAAATGTTAGGCAAATAAAAATCAGAGAATTGTATTTTTTGTGTTGTGTTAAAAACAAAGAAGAGTTTTGATTTAAATTACAGAATTTGGGTATTATTTTATGAATATATTCAATCAGAGCATTGTTGTTTTCGGTTTTAGACATTATCTTGCATCTTGTGTCAAATAATGAAAGTGTTGTAGATTAGAGTATTTGCACATATTCCTATTGCATAAATTTAAATATTAAATCTTCATTTCTTCATTGCATTCAGATAATCTGCATCCATATTGCATTACTGATATCAAGAAGTCATAGAAATTGTGGGTTTTTAGCATTGGCTAGATTTAGGAGTTAAAATCTGCTTGAGTTAGTTCTGTCTAGGGCTGACTTGGTTTTCCTCTTTCATTCTCGGGTTAACAACATACCTAATTAGCTTAGGAACAAACAAATTCATTGAATATCATTGATAAGGGAACTATACCTTTCAATTTAGAGGAAATCTATCAACCTCGTGATAGATTATCCAACTTTTGGTATGAAATTGTTTCTCGTAGGTTCGAGCATTTAAGAGTTACATTAGAAATAACAATCTGTTTACCAACAAGTTGTTAGAAAGTAATAATAGGACTGTATCTAATAATAAAAAAACTCACTTGCACATTACAGATCTCTTATGTAGTCCTCCATTATGCTTGATATTTATCTCCTTCATCTCTAATAGCTTGTTTACCTTTCAAGCCTTCATGTCCTTAAGCCTTCTTTCTTAGTATGCCAATAGCAGATTCATTCCTTCAACCACCAAATGAAGCAACACCTCAAAACTCCTTGTCTATCTCTAGTTTGTACTATGGCACTTTACTTCTGGTTTGTTATCTCTTTATATAGAGAATTTAGATCTTTTTTTGCTTCACCACAATTGTCTATCTTAGGGTTAGGTCAAATTCATCGAATCTAACATCTTTTATATTTTGTTCTCTTCTAGAAACTTCTCTTACAATCCTCTTCATATTTTTCTTCAAATGGTTTATCTTGAATTTGTTAGGATTAACCTCAGATAGAAATAATAGTTACATGCAAATATAACAAATATCAGAAAATAATAGATCATGCATAAGAGAACACAAGACACCAAGATTTAACATAGTTCATCCAATCCCTAGGCTACATTAACCAACAACAAGTCCAATATTATTATGATCCAATGATTATAACCCGATTACAATTTGTATCCCTTATAGCTCAATACTACCACAAGAAACAACTTTCACATCATGCATTATGAAAATCTCAACCCCTCAACCACACCCTATATTGTGATAGGGAACACACATGGGGTGCCACCCTAGGATCCCACAAGGGAATTTACCTTTGATCCCATCTTGGGGGCACTACCCCCAAACCCTTGTAGAAATAATTTGGAGAGAGACTGTGCCGAATAAACCTGAGTCTGATTAGGCTCCACATCACAACAGAATCATGTGCCACCAGCTCATCATACTTATCTTCCACACACTTCACATAATTCAAGAAATCAACTTTGTTGGCTCAGATTTGTCAAATCTTTGACCAAAATCATTTTACTAACACTCAACAATAACATGTTATTTTCTCAGAAATAATTGTCTTCTAATGCTCAGTCAACACTAGGTTTCTTGACATATAGTAAGTTTAACTAGTGCTCTGAAAACACTAAACTTCCTTTGCTTAGCTTATACTTGACTTCTCTTTTCTCAACACATATTGAATTTTCTTGGTTGCAACTAACTTTCTGCTTGGCTTGTACTAACTTGCTCAGCTTCCACTATTTTCTCTGTTAGGCTTGGTAAGCACATTTCTTTTCTTATTATTTTCTCAAGTACCCTTTCATTATACCCTTAAGTAGATAAAAAATACACTATATTATCAAAGTCTTACATGGTCTTAGTTCTTTTTTTTATACACCATATAACTCAACCTTTCTCTAGGTACTCTTGTTATCCTTTCTTTTC
This sequence comes from Cupressus sempervirens, assembly GCA_028749045.1. Lineage (NCBI taxonomy): Eukaryota > Viridiplantae > Streptophyta > Pinopsida > Cupressales > Cupressaceae > Cupressus > Cupressus sempervirens. The sequence continues at coordinate 897,955,593 of CM053792.1, forward strand.
AATCATCTTTCTCAATCAATCAAAAGATAGAATTCAGACCAAATGAGTAATTGTCTCACCAAAAAGTAGTAGGTTTGACATCAGTGACAAAATAATGATTGTTCCATGATAGATTTGACCAATATTCCCATTTCTATACTTCAACAATCTTCTTCATTTCAACAAAGATCCTAGAATCACCTCTTGTAGCATCAAGAAGAAATTTTTCTGAAGGATATTTTGGGGTTGATATGAGTTTCATAAATGAAGTGGCAGAAAAAATACTTAAACAAGGTTTAGATGGTCTAAATTTAGCTCCTTAATAGTTTTACAAACCCAAGAAGACTAGAGTAGTGGACACACACCCTTAAAAGGTTAAAATTCTAGTAAAAAATGAAATTTCTGTTCCAAATATAGTAGGAGACCTAAGCATGAATACTAAGTCATGTGCCTCTCATTCTATGTCATTACTCTTTGTTATATTTCTCAGCTATACAATCAATTAACATTGAAACAAGAACAATGGAAGCAAAAATGAAAAAGGTTGCATCAAGCCATTTATATTCATTATCAAGATCTTTTAGAAAAGGAGAAAAAAGTATAGCAGCTACAAAAAAAGCTTGCCAAGGTAACCTCAATGATATCTAAACTTATGAGTTTTTTTTCTCCATCTCCCATTTATGCATTGTTCTTGAAAGAAAAATTCTTGAATTATCAAAGGATTTTGGTAATGAGGGATAGAATTTCATCCTTGGTTTAACCCCTTAAATTTTCATAAGCTTTCCATAGTTCTCCTGGCACAATATAATTTTTTTTTTGTTATCTATTTCTTCATAACCTTGTAGTACCTAACAATAGAGAATTGAATCCCTTTTTTTTATGTTGGGGATATTCAATTAATATCCTTGATGTCATGGAAACAAAATGAACTAAGTAGGGAAGTATAGGCTAAGTCTTATAGGGAATTGGAGGAAGAAATTCCCCTGTACCTAAGGGCTGAAGCTAGAGATCCTAAGAACTACTATTATGAATGGTTAAAATTTTCTCCATCAAATATAGGAAGTTGTGCAATTTATCCCCTTAGAAATGAAGCATTTGATGGATACGATAAAATAGCTAAGATTCAGTTTCCTGAGGCTATGAAAGCAATACAATGGTGATGAGCTAGTATGAAACTAGATCTCAAAAAACAAAGAACCACACTCACCCATTAATTTTATTATGGCTAACTGAAGAGCCCCTTGCTACATAATGTTAGGCAGAGTTCAATAGAGTTCCTGGATTCCTCTTACTTTCCAACTACACATGCTTATTTCTCCCTTGCTAGCCAATGTAAAAAATCTAGATGATTATAATATGGTAGGCAAGGTAAGAAGATGAGAACAATACAAGGAAACAAATGGATTTTACTAAAGCTTTGCAGAAATAGGTATAGGATAGAAAATAGTTGCAGATTATAGAATGATGGCTAGGGTTAAGAACATCATGTTTGCTAGAGGACCAACAAAAAGAAAAGTTTGGGGGAGATGATGAGGCCAATTTAAGGCCTACTAGGTTCATATTTTTTTATTTTTTTATTCCTCTATGGGGCCCCATGTGGGAGGTGCACTTAGTTCATAGCTAGGTAGGAATCAATCTTCCATTTAAATAGAGTAGAATAATTTTAGAACTCTATAGCTCCTGTAGCCATATAGTAACACAATTGTTGGCTGTTTCATACACCATAAGTAAATAATTCAATTTCATGCTTATAGCAATATTTATGAGTTCTAGGTTAGATTGCTATCTCACTCCTTAGCTTAGTATTTCTTTCAACATTTCTATTGCATAGTTACAATGATATATCAGATGGATTAGTGCATATAGTTTGCAGGCATCATTTCAAGTTTACATCCCTAGTTGATAATTTAATGAGTTTGATGTGTTATTCTAGTAAGGTACTTGGCACTATTAAGATGGATAGTCATTATCAGAAGGATGTCCAATCCTTAGTTATAGAGCCATTATACTAACCAACCAATGATGACCTTGTAATCTTTCCTAGTAAATGACTAAGTGTTTTGAGACTAATTGACAATATAGGCTAGAGATTAACAAAGAATGAGTTTCACGTACAGATTAAATGTTTGAGATCAAATGCATGTGGATAGTTTAAGTCTAGAGAGTTTAAAATCTTTTGTGAAGAAAATGGAATCAAGAGACAAGTATCATCACCCAAGACTCTTGAAGAAAATGGGATTGTAGAAAGATGAAACATGTCTGTATTAGAGATATCAAGAACAATGATGTTTGAAAATGATGTATCTAAGACATTTTGGAGAGAAGCAGTTAATAAACAATATACACCATGAACAAAGTATAGATCAGAAAAGGTACAAACAAAACTCCTTATGAGTTATGGTTTGGTCATGCAACCTTAGTATAGTAATTCATAATTTTTGGAAGTAAGTGTATATAAAGAGAGATGTTGATATTGGTAAGTTTGATCCAAAAAGTGATGAAGGAAAGTTCCTTCTTTATTCACTGAAAAGAAAATCTTGTAGATGTTTTAATCAGAGAACCAAGACAATTTTTGAATGTACAAATGTGAAAATAAATGAAAAATTTGGAGTTAACGAGAGAATATTGGATTATATTTTTTTATGAAGAGGAAGATAATCCTAAGCCTATTAAAGAAAATGTTGAAGTTTTCCTTAAGACTAATAATGATTTGCAAAATGATGTTCAAATTGTTGAGCAAAGAGAATAATAGAGACTAGAACCAAGAGAAGAGATAAGAGTTGAGGTAGAAATTCCTACACCAAATATGAATTTGGCAAAGAATCACCCTACTAAATGGATTATTAGAAGTAAAGACAAAGGATTTGTTGGTGTTTGAAAATGCTGGAGGGTTTTCAATTATCCCATTGAGAAAGTGACATATCTAGGGGTAGCTAACTCCCATTTTCAACATGCCATTTCTGACAACAGGCCAACTATAAGGCATGTCCCTTCTTCTACTTCAAGCTCTACTAAACCAAGGTGGGTAGTGTAGAAACCTAAATTTGATTACACCACTTTGGTAATCTAATTTAGTTATCTCTAAAGGCATCATTAATTAAATTCCTATTTAATTAATCCTTTGCCATCCCCTAGCTGATTAATTTAATTAATCATCTATAGTCCTAATTGATAAATCAAATAATCTATTATTTATCAATTAAATCCTTTTCTCCTATCTAATTCCAAAAATCCCCATTTATTAAATAAATCTATTTGATAAATAAAATTCTCAAATTCAAAAACCCCTAACCTATGTCTAATCCTCCATTTAGCCTAATCTACCCCATCCACCCATACTAACCAAGCTTAGCCACTAACTCACCCACCCTCATTAATGCCATCCACTTGCACATCTCTAACATTCCTAATCTAATCCTAAACCCAAGCCTAATCCACTCCCTAATGTTGTCACATTCCCTAAACAAGTTTAAGACTTTCCTAAACCAAATCAAAGTCTCCCCTCAAAAATCCCAACCACCAAGTCATGAGAGCTCTTACAAACCATGAAAGACTCTTACAAGCCCACTCATGACTCTTACATCCATCTTCCACACTCTTCCCTCTTCCACACTCATCCCTCTTACATCCCTCTTACATACTCAACCCCACTCAGCATGCCTTTAACCAACCCTTTACCCTACCCTCTCACACTCATCCTCCTTGTGACAAGTGTCACCTTCCCATTGGTGCTAAACAAGAACAATCCATGTGCTCCCCTTTGAGTGCATCTTAGCCCTCCTTAACCATCTCCCCATCCTTGCATCTAAGCCCTCCATCCCTCTACCGCTTGGCCTATAAATTGAATCCCATCCCAAGCCATTTCATCAACAATCTTGGAGCTAAAGTTACCATGCTATTTTGAGAACCAAAGCCATCAATCTTACCCTTATAATGCCAAATTGAGAGCTCACAAAGCTACCAATTTTCCATTACCCACCTCCATTGAAGCAGATTTTGAGCATCTTGAGCATACATCCACATCAAAGGACACATCTACAAAATCAAGAAAGCATAGAGTCTTTTCTCTTGTGAGGTTTGCACTTTTTGTTTGCTTTTCTTTGTCTAAACATATATGTCAATTTAGTTTTGGTTTGTGAATGTTTCTCTTATTGTTAATGTTCTTTGCATTCTAGATCTTGTTCTATAGGTAGACCTCAGATTCAAATGATACTATACCAGTGCAAAAACATATCCTTGAATCTATTAAGAAGATTTTACCCTTATATCTCCTAGCAACTCATGAAATGACACAGATCTACAATAGCTAAATGCAAGTCTAGAATATTCACAAGCTGAGTGAGGGTTAAACACTTATGTCCTTCAACATAAAAAAAGAAAGAACATTTGATTAAAGATTTTGAATTCAAAAAAACCCTCAGATATGTAGCAGTAAGACTTAATGATCCTGTAGCTGATCAGTGCCTTAACCATTGGGAAAATCGATGAATCAAATGCATACATATGGATATCTAATATATATATATATATATATATATATATTCAGATATTTGATCTATCTATTTAACTTGTAAATAGACATTTGTGCTCAATCTAAACCTCATTCTTACATGATATCCCCATCAGCAAACTTGCAACCCTGTTATTTCCCTGAAGCATTTACATAACTACTTGAGTTACAGGCAACAATGAAATAACATACAACCTTAAGGGACTGCAACTATGATCTATACTCTTTTTTCAAAGACCATAAAACATTAAAACTCACTGATGAAGGGAGGCAAGAATTAGAATGAAACTAATGAATCAATTATTCCTTGTATTAATTTCCTTGAAACAATACAACCATATGCATGAAATGAAAGCATGAAAAATAACTAACAGATCTGAACTATCTATATTATCCTCTTTAATGCTATTTATACAAGAGAAATTTGTTGAAGAATGTGGTATCACAGTAAAACACTGGAACTCTGCTGGTATTATCCAAAGAAAACTGCCTACCAATTGGTTTCTCAATGACCAAGATTGGAACCCTTAAAATTGAAGAAAGAAAGAATAGTATAGGATGAAGATGAATTCTCAGATTGAATCTGCAATTGACATGTGTTCATTTGAAATTCCCTTTCTTTTCCATTGAAAACCTCTTTCATCTTTCTACCATTGATCTGATTTGATTTCATCATTATTTTGTAACTGACTAGTAAAACATCTCCTGTTGAATGATGAAATCCCTTGTTGAGTCATCAAAATATCTGAAACCTGATGAAATTACAGTGAAATTTGAGTTTTAGATGACTGAAAAGTAGTTACAATTTATCCCAACTACATTTTCACTACATTTTCACTATATTTTATGCTTATACAGGTCATTACCATGTTATAAAACAATTTTGAATTTCATCACCCGAATGCGGTTATAGATTAGGCATCTATGACAAAACCTCCTATAGCAAGAACTAGATGTGTTTTATGATAAAACTAACACTAGAACCAGAAAATTCAGATTCTCAGGATTCTGACGATATATAACATTGCCTATTTCGCATCTCAGAAACCCCCTAAGAGTTTGTTTGAAAATGACTCCCCTGTTATAAAACCTTGGTTTGCACTTTGAGAGATTAAAAATTCAAAAATTTAATTCAATTCTAGAGATCAAACTTTATAATAAAATCCTTTTGAATTAAAAATTTGTCAACGTGGAAATCACTTTTTGAAAAAATAATTTAAAATCATTATTTTTTATATTCAAAATTTTTTCCCTCATCTCTAGGCCCGCTAGGTGCCAGTCGGACTTCCACGTGGCAACACTTGATTAGCCTGCCTATGCCACATCAGCCGCTTATGAAGCACACCCCATCACACCCGACCTGCACTTTGCTAACACAAATCATGTGCTCGCTTCCCCACATTATTTATGTAGTGCACACTTTGTTTTTGTGAGAAAGCGCTAGCCCACAGGATGCACCACATGTCATCATCACATGAATCTGCCTCCCAAGCTCACCACATCATCATAGGAGCATATTTGTTTAAAATATTCTTTCTCGTGCCAGCTGGCATCCACCTATGCACTTTGTTACTAGGCACCACATGCAAGCTTGGCTCTCATAAAAGCTCTTGTCTTAAGACATCTAGCTAATTATGTTGACTTGTATTGAAATTACAAAAAACTTCCTCACCCACCCAATGTGGGATTAAAACCTTGGAAGCATTCCTCTGTCATATGCGTGGAGTTCCTATTATTCTTTCATGCTACTTAAGGCCTAGTCTATTATCATCTAATTTCACACCTCCATTGGTGGATCCCTTAATATTTGTGATGGGCGACACAAAGAGATGGAGTCTATGCCACTACATTTTTTTGGTAATAGTTGATTCCTTTTTACTATCTCATTTCATGTGAGCAATATCATTGGAGGGAGAGGAATTTCATTTTGCAAGATACAATAAACCTCTGAAAACTTCTGTGGTTGCCTACGGTCATTGTATTCAGAATGGGAAAACAAGAAGAAATTGAAGCCCCTTTTTCAAAAAAAAATGTGTGCAAGGATACGACTGGGCATGGAGATAGTCTCAACTAGAAAGTTTAGACTTTTTATTTCTCTTCCCTTCCTCACGTTTTCATTCTTTGCTCTGCACTTTAATGTGATATTCAATTGCCAAATGGTGAGAAATGCAAGAAGAAGTTATGCACAATTCTGCCCTTGTTGTTCCACTTATAGAGCTCATTCTTGTTGTAGATGGAGTGGAGAAAATGTTGCATTATATATTAAAATATACTCTAGTAGAAAGGGCTTCTTATTGTATATGTTGAATGTTTATTTATATTAAACATTCACACATTTTTAAAGAAAAACATTTATCCAGATAATTTGGGCACTTTAAGAAATGGTGGCTTCATTGTGCTTAAAACACATAACATGCTATTGAAATGATAAAGTTTTTTAAAACTTTCAAGCATTAAAAGCCATCTACAAAATCTTATCAACATACATTGTGTCTTCAATTAAAAATTCCCTTTCCTGAAAGCACTGCATATTATGCCATATGAGAGCTCAATCACCCATGCCTAAAGAAATTAATCGGACGCCAAAGTGGGTCCGGCTAAAAAAATTTTGCCTTTCAAACAACTGACATCCTCATCTTAATCCCATGACTCCATTGTAATGATTGGAATTAAAAAAAATCATTGGGACATCACTTTAAAACTCTATTTCAATCATTTCCGCACCATTGTGAAATTTGTGTCTGGAGGCCTGCCAGTTGGCCTTAAAAATTGATTCAATCAAGTAACTAGGACATGAAAATCGGCATGAGTGTTCAATCCTACACACTCTATCATACTGCAAATTTTCAGCCCATCAAGAATTTCCAGTCAAAAGATTTTAATTGTTGAACATTCATACTTCAATTAGCCTACAGGCAAACAGTGTTAAAAAACATAAATTGGGCTTGGGTTCGCCATTATAAACTAGGTTATTGATGACTTGAGGTTTTGAAAACTAGGATATAAGTTCTTTGCCATAAAGAGAATATAATTCTATAGTTTGAGCTCATGACGAATCATAGGACGTATTTGGCAAATTTTTGAAAATAGGCACTTGGAAATTTTAAACTGGCAAATATGTCAAAAAGGAGTTTTTGGCAAATGTATAGACATTTGAAAGTAAGTAGATGGATTCATCATGACCTAAGAACTAGCATACTTCAAGGATTTTTAGGACACAACACAATGGTACAATTCACTTAGGCTTACCAATCACAAAATCAAATTTATAATGTGCCGAACAGAGGTACAGATCAATATGGATACCTTAGCCGTAACAAAATAATGCAAACTAGGTTTTTAATCATGTTAGCAAACTAATCAAATGTATTTGGCATGATCTCAAAATTGGAACATACGAAGTGTCTGACCCCTAGAACATAATGCAAATAGAATTTCTTCATTTGGGTGAACTGGGTCAAATATATCATTGGTTGAATATGGCTTCCCAGAATTTGCAATTGGAAACACTATCAAGATAACAATTTTTGCAAATGGAAATTATCTAGAAAAGTGTGCAAATTGATTCATCACAACTTGTAAAATGAAACACTTGGAGTATTTTTAGTGGACAACATAGAGGTACAATCCATTCAATCTCACCCATCACAAATCTCAAGTTATAACATCACGAACAGGGGTTCCAACAAATCTGCAAATGCTGACACCAGTAGAAAGATAGAAATTCCATTTGGAATCACATTTGAAAACTGATCAAACGGATTCTTCAAGAGCTAAAACTTGAAACACGACAAGTCTGTAATGTCTACAATACAATGCAAAAGGAATTTTAGCATTTTGATCAAAAGGAAGTGTGTCAGTTTGCAAGTCATGATGAATCCATTTGCACACTTTTCTAGATCATTTTCCATTTGCAAAAATTATTATCTTGACAGTGTTTCCAATTGAAAATTTTGGGAAGCCCTACTCGACCAATGATATCTTTGACCCAGTTCACCCAAATGAAGAAATTCTTTTTGCATTATGTTCCAGGGGTCAGAAACTTTGTATGGTCCAATTTTGAGATCATGATAAACACATTTGGTTAGTTTGTTAACATGATTACAAACCTAGTTTGCATTGTTTTGTTACGGCTAAGGTATCTAGATTGATCCGTACCCCTATTCAACACATTATAAATTTGATTCTATGATTGGTAAGCCTAAGTGAATTGTACCATTGTGTTGTGTCCTAAAAATCCTTTAAGTATGCCAGTTCTTAAGTCATGATGAATCCATCTGCTTACTTTCACATGTCCGTACATTTGCCAAAAACTCCTTTTTGACATATTTGCCAGTTTAAAATTTCCAAATGCCAATTTTTGGAAATTTGCCAAATACGTCCTGTGATTCATCATGAACCCAAATTATAGAATTATATTCTTTTCATGGCAAAGAACTTATATCCTAGTTTTTGAAACCTCAAGTGATCAATAACCCAGTTTATAATGCTGAACCCGAGCCCAATTTATGGTTTTTAACACTATTTGCCTACCGGATAATTGAAGTATGAATGTTCGTCAATTAAAATCATTTCACTGAAAATTCTTCATGGGCTACAAATTTGCAGTATGATAGAGTGTGTAGGATTGAACACTCATGTCGATTTTAATGGCCTGGTTACTTGATTGAGTCAATTTTTAAGGCTAGCTAGCAGGCCTCCAGACACAAATTTCACAATGGTGCGAAAATGATTGAAATGGAGTTTTAAAGTGATGTCCCAGTGATTGTTTTTAATTCCAATTATTACAATGGGGTCACGGGATTAATATGAGGATGCTAGTTGTTTGAAAGGCAAAAAAATTTTAGCCGGACCCACTTTGAGGTCCGATTAATTTCTTCAGGCATGGATGATTGAGCTCTCATATGGCATGATATGCAGTGCTTTTAGTAAAGGGAATTTTCAATTCAAGACACAATGTATGTTGATAAGATTTTTTAGACGACTTTTAATGTTGAAAGTTTTAAAAAACTTATCATTTCAGTAGAACGTTATGCGTTTTAAGCACAATGAAGCCACCATTTCTTAAAGTGCCCAAATTATCCATATAAATGTTTTTCTTTAAAAATGTGTGAATGTTTATGATAAATAAACATTCAACATATACAATAAGAAGCCCTTTCTACTAGAGTATATTTTAATATATAATGCATTATTTTCTCCATTCCATCTACAGTAGGAATGAGTTCTATAAGTGGAACAACAGGGGTAGAATTGTGCATATCTTCTTCTTGCATTTCTCACCATTTGGAAATTGAATATCGCATTAAAGTACAAAGTAAAGAATGAAAACATGAGGAAGGGAAGAGAAATAAAAAGTCTAAACTTGCCAGTTGAGACTATCCCCATGCCCAGCTGTATCTCCACACATTTTTTTAAAAAAAAGAGGCTTCAATTTCTTCTTGTTTTCCCATTCTGAATACAATGACTGCAGACAACCAAAGAAGTTTTCAAAGGTTTGTTGTATCTTGCAAAATGAAATTCCTCTCCCTCCAATGATATTGCTCACAAGAAATGAGATAGTAGAAAGGAATCAACTATTACCAGAAAAATGTAGAGGCATAGACTCCATCTCTTTGAGCTGCCCAGCACAAATATTAAGGGATCCACCAATAAATTAGATGATAATAGAGCAAGCCTTAAGCAACATGAAAGAAGAACACGAATTCCACACATATGATAGTGGAATGCTTCCAAGGTTTTAATCCCACATTGGGTGGGTGAGGAGGTTTCTTGTAATTAAAATACAAGCCAACATAATAAGCTAGATGTCTTAAGACAAGAGCTTTTGTGAGAGCCAAGCTTGCGTGTGGGGCCTAGTAACAAAGTGCACAGGTGGATGCCAGCTAGCACAAGAAAGAATATTTTAAACAAAGATGCTGATGTGGTGAGCTTGGGAGGCAGATTCATATGATGATGACACATGGCACATCCTATGGTTGGCAATTTCCCACAAAAACAAAGTGTGCACTAGATAAATAATGTGGGGAAGCGAGCATGTGACATGTGTTAGCAGGGCCCAAGCCAGGTGTGATGGGGTGTGCTTCATAAGTGGGTGATGTGGCATAGGCATGCCAATTGGGTGTTTCCACGTGGTAGTTCAGGTGGCACCTAGTGGACCCAAAGATGAGGGAAAACTTTTTGAATATAAAAAATAATGATTTTAAATTATTTTTTCAAAAAGTGATTTCCACGTTCAAAAATTTTTAATTCAAAAGGATTTTATTATAAAGTTTGATCTTTAGAATTGAATTAAATTTTTGAATTTTTAATCTCTCAAAGTGCAAACCAAGGTTTTATAACAGGGGATTCATTTTCAAACAAACTTTTAGGGGGTTTTTGAGATGCGAAATAGGCAATGTTATATATCGCCAGAATTGTGAGAATCTAAATTTTCCTATTCTAGTGTTAGCTTTTGCATAGAATGCTATCGATTCCTACTATAGGAGGTTTTTTCCCATATGCCTAATCTATAACCGCATTCAGGTGATGAAGTTCAAAATTATTTTATAACATGGTAATGACCTGAATAAGCATAAAATATTGTGAAAATGTGAGTGGGGTAAATTGTAACTACTTTCAAGTCATCTAAAACTCAAATTTCACCATAATTTCATAAGGTTTCAGATATTTCAATGACTCAACAAGGTATTTCATCATTGAGCAAGAGATATTTTACTAGTTAGTTACAAAATAATAATGAAATCAAATCAGATCAATGATAGAAAGATGAAAGAGGTTTTCAATGGAAAAGAAAGGGAATTTCAAATGGACACATGTCGATTGTAGATTCAATCCAAGAATTCATCTTCATCCTATATTATTCTTTCTTTCTTCCATTGTAAGGGTTCCAGTCTTGGTCACTGAGAAACCAATTGGTAGGCAATTTTGTCTGGATAATACCAGCAGGGTTCCAATGTTTTACTGTGATACCACATTCTTCAATAAATTTCTCTTGTATGAATGACATTAAGGACGATAATACAGATAGTTCAAATTTGTTAGGTGTTTTTCATGCATATGGTTGTATTGTTTCAAGGAAATTAATACATGGAATAATAGATTCGTTAGTTTTATTCTGATTCTTGTCTCCCTTCATCAGTGAGTTTTAATGTTTTACGATCTTTGAACAAAGAGTATAGATCGTAGTTGCAGTCCCTTAAGGTTGTATGTTATTTCATTGTTGCTTGTAACTCAAGTAGTTATGTAAATGCTTCAAGGAAATAACAAGGTTGCAAGTTTGCTGATCGGGATATCATGTAAGAATGAGGTTTAGATTGAGCACAGATGTCTATTTACAAGTTAAATAGATAGATTAAATATCTGAATATATATATAAGTATCAAATATCCATATGTATGCATTTGATTCATGGATTAGCCAAATGGTTAAGGCACTGATCAGCTACAAGATCATTAAGTCTTACTGCTTCATATCTGAGGGTTTTTTTGAAATCAACATCTTTAATCAAACGTTCTTTCCATTTTATGGTTGAAGGACCTAAGTGTTTAACCCTCACTTAGCTTGTGAATATTCTAGACTTGCATTTAGCTACTATAGATCTGTGTCATTTCATGAGTTACTAGGAGATATAAGGGTAAAATCTGCTTAATAGATTCAGGGATATGTTTTTGCACTAGTACAGTATCATTTGAATCTGAGGTCTACTCGCCTAGGTTTAGTAGAGCCTAAAGTAGAAGAAGGGTCATGCCTTATAGTTGGCCTATTGTCAGAAATGGCATGTTGAAAATGGGAGTTAGCTGCCCCTAGATATGTCAATTTCTCAGTGGGATAATTGAAAACCCTCCAGTGTTTTCAAACACCAATAGGAGTGATGACAAGAAATAAAGTACATGAAGAATTGTGTTTGATTTCTTAAGTTGAACCTAATAGCATAGATGAGACATGCAAGGATGATAATTAGATTCAAGAAATTAAGGAACAACTAAATCAGATTGTGAACAATGAGAAATGTGAATTGGTTCCTAGACCTAAATATAGGAATTTTATAAGAACTAAATGGATATTTAGAACTAAGATGAATGAACAAGGTGAAGTTGTGACAAATAAAGCTAGAATGGTATGCAGAGGATATTCACAAAAAGGAGGTATAGATTATGAAGGGACAGTTTCCCGTATTTCCAAAATGAAACAAGTGAGAATGTTCTTGGCTTATGCAACAAACAAGAAGTTCAAAGTGTATCAGATGGATGTAAAGTTATCATTTTTGAATGAAGAACTTGAAGAAGAGATCTACATTGAGTAGCCTGAAGGATTTACTTTGACAGAAGAAAAGGAAACAGTATGTAAATTGAAGAAATCATTGTATGGTTCAAAGAAAATGTCAAGAACTTGGTATATAAGATTGGAAAAATATTCATCTAAATTGTGATTTGCTAAAGATAAGATAGGTAGTAATTTATATTTGAAAGAAATTAAGAATGGATTATTGATCATTGTGATATTTTTTGATGACATAATCTTTGGAGGTAATGATGAAACAAGTGATAAGTTTAATAATGAAATGAAGAATGAATTTGAGATGAAGCTTTTATTGCATTTACAAATTGTTAAAAATAGTGATGGTAGTTTCATATCACATGTTAAGTATTTAAAAGACTTGTTAAAAATATTTGGCTCAGAAAGTTGTAAGCTTGTTGGTACACCTATGATAACTAGTCACAAGTTATCTAGCAAAGATGAGACACCTACAATTTTGTAGAAGAAATAAATATAGATGATTGGAGGTTTGTAATAACTTACTTACACTAGACTAGATATAGAAAATGTAGTTGGGATAGTAGCAAGATGTTAAGCTAATACTAAGGAATAAAATTATGCATTAGTAAAGAGAATATTCATATATCTAAAGGGTACACCTGATTATGGATTATGGTATGATAGATAAGGTGATTTTACTTTGTGTTCTTATATTAGTGCAAATTGGGCAAGCAATATAGATGACAGAAAAAAAACTAGTGGCAAAGTATTTTTCCTTGGAGGAAGATTGGTTTATTGGATAAGAAAGAAATATGATTTAATTTTATAGATTATAATAGAAGCAGAGTGTGTAGTAGTAGAAAACAATTGCAATCCAATCATTTGGATGAAGCAGATGCTAAAGGAAATTGGAATAGAATTTTTAGAACTTGTTACCATACATTGTGATAACACAAGTATAATGAGTATGTCTAACAATTCTTTGCTGCATTCTAAGACTAAGCATATATCTATTAAGTATCATGTTCTAAGAGAGAAAGTTACCAAAAAAAAAATGAGACTAGAGCATGTAAGTACAGAAGAGAAAATTGTAGAAATTTTTATGAAGCCCTTTTCCAAAGATGCATTTGAATCTTTGTGAGGTATGCTTGGGGTTATGCCCTTGCCTACTTATAAATAGATTATGTAGAGAATGCATTAGTCCACTAGTATAGCACACTATTGTTTATCTGGACTAAATATTGATGCTTCCTATATGGGGCATATCTCAGATGTGCAAAGTCATTAAGGACTCTTAGTAGTTGGTTTAGAATAGTGTCTTTAGACACTTAAGCTAATTGAAGACTTGGAGCAGATAATTGGCATAATGAAGCCTTTGTCATTGATGTCAATGGGGGAGAAGTATACATGAAAAATATCTCCTCTGAATGAGGAGGAAGTGTCTCCTATGAATGAGGGGGGGATTGAATTGAAGATATCTCCTATATAGGTATGTGGGATAAGTATTATTGATGTCAATGGGGAGAAAAATTGAATAGAGAGAAGTTGTGAACAATTGATTTCCATCCATGTAAGATTATTGAAACATAGATGAAGAAGTTGTTCCTGTAAGAGAGATGTGTAAGAAAATGATGTCGATCATAAGAAAAAGATAGCATAGAAAGAGAAATGTTCCAGTAAGTTTTAGATTTGATTGATGAAGAGGATTTGAAAAGATGAGAACAATGAGACAGTTTGATTTGTTATTCTTGGAACTTAGATGTTTTTCATCTATGTCTCCATCAATGCCAAAAGTGGAGATTGTTAGCATGAATTTTGATGGTATTCCTTTGGGGAGAGGTATCCTAAGAATTGAAGAGACTATTTATGATTGACATGTTGCATTCATGGATGTGTTTGTCATTAATGTCAACATAGTATAGTTTTTTTGAAGATTAACAAAGTAGCAAACAAAGAATGAGGTTGTATGGACTATATGTTGATAATCAAGTCAAGCGTAGTTAAGGATATGTTCTACATTATGCCTTGATGAAGTGGTTAAGTGCACATAAAGAAATTTGGAGACATGTAGAAGATATTCATGATTTACTAAGGACATTATTCAAATAGAGTATTTGAGAAGTCATTTCTAATGTTTGGATTGTATTTCCTAACAAAGATAGAATCTTGATATGGAAAGTTGGATACCGATAGTAGATAGCTTGATGGTGATGTCACCAAGTGTGTAAGGATAGAATTTACATGTGTAAAAATTTGTAAAGACTGTGAGCTGAAAGTAATTTTTAATTAAAAAATGATTTAATATTCCATTCCATCTTAAAGAGGTCCTATTATAATTAACTAAGGAAGTCTCAAGGCCCACTCAAGGAATTATTTTGAGGATATGGTATAAAGGAAGGTTATTTCCTTATGGTGAATGATGTGAATATGCATATGAAGTATGAATTGTGCAAGTGATATTTGAAGTTGGTAAATGTGTGTAAGTGATCCAAAGAATTAATTGGATGCAAAGTTGGTGATTTGGTGTTTAGAATAGAAGAGGAAAATTCTGGTTAGAGGATAGAGAAGGAGATATTCATTTCTATTATTCTGCAAGGAATAATACAAAGATTAGTTGAACAGTGAATTCAGTGATCTTACCCCAGAAGTTGTTTGGATAGTGTGTCCATCTGTCTTCTACAAGGACATATATGTACTAAATGTATTTTATTGGCTTCTAACAGAGTCCATCCTCTTACAAGGAATGTTTATATTAGTACATCCTTTATGGGTATCATCCCCAACAGGGTTTTCCCTCTAATCAAGGGTTTCCCAAGTAACATTTCTATTGTTATTGTGTATGAGTATTTTTTTTATGGTTGTTGATTATATTTTTTATATGGTTATGGTTTGATAAGGTTGATAAATCTTTTAATAGTTGGATAACTAGCCCCCCCCGCCCCCCCCCCCCCCCCCACCCACCCACCCTTTATCTTAGTTATCTTGGTGGACTTTACTTTCTAACAAGAATTCCTAAAGATTCCTTATCCTCTACATACAAACAAAAAAGTATTCAATCAACAAGCATGTGAAAATCATCATAGTGAAAGGGACATGAAAATTTGAAAAGGGTCTCTTCTAGAGTGATGCTAAATTTTTTTGGTTCAGAAACAACTACTTGAATATACACCTTCAAAGATATATCTTGATGAGTATCTTGAGAGTAATTATAAGGAGTAGGTAATAGAAAATGAAGAGGTTGAATAGGATATTCTACTACTATTTGAGAATGAGAAAAATCTAAACCATGCTTAACCTTCTTAGGAGAAATAGGAATAGGATTTTTATTACCATGTTCATTAATTACAATTCCTAAACCTTTATAACCTTTTTTATTAATCATGTAATATCTTGTAGTATAGGTATCTTTCCAATCTTCTATAGGTGCAATTTTTTTAGAAGAATCATGAGCGAAGATAGTGTAAGGAAAATAATAGGAGGAATAAAAGTATTTTTTTATTTCCCCTTAATATCATCATGAGTAGGAAGAGGAGGAGAAGGTTCATCAAATAAATCTTTAATATCCTCATTTTTAGTTCAAACACTAATGGTATGCCTATGGGGGAGTATCCTTGTTGGTCCTTAGATGGTTTTGAAATTTGAGTGTCAACACACTTAATCACTTTCTATGTTGAAGTTGACTACACTATGTATTCTGAGCCATAGTGTGTGTCGAGTTAGATTTTCAATAGTTGTCAAGTGACTTTAGGTGCTGAGTAGTATATAAGTGTCGAGTGATATATAGGTGTTGAGTCACAGTTGATGCCAAGGAAGCCAGAATGCTTCATATGCCAAGTGAGCCATAATCATATATGTGCCGATCAAGACAGAATATAATAGCTGTCGAGCAATCTAAGATAATATATGTGCCAAGTATAGTAGTCCAATATTTTTGGAGCTAACATAGAAGGGTTTTGAAAGAAAAATAAAGATAAGATCAAATATTTTGCATTTCCTATGCAATCAACATACAACCAATTAGAAAAATGGAGTAGGCATGCAACCAATGAAAAAATGTAAGGAATGAGTGAGAAATTAAGATTCAATATGGATTGTAGATCCATACCTAACCCTAAGTCTTCATAATCTTCAAAAGGAGATTGAAAAATCCATTTGAAATGTGGATGAGAACAATGTATGGGGAGATTATAGCAAAATTCAGTGTGAAGGGACAAGGGACAAGAGACAAGGGACATGATCATATATCAGATCATAGAGGATAAAGATTAGAGAGAGTAGATCAAGTGCCTGAATCTAGCAATTAGGGATTGCATACTGTCAAGTTTATTGTTCTAATACTTTCTTGCCATTGTATTAGAATTTGAAAATCCTATATTGATAGGTTAGCTTAACAGCTAGGTAGGAGAACATTTGGAGAAGGTGATTAAAATCCTATTGTATTAGATGGGTTTAATAGCCTATTTTAAATCCTTTAATAGGCTGACACTTCATGTAAAGTGTTTGTAAATCCTCTAACTAGGTCACTATTGACATAGTGTAAAGCCTTTAATAGGGCAGGCCTTTCATAGGGCAGACCATCAGAAGTGGTCAAATATTTATGGCTACAATGATTTTTGTGGGAATCATCCCCACCCTAGTTTTACATTCTTATTCCTGAAGGGTTTTTGGGTTACCAAAAATGGTGTTATGTGTGTTATTGCATGTGGTTGCATGTGTTTACTTTATGTTCATTTATATGTTTAGATGCATGTAGTTTACTTTATAGTTATAAGCTTAAAGGATTGAAAAAGGTTAAAAGTGTGGTATTTTTGATTCACCCCTCCCCTCCCCACCCTCATAAGTACTCTTTTTGAACATTCCAACAATTGGTATCAGAGTAGAGGTTCTCACAAGGATAATCCTAATAGCTCAGAGAAAAGGTTTGAAGATGGAAGTTTTCAAACTTGGGAAGATCATAGACAATCAAGTGATTGATGTGCACCTAACTCTACACAAAGTGGAAGAAACCAAAGAAGAATTGAGAAAGTCCTTAGAAAGAAGGAAGGAGATAACCATAGCTAAAAATGACATACACTACAAGGAGATCCATACCACACAAGTGTTCTCAAATGGAGATTCCAAGGAATTTGATGCAGCAATAGTAGAACTGATGGAGAAAAATAGAGCACAAGTTGAAGAAATCAGAATACTCAAGCTTGAACAAGAATCACAAGCCATAATGCTTTGTGAAGTGACTAAACAAAAGAAGAGAGCCATTGAAGACAAGGTTATGATAGAAGATGACAAGAGAAATCTTACCAATAGATTGGAGGAGAAGACAATTGAGTTTGAAAGGATTTCAAATATGCAGCTAGACACCTTAAGTTAGATGATGAATGCTCATCATGAGCTAAACATGAAGGACATTTAGATTTCCACCTTAAAGATGCAGAATGAACAATTATAGAATGAATTGAAGAGAGAAAAGGAGACAGTAGAGAGTTTCAATTAATCAAGTGAAGCCGTCAAGTACTTTGAGCAACTACTAAAATCACCAAGAGCTAGTAATGATACTTCAAGACTTGGTTACACAGTTACTGAACAAGGAGAATCATCCAAAACTACAAAAGAAAGGAGTAACAAAGGTAAAAACACTAAACCAACTTGTCATTTTTGTGGTAAAGGGGGACATACCTCTAATGTGTGCAGGAGCAAGAATAGTCATCAGCATGATAAGCCTACTAATGTAAAATTTTGTCACAAGTGCAAAAAATAAGGATATCAAACACATGAATGTAGAACCAAGACTATGAGGATACCAAGATTTGAAGGTCAATGCTACAACTATAACAAGTATGGACATAGAGCATTTAAATATAGATCAAAGCCTATGTCTACACCTAATCAACTTGCAAGAGGAAATAGCCATGGTCATCACTACAATTGGGATCACAATACCAGGTTTAGCTATCACTATTGTTAGGAGTATGGATACATTCCTAAGAATTGCATAAGGACACATTTTAGAGGAAGTTATAGTAGATGGCTAAGCCAAACTACATGTTTTAGTTTTTTGAAAATTGGTCATATCAGTAGGAATTTCCCAATGAAGTCAAAAGCACCCAAGACATAAGTCAACAAAGGAAAAGAGAAGGTTGATGTTGAACAAATAAGAGGGCAAATGAACAAGACTTGGAAAAAGAAAGGTGAGTACAACACATCAAATGGAGAGATCACTTAACCCAAAAGGTCAACTGATCACACTTCATCCAACTAAGAAAAAGAAAGGTTTATAGGACTAATATAAAACGTTAAATCATACATTAGTTCCAAAGAACAAAGGAGTATTGTAGAGAAGAAATTAGCATGAGAAAAGGTGCCAAGAAATTTTTTGAAGAAGCTATTGAAGATGCCACTAAATTTTCAATGGATGTTGAGCTGATAGTTGAAGCTGAGTAAAGTAATAGTATAGTGGAGGCCAAGTAAATGAAATGAAATAGGAGCCGAGTAATGGTAAAACCTTCAAGTCCCAAGTTTATAGCTATATGCATGAAGCATTTAATACTAGGTCTTTGATGGGTATAAGGTCAATTTTTGTTCATTTTCATGCCATTCGAACACTAAGGAAAGAGAAGAAGAGAAAAGAAGCAATCAAGAAGAAATCTAATAGCAATTTGCATGGATTTGAATAGCAATTTAGTATGAACTCATCGATTTAAAGGTATTTATCAGGTGTCAAGCTATGCAGAGTTAAAGTTTTTAATAAATGAAAAACACTAGTTTGGTAAAATGGCTTCTAGTTCAAGAAATCCCAAAGCAAAGGAAGGTCATGAGATTCAGTTGGTTAGCAATGAGGTAAAGCAACCCAAATTTAGGCCAATACCCAAAGTTTCTTACAAAAATGACCCAGCTAGTGCATTATCCATCATTCCACCTAAAGTGGTCATGGTGCAAGATGTGAGAAAATGTTACAACTGCAAAATTGGTGCCATAGGTGATTTTGAAATATTTGAAGCTTATGAAAAATTGTGTGATAACAAGATTCTGAAAAAGGAATTCAAGATAGTTGAGAAAAAGGGTTTGACCAATGCCCTAGTTTACCCTATAGGATTCAAAGTTGAGTGGATTTGCATTGTTTTGAGTCAAATTCATGATGGATGTCTATGGCCAGAGATAGGATCCATAAATATTACTAAGAGAATAGTTCATAGGTTTACATGATTCCCAAGCCTAGATCAGCCAAAGACCTTGAGAAGCAACATAAAGGAGGTCATTGAGAAAAATATGGGTGCAAAATGGAATAATAGGGGAATGACCATTGATACTATAACTGATCCCCTCCTAGATTTTGCTGTGAGAATAATATTTCACAAATTCTATCAATCTAGTAGATTGAACAATGTGCTATTTTGAGTAGTTGATATGGCATACTAATGCTTCAACAAATTAATGAAAATTTGGGAGCTATAAGAAGATCCAAGGGAGCACAATATAAATTTGGATCAATATTAGTGTACATATTCTCTTATGTGATGGAAGAATTCCCTTCTATAGGAAAGGTGGATTGGAACCCCAATAAAATTGCAATTTCACAAATGAACGAGTTCATTGATTAGATGGGAAATAACTTTGAGGCTTAGATGACTAGTTACTTTGAAGACTTTAAGAAGTCTATGAAGTAGAGAATGAGAATACTAGTTTCATTAGTAGAGAAACATGTCAATCACATATGTTTCTTGGTTGAAATTGATTACACCTATATTCAAGTAGCAATACCAAGAGTAAGATGGCTAAGGCCATTGAGATATAAACTTAACATAGATGAAGCCTCAGTAGCAATCACAAAATTGTTAGGAAAAGAAATAGATAAGGAAGCCCCTCACTTTGGGACATATGATGTTGTCAAGTCCAAAGTTGAGACTGAATTGAAAATAGCTTTTTTTATTAAGAAGAAAAATAAAATGGTAAGGAAGACAAAGAAGACATTTGGAGCAAGCATTGAAGGAGAAGCAAGTGAAGAAGTAGAAGAAGTAGAAGGAAAAAGTGAAGAATAAGGAGGGCAAGGGCAAGACCCAGAAGAGCTAACAAAAGGCCTAGGAGAAGATAAGGAGGAAGGTGCTGAGGGAGAAGAAGCTGAGGAAGCACCAACACCTACCAAGAAAAAGAAGAGAAAGGCAAAACCTCAACCTACAGCTCAGCCCAAGCCTAAAAAGGTTAACAAACCAACTCAAACCAAACTAGCTCTAGTAACAAGGGCCACTACAAGAGCAACCACTCAAAAGGCCAAAGAGGCATCAAAGGATAAGAAGGTATGTGGCACAACCAAATATAGATGATGAAGAGAGAACAAAATTAGAGGACATCAGCCAATTTAAAGTGGTAAGCCATCATTCAAAATCTGCAATTGACAAGCTTTGCAATAAGATCAAAAATATAGATTTGAGTGATTTAAAATCTCTTAATTTCAATAAGATTAGTAGGGAAGAGTAGAATAAAGTAGAGGAATCTGTGTATTCCATGATGGTAGAATTTAAAAACACACCTCTAGAGCTTGACAATACTATGCCAAAGGAACTATATGAAAATTTTGATAATAAGTGGCATTATTGTCTAAAAATGGAAATAGAGATTAGAGAATCTATCCTAGAACAAGTAAAGCTTGATATGACAAAGGCTTAAATAAAAAAGGCAAACAAGAAACATAGTGACAAGTTTGCACCCAAGTACAAATCCTTTTGCATCCTTCAAAACAAGGTTGAGGATGTTGTGAATAAATCCACACAATTATTCAAAACAATTTATAAAATAACTAATGACAAAATAGAAGAAGCAAATAAGGCAGAAACTAGTGCCAAAAAGAAGGTAGAAGAAAAGAAAGTAGAAGAATAGAAAGGAGAGAAAGAGGAAGCAACATAGAAGAAGGAGGAGGAAAAGAAAAGTGAGGAAGAAAGAGGAGAGGAAGAGAATAAGGAGAAAGAAGAGGAGGAACCAGCTAAAGGAGAATGCATGATAATAGATGAGTAGCAAGATTAGCAAGAAGAGGAACATAGTGTGCAAGACACACAAATGCCACCTCCTAGCCATCCTCACACAACCATTATGTCTACAGAGATAATAATCATCAAGGATGTTCCTAATAAGTTAGCTTAGAACATCAATCCACTAACTATAGATAATCTCTCTAAGATCCTTTACCAATCTACTTGATAGACATAGTTATGTACAAGCCCTATACTAGTGAGTGTTGATGAGTTACAAAAGGTAGTAGTTATACCACAAAAGGAAAAGGTGAAACCAAAGGTACCCCCTTTCACATACACAACTATTAGGACTAAAGTTATGATACTTCCACCACCACCTCCACCAAGTGCAAGAAGTGATACTAGTTAGATGCTGAATGTAGAGGAAATGAAGGTAGATAAAAAAGAGGATACAACAAAAGAAAAGGAGCAAGCCACAATTTAGACATTGGTAGAGCTACCAAAGATTGGCACTCCTAGAAAGACCATTTAGAATCCAAGCACTGAAGCCATCCCATTGCAATTCTCAACTCTAGGCTTGAGTTCAACTAGAGTGGCCAGGGTATTTCACTATGGAGACCCTGAATTAGACGAAGAAATTGTTACGTCCTCTATGATTCCAAGACTATCAAAATAGCACAAATGACTGAAATGAAAAATGCATTAGATAGAAGGATGAGCCAAGAAATACTAAGGAAGGAGTTTAAACATAAGCAAGAACTTCATGACATAAAGGACATCTTTTTGGATGCATTCAGCCTGTAGTCACCAGATGAATCAAAGCCAATAATTGAGCAACTATCAGATATAGTTGACCAAGTGACAAATGGAGACCAGGACACCAGCATCAAACTCATGGAATGGCCAGAGAGAAAATTTCAAGGAAAAGTGAATGAAAATATATCAAGTGGCATAGCACTTGAATAGGTAGAGTTGGCCAAGAAAATAGATATGGTCAAAGTTGTCCTTGAAAACATTTTTTCATTATATAGGAAGTTGTGTGATTTTTCCAATTTCACACAAGAAACAAATCAAAGAATAATGAGCTTGGAATGAAATTTGAAAATCTCTAGAATGAAATTACCTAGAGATCCAGCTCAAAGTGAGAAGCATTTTGCACAATTCCTTCACACACAAAGTGAGTTAGCTATACTAACAGTAGAGGAGGCTAATATTAAGGCAAAATTGAATCAAATTCAGTCCTCCATAACCCCTCATTTAGAAGTCTTCCACAAGGAGAATGTGTATGCTGAAATAGTCTTAACGAAAGATCCAAATCTTTCTACACTTGATGGACTTGTACACCTTGCTACAGAGACTACCATCCAACACAAGCCACTTGACATAGCTATGTAGAATTGGGATGTACCTCTGAAAACAATAATGGAGGTAAATAGTAATTTTTTGGCTAAATATGGAGCTCTGAAAACATAAGCAAGCACTTCATGACATAAATGACATCTTTTTGGATGCATTCAGCCTATATTCACTAGATGAAGCAAAACCAATAATTGAGCAACTATCAGATATAGTTGACCAGGTGACAAATGGAGACTAGGACACCAACATCAAACTCATGGAATGGTCAGAGAGAAAATTTCAAGGAAAATTGAATGAAAATATATCAAGTGGCATAGCACTTGAATAGGTAGAGTTGGCCAAGAAAATAGATATGGTCAAAGTTGTCCTTGAAAACATTTTTTCATTATATAGGAAGTTGTGTGATTTTTCCAATTTCACACAAGAAAAAAATCAAAGAATAATGAAGTTGGAATGAAATTTGAAAATCTCTAGCATGAAATTACCTAGAGATCTAGCTCAAAGTGAGAAGCATTTTGCACAATTCCTTCACACACAAAGTGAGTTAGCTATACTAATAGTAGAGGAGGCTAATATTAAGGAAAAATTGAATCAAATTCAGTCCTCCATAACCCCTCATTTAGAAGTCTTCCACAAGGAGAATGTGTATGCTGAAATAGTCTTAAAGAAAGATCCAAATCTTTCTACACTTGATGGACTTGTACACCTTGCTATAGAGACTTCCATCCAACACAAGTCACTTGAAATAGCTATGGAGAATTGGGATGTAGCTCTGAAAATAATAATGGAGGTAAATAGTAATTTTTTGGCTAAGTATGGAGCTCTGAAAACATAAGCAAGCACTTCATGACATAAAGGACATCTTTTTGGATGCATTCAGCATATAGTCAACAGATGAAGCAAAGCCAATAATTGAGCAACTATCAGATATAGTTGACCAGGTGACAAATGGAGACTAGGACACCAACATCAAACTCATGGAATGGTCATAGAGAAAATGTCAAGGAAAAGTGAATGAAAATATATCAAGTGGCATAGCACTTGAATAGGTAGAGTTGGCCAAGAAAATAGATATGGTCAAAGTTGTCCTTGAAAACATTTTTTCATTATATAGGAAGTTGTGTGATTTTTCCAATTTCACACAAGAAACAAATCAAAGAATAATGAGCTTGGAATGAAATTTGAAAGTCTCTAGCATGAAATTACCTAGAGATCCAGCTCAAAGTGAGAAGCATTTTGCACAATTCCTTCACACACAAAGTGAGTTAGCTATACTAATAGTAGAGGAGGCTAATATTAAGGCAAAATTGAATCAAATTCAGTCCTCCATAACCCCTCATTTGGAAGTCTTCCACAAGGACAATGTGTATGCTGAAATAGTCTTAAAGAAAGATCCAAATCTTCCTACACTTGATGGACTTGTACACCTTGCTACATAGACTGCCATCCAACACAAGTCACTTGACATAGCTATGGAGAATTGGGATGTAGCTCTAAAACATAATGGAGGTAAATAGTAATTTTTTGGCTAACTATGGAGCTCTGAAAACATAAGCAAGCACTTCATGACATAAAGGACATCTTTTTGGATGCATTCAGCCTATAGTCACCAGATGAAGCAAAGCCAATAATTGAGCAACTATCAGATATAGTTGACCAAGTGACAAATGGAGACCAGGACACCAACATCAAACTCATGGAATGGTCAGAGAGAAAATTTCAAGGAAAAGTGAATGAAAATATATCAAGTGGCATAGCACTTGAATAGGTAGAGTTGGTCAAGAAAATAGATATGGTCAAAGTTGTCCTTGAAAACATTTTTTCATTATATAGGAAGTTGTGTGATTTTTCCAATTTCACACAAGAAACAAATCAAAGAATAATGAACTTGGAATGAAATTTGAAAATCTCTAGCATGAAATTACCTAGAGATCTAGCTCAAAGTGAGAAGAATTTTGCACAATTCCTTCACACACAAAGTGAGTTAGCTATACTAACAGTAGAGGAGGCTAATATTAAGGCAAAATTGAATCAAATTCAATCCTCCAAAAACCCCTCATTTAGAAGTCTTCCACAAGGAGAATGTGTATGCTGAAATAGTCTTAAAGAAAGATCCAAATCTTTCTACACTTGATGGACTTGTACACCTTGCTACAGAGACTGCCATCCAACACAAGTCACTTGACAGAGCTATGGAGAATTGGGATGTAGCTTTGAAAATAATAATGGAGGTAAATAGTAATTTTTTGGATAAGTATGGTATTACTCCTTAGAACCCTTTGACATTAGTGTCAAAAAAGGGGGAGGTATATGTTTTAGGTGAGAAATAATAATAAGGAAAGGGGGAGAATACTATAAATTTTTTATAGCAAAAAGGGGGAGATGCAACGAAATTTTGGCAAGCATATGGAAGATCAAATACAAAATATAGATATAGAATATAGGTATAGAATGTAGGAAAAGGACAAAAGACAAAGAGTATCATGCACATCAGCACAAAATTTTGGTTTTAAGAATGTCAAAGCACAAACAACTTAGTTGGAGTTAAGGTATTCAGACCAGGAAGTTCAATTTTGATTTTTTGTCAAGATAATGACCTGGATATGCATAAAAGATGCTAATAATGCAGTTGGGGTTGAATTGGTTACATTAAAATCAATAAAAACTCATAATTTCACCAGAATTGCATAAGGTTTCAGATATTTTAGATGCAAAAGGATTTCATCATTAGGTAGAGATATTTCAAAGCAGTTGCAATATAATGATGAAACGGAAAATCAAATCAGATGGGATGAAAGAAGAAAGAGGTTACTCAGTTGCATAGAATTGAATTTCAAGTGGACACTTGTCAAGTAAAGATCAGATCCGAGATTTCTTTCCTGTCTATATCTTTCTTTCTTTGATACTTTGTAGGGGTTCCAGTTTTTGGAGAAAAACCAATCACTACTGAGATACCAGATTTTGGATCTAGTTTTGATATGTTCCCATACTATGATACCACATTTTTCTTCAACAATATTCTTCTTGTATGAACAGTAGTAGGAAGATAAATATAGATAGTTCAGATCTGTTAGGTTGTTTCATGTCTTTCATTTCATGCATATGATTGTATATTTTCAAGGAAACAATGCAAAGAGCAGTAGATGATTAAGTTTCAGTTGAATCTTGTCTCCTTTCTCATTGAATTTCAATATTTTACAATATCTGAACAAAGATTTTAGGTCGTAGTTGTAGTCCCCTACGACTATATGTTGTTTCATTGTTGCTGATAGTTCAAGGAATTGTGTAAATGCTTCATAGAAATCAACAAGGTTGCAGATTTATTGAGGAGGATATCACGTAAGAACAAGATTTTAAACTGAACATAGATGTCTATTTAAAAGTTAAATAGATAGATCTATATCTGAAGATAAACACATGTCTCAGATATTCATATGTATGTTTGTGATCCATGAATTTTCCCAATGGACTAGGCACTGATCAGCTACAGGGTCATTACTTTCTCATTGTTGCATATCTGAGAGTTGTTGAAATCAACATAAAAAATCAAACACTTTTACCCTTTCATGTTGAAGAGCTATCATAGAATGCCCTCACTTAGCTTATGAGGTTCATAGATCTACATCTAGCTATCGTAGGTCTATGTTATTTCATGGGTTCTTAGGAGAAATAAGGGTTTTATCTGCTTCATATTAGATTCAGTGTATTCTGTGACAACTGGTACCATATAAGGAATCTATAGGTTCACCCACCTAGGTTTTGTAGAGCCTGAAGAAGAAGAAGGGCCATGCCTTATAGTTGGCCTGGTGTCTAAATGGGCATGTTGATAATGGGAGTTAGCTGCCCCTAGATGTGTTTTGTTCTCATCAGGGTAATTGGAAATGGGTAACAAAATGGCGACTCTGTTGGGGAGTTGCATATAGAAAGAATAAAAATCTCTGCCATGAAATAGATTGGATATAGCAAATCTAGAGCAAGATGTTTTCCCTTTTCCTTGCTGAAGTTTCATGTTCCCCAGTTAAGCTTTATTCATGATTAGCAGTAGGTTGTAAAATTGGATGAAAATTGTGTTCTATGACTATCATAGGTCTATCTTCAATCAATCTAGTTTGCCAATACTGTTGAGAAAGTTTCAAAGTCAAGAATTCATTTATAAAGTGTAAATTCTTTTCAGGATGTCAGTGATCTGCAAGTTTCTCCTACATTGAAGGTTTGGTTCAGATTTTTCAAGTGACAAATTATGTTTTATTTCTCACCAAGTGTGAGTGGTGACTCTCAAATCTCTGTACCAGTTTGTTCCTAGTTGATTTCATTGCAAAATTTAGGACTTTCAGTTGTATGGGCAGATTTGAAGCTTTTGGTAGTTTCTTGAAAAGGAGTTTCAAATTCTTGATAAGTTTTTAAGTGCTGGTTACAATCTACTGTTATAAATAATTGAAATTTAAAAATAGATCACAGCAGTGGTTATTTAATTCCTCCTGCAAAGAGGTGGCGACTCTACAAAGTTTGATCAGTGGTGTAAAGGATTTTCAGTCTTGCACCTGTGCCAAATCAGCAAATCAAGTTCAATATCAGCATTGGAGGTATTTTGGTTTTCATGTTTTCTTTTACTGGAAGTCAAGTGTTTAAAGAAGTTGCCTCTATTTAGTGATTTTTAGCACTAGAAAGAAGAGGTATAAAGTTTGTTTTATGATGGAATCAGATCTTAGATTTGAGATTAGTTCACCAAATTCTGAGTGTTTGAAAATCGTGAATAATAACATTACTATGTTGAATACAATGGTTTACAAAAGGATTCTAAATCTTATAAGAATTGAGGTAGGCAGTACTCAAGGTCTCAGTATCAAACAATGTTATTTAAGGCTTAATTCAATTATTAGTAAGATGCCTTTTCATTGTAGACCTAAGGAATCTTCCCTACCAAATATTTTCCTTGATGTTCTAGTACCTGATTCAGTTGATTGGCCAACACCTATAAGGTTACAAATAATTTTGTAGACTGAAAAATTCATTGATCAGATGGAAAGTGGTGATTATAGATTTCATGAAATATCTCCTAATGATAATGAATGTGCTCAAATCCAAGGTAGCAATAAATATAATGAATCCATAGAGCAAGATAATCTGTCTTCCGATTGTGAAGAGGTGGATTCAAATGTTAATGAATTAGGTAATAGCAATCAGCATGAAAAAGATAGATATAAAAGAGAAGGTAAATTAAGTTACAATACATATGAAGTTGAAGAAAGTTGTAACAATAGTAGATCCAATGATTTCCATGATAAGAAAGAATGTTGTAATAATTCTGATTTTCCAAATTGTTACACTAATGATCTTCCTGTTGCAAGTTCTTCATGTTACCTAGATGACAATCACAACCAAGAGAAGATTTGTGAGGTAGTCTTCTTGAGCTCCAGTGAAATCTCAAAATTGTTGGCTCGTGAGTTTGAAAAGCATGTAAGTATCTCTAAGGATCTTCATATTTTCTCTCATAATACTTTCTCATTCAGTCAAATCAATTCCCCAAAGTTTGATGTAGAAAAAGATCTAGAATCTGAAAAATCCTTATCAGATTTTGGAGGTGTAGATGATAGTTCCTCAAAAGTCTTTACACATGATGATTTGTTGGATGTAGAGAATGTTAATGAAGGGAATTTTAATGCTATTTCAGATTCTTTTCATGTTGATCTTGCTGAACATTATTTTGATGTTTCATATGGTGAAGTGGAAAATAATGAATATTGTCAATTAGGTTATGGCTTTTCTTTATATGCTGATAAGTCTTGTGAAGATAAGTTCAAGGTGTATTCTGACTTTCAGTTTGATGAAGAAGATGATAATGGTCAACACAGTTTAGATCAGCACTTTCAGAATGAGTTTTCAATTTTGGTTACTAAGCAGTTGTTTGAATAATGCGAAGAGGTTTCAACAAATGATAAATCTGACTTGATGAGTAACATGGTTGCAAGTAGGCAGAAATCATATTCTACATACTCTTCACACCCAGAGGCACAAGTTGAGTTACAAATTGATTCATGTAACTCGTTGAACAAAATAGAGTACCAAACTTTTGTGTTTCCGATTAAAGGAATCCATGATTCAGTTAGAAGTGATCAGTTTTAGCTTGATATCAGTTGTTATGGTCATGCTGATCCATTTTTTCATAGTGGGCAAGATGAAGAAAGTGTGTCTGATTTTTATTCGCACTATGAAGATGATGATAGTTTTGTTTTACCTATTGAGTTGATTGTGAATAATGATGTGTTAGGTAAGACAAGGAAGAATGAGAGTTTTAGTTTGCCTCAAGAGAATGTGAATGAAAATAAGGTATATGACAGAGGTAAAAAGTTTTGAAACTTTTCGGTGGCCCGAGTCATCGTGTGTACATAGTTAAGAGTAGTTTCCTTGTTTTCAATAAAGTTGTTCGAGAAAGTTTTACTGTTCAAGTGTGTGGTCTACTTCACCCAGAGATCTAAAATCTTGCCATGCCCGCAAGAGACATGCATCCCCAGACAGAGCCACTGTTGAGACTAAAAATTGACCTTGCAATTTTTAGTACCATTGAGAAATCAAGCCCTTAAATGCTTTTAAATAAGATTGTACCTGGTTTTCAATCTGAGGCCTAAGAGATGTTTAATGTTTCTAATACCTTTCATTTAGAGATGTCTAATGATAGGGAACAACTGAAATAATGAAATGGAAACACTTCCACATCTACATTCCTACAGAACAAAGCTACTCATGTAAAGGAGTCATCCACGTGCAGGGTAGAAGCTGAAAGGAGTTCAACGTGATACTTAAGTGATCCACATTTTTGCAGATGTCATGGCTTGCAGGCTCCCTCATAGCCACATTACATAAGGATGCTCACATTTTTTAAACAGGGGTCCATGTTTTCAAAGAAAGCTACAACATTAAACAAGAAACCATCCATAATTTGAGCCACCCACACCATGAAAAAGACCAAGGCATGGAAATGAAGAGGCATCAGTCTATTGCTGAATCCGTAGTATGAAGGAATTCCCCGGTTAAGACAGAGAGCATTCACACCAAGTCCCAGGAAAGACCCGCATGGATAGAAGGAAGACATTTTGCATTGGATAAAACTCACGCAGAGACAACAAATAGAGCGCCAAAGTGAGGAAAAAGCTTCTTTGCAGTATGGAGAAATGCTAGTTAAAGCCGTAGCAATAAAAAAAAACCATGCCAACTATTTTTTGAGTCCACGTGATGAATTAGCTAGCAAAGACATAGAGAAGCATAGAAAGAAAGTGGCATCTTGCATTTTCTAACAAGGAGCAGTCCACACGCTAAAAAAAAAAGGCCGCTGCTATTGAGAAAAACCCATGCAACTAGATTTTAAGCCACTGGTCAAAGTGTGTTTAAAAAACAACAGTGTAATAGAGCAGCCGGCTGAGGGTGTTCATGCTAATAGAAAAAAGAACATGAAGAATTAGATTGCGTGTAGGAAGAGGACAACAGATTCAAAGTGGAGATGGCTTGTAGGGAAGAATTAGAGATTACAATGGCAGCAGGAGCAACTAAGGGGTTTTCAAACTTTAAAATCCCACATTGCTCGTGGTTAATAGTTCAACAGTATTCTAATACCCCTAGGCAAAATAAGTTTGTTTTCTTCAATTCAATGCTTTATGAAAGCCACAGATTGTGTGGTGGAGCCCGACCATGTTTTGCACACAAAGTGAGAAAGTTTTGACCCAGTCAACGCAGATGAAAGACACGTGGTGTCGCATCATCTTAGCGAAGGGTTTAGCATGGAGGTAAGTTGCCAGAAAGGTCATAAATCTGACGACTCACTACCTCGCCACTAGAAATTTCTTAGAATTCTGGCTAGCGAAGTAGTAAGGTTGCTGGAAAAACATAAAAATTGGCGAGATCCAAAATGTACTGTGGGGTCCATGTTAGTGCTGTCAGCGAATCAAGTCATGACAAGTGGCAGCGAGCAAGAGGGGATGTGTCAAGTTTAGAGTAGTTAAAGGAGATCGCAACACGTGGCGCATCTAGTGGTCCTTGCTTACTCGCCAAACAGAAGATGCACGATAATTAACATAGTGAGTTAGCGGGAAGATGACATGTGGCAGATGTGCAAATCAAGTAGGCCAATCAGCAAGTGACACGTGGCACCAGTCAAACCAAGGTTGACTCAGATTGAAGAAGGGGCAATATTAAAGAATAAAAAATAATAATATTTTATTATTATTTTTATAAGAAAATAGTTGACATGCATTTAAAAAAAAAAAAATTTAAATGATGCTCTTTTCTAAAGTTTAAACTTTAGAAACTTTTAAATTTTTGAAAATGTCTTGAGTGCAAGCCTGAACTTTCTAGCAGAGGAGTCATTTTCAAAATGACTTTCAGGAGGTTTTCGAGAGGCCAGATAGGCGATGTTATATATCGTCAAAATTGAGAGAAGATGAACTTTTCGATTCTGGAGTCAGTTTTTGCACAAGTATTAGTCTGTTTAAGCTACATGAGGTTTTCCATCAGGTACCTGAATCGCAACTATATTCAGACCAGGAAGTTTAGTTTTCATTTTTTGTCAAGATAATGACTTGGATATACATAAAAGATGGTAATAATGCAGTTGGGGTTGAATTGGTTACATTAAAATTAGTAAAAACTCATAATTTCACCATAATTGCATAAGGTTTCAGATATTTTAGATGCAAAAGGATTTCATCATTAGGTAGAGATATTTCAAAGCAGTTGCAATGTAATGATGAAAAACAAAATCAAATCAGATGGGATGAAAGAAGATAGAGGTTGCTTAGTTGCACATGATTGAATTTCAAGTGGACACTTGTCAAGTAAAGATCAGATCCGAGATTTCTTTCTTGTCTATATCTTTCTTTCTCAATACTTTGTAGGGGTTCCAATTTTTGGAGAAAAACCAGTCACTATTGAGATACCAAATTTTGGATCTAGTTTTGATATGTTCCCATACTGTGATACCACATTTTTCTTCAGCAATATTCTTCTTGTATGAATAGTAGTAGGAAGAAAAATACAGATAGTTCAGATCTATTAGGTTGTTTCATGTCTTTCATTTCATGCATATGATTCTATATTTTCAAGGAAACAATGCAAAGAGCAGCAGATGATTAAGTTTCAGTTGAATCTTGTCTCCTTTCTCATTGAATTTCAATATTTTATGATCTCTGAACAAAGAGTTTAGGTTGTAGTTGCAGTCCCCTATGACTTTATGTTGTTTCATTGTTGTTGATAGTTCAAGGAATTGTGTAAATGATTCATAGAAATTAACAAGGTTGCAGATTTATTGAGGAGGATATCAGGTAAGAACGAGATTTTAAACTGAACATAGATGTCTATTTACAAGTTAAATAGATAGATCTATATCTGAAGATAGACACATGTCTCAGATATTCATATGTATGTTTGTGATCCATGAATTTTCCCAATGGACTAGGCACTGATCAGCTATAGGGTCATTACTTTCTCATTACTGCATATTCGAGAGTTGTTGAAATCAACATAAAAAATCAAACACTTTTCCCCTTTCATGTTGAAGAGCTATTATAGAATGCCCTCACTTAGCTTATGAGGTTCATAGATCTTCATCTAGCTATCATAGGTCTATGTTATTTCATGGGTTCTTAGGAGAAATAAGGGATTTATCTACTTCATATTAGATTCAGTGTATGTTGTGAAAACTGGCACCATATAAGGAATTTATACGTTCACCCACCTAGGTTTTGTAGAGCCTGAAGAAGAAGAAGGGTCATGCCTTATAGTTGGCCTAGGTTTTTGGTGAAGTGTGTCCATTATTGGAGGTAGCTGCCCATAGACGCATTCTTGCCTTGCATACTAGGGTTTTCCCTCTAACCAAGGGTTTATCTAGTTAACAAATATAGTTTTATTTTGTATGGTTATCTTCTTGTGGTTATTTCACTTACTAATTACATTTTTCAGATTTGATAAGGATAAAAAAAAGTTGTTTTGATTGCATAATGGCATATCTGACAATCCTATGAAAGATAAGGTTAAATTTAAATAGAAAATGATGATGAAACCAAGACCAAATTGAAAGGTGGTAATTATTACTAAGTAGCTACTAGTTCTTACCAAGGAAGAGGTAATTCTTACTCTAGAGGTGGTTTTCATGGAAATTATTTTAGATGTGCTAAAGAAGGGCAAAGATCCTTTGAGTGTAGATCCTCTGGTGAGAATGAGCAAGGTAACATAAATGCTATGATTCAAGGAGACCTTGAGTGTTCACCATGTGGACCTAAGGCTACAGAAAATCTAATTGTGCAAAGAACTTTGTGTAATAAGAGAATTGATGAGGAACCTATCCTAAGGAGAAGTCTTTTCAAGACCAGATGTAAGATGGCTAGAAAATGTTGCAAAGTGATCATTGATAGTGGAAGTTCAACAAATTTGGCATCAGAGGAATTAGTTACAAAGTTGTAGTTGCAGAGGCTAAAGCATCCTAAACCCTTTCATGTTTCATGGATCAGGGATGAGCATAAGATATTGGTAAGTGAACAATGTGTTGTAAAGTAAAAGATTGGCAATTACTTTGATGAAGTTCTATGTGATGTTATGCCTATCGATTGTTGTCCTAGCTATTCTATTGGGTAGAACTTGGAAATATGATAGATATGATATACATTATGGAATATTGAATCAATATACTCTTTGGGTGAATGGAAGAAAAAAAGTATTGATGCCTTTGATTGAAATTCTTGATGAGGTTAATTGTATTACTATTAAAGTTTGTGTGGTCAATGGGAAACAATTTGAAAAGGAAATGAAGAAGAATCAATTTTGTTTTTCCATAATTCCTAGAAGACCAAGTTATGCTAGTCATAATCAAGTGATCAAAAACAAGGATGATCAAGTGACAAATAGTACTATCCAAGTGACAAAGCTTAGGACTATTCAAGTAACAATAGAATCTAGTAGTATTGACCGAGTGCTAGTAGAAATTGCAAGTTTTCTGAAGGACTATTAAGAAATTGTTGTAAAGGATATACCTGATGGTTTACCACTAGTAAGAAGTATAAGTCATTGTATCAACCTAATTCCTAGAGCTAGTTTTCCAAATAAAGGACAATATATATTGACACCTATGGAGAATGAAGAACTTAATAGACAAGTGCAAGAGTTGTTACAAAAAAGGTTTGATGAGAAAAAGTTTGAACCCATATGTTGTACCTATTGTATTAGCACCTAAGAAGAATTGGGAATGTGCACTAATTCCAGAGATATTAACAAGATCACAGTGAAATATAGGTTTCATATGCCAAGGATAGATGACATAATGGATTGTTTAAGTGGAGCAAAGTATTTTACCAAGATTGATCTAAAGAGTGGTTATCATCATATCAAAATCAGTGAAGGTGATGAATGGAAGACTACATTCAACACAAAATATGGTTTTTAAGAATGGTTGGTAATGCCTTTTGGTTTGACTAATGCACCTAGTACTTGCATGAGGTTGATGAATGAAGTTTTTAGGATATTTTTGTGATTTTTTATTTGGATGATATTCTAATATTCACTAAGACTAAGGAAGAACATCTTGAGAATGTTAAACAAGTATTGTAGAGACTGAAAGAGGAGAAGTTGGTGATTAACTTTAAAAAGTGTTCCTTTGTGCAAGAGCAGATTGTATATTTGGGAAATTTTATTTTAGCTAATTGTTTGAGAATGGATCTAGAGAAGGTTAAATAAATTTTGAAATGACCTACACTTGAGAATGTGAGCGAGGTAAGATCATTTCATGGTTTGGATAGTTTCTACAGGAAGTTAATAAACAATTTGAGTTCCATTTGTAATGCTATGACTGAGACATTGAGAGAAGAAAAAAAAGGATTTTAAATGGACACGTGGAGTTGATAAGATTTCTGAGACTTTGAAACAAAAGGCTGTTGAGTTACCTATGTTGGAATTACGATAGGAAAGGTAAACTTTTTTTTTTGGGGGGGGGGGTGTTGGTGAATCACTAGTTTAAACTTGGACCTATAAAAACTTTCACCACACATCCATCTCATACATTCAATGAGTAAAATGAAATATCATGTAAAGGATGTACATCTAAAACATGTAAGCAAGTAAACATTCACACACACATATTACACCAGATATGATTACTTAGAAACCTGTCAATGAGAAGGTAAAACTAGGGTGGGGATGACACCCACAAATATTCACTATTGCAGTAATAAAGTGTATCCAATGAAGGTTAGAATGTTTTGACCATGAGACATGATCTACCCTATGAAAGGTTTTCTCTATTAAAGGCTTATCAAAGATTGTTAGGTCTCACCCTGTTAAAGAATTTCACCACCCTATTAGAAGTGTGCCTTGTTAAAGGACTTTAACTCACAAATAAGTAAGCACCTTGTTAGAGGATTTCAATATACCTTGTTAAGAGATTTTGACTGAAATCACTAGTTAGAATGTCTTTGTGTTGATCCTATGGCTAGCAGTTTATTTCTTAATAACAAATAACCTCTAAACTATTGTATCCTTGATCCTTCTTGATCATATTTATGTTTTCTATATCCTTTTCCTTTCCTCTATTCTACTCTAACTGATTTTTCAATGTAGTCTTAGATTATAACTCCTTAGTCACCATGAATGCTCTATTTACACATGAAAACTACTCTTTTCACTCCTTCAACATTCATCCATGCACATAGAGAGTTTAGTGTTTGTCCTATTTAAGAAGACTTAGGTGACTTAGGGTTAGGTATGAATCAATAGCTATGATTCATCAATTTTGCCACTTAATCCTTCCCAATTTTTTGATTGGTTGCATGTAATTGCATAGGGAATCCAACTTAAGATTCTTCCTTATCAACAAAATATCGCAATTCAATCTTTAGTCAACTCAAAAATGGTTTACATAGTTGTTTGTGCCTTTACAAAAAAATGTCAAAACTGTGTCACTCAGCATCTAAAGTCTCTAATGCTTGGCATATACTAATCTTTCTTCTATGACTCAACATCTATAACACTTGACATCCACTATTTTCTTAGCACCTGAATCACTTAGTATTTGTAACACTCGATGCCCACTATTTTCTCAACACCTGAATCACTCGACATACATTGTTTGCTTGACACTTGAGTGACTCAGCATGAGTGGGTCAACACTCACTATGGACTTGACATGCTCTATAATATACATGTTGTGCTTGACATGTAGTACTTTTTTGGCATGAACTAAGTAAATAACTTAAGTGTGTTAACCCTCACTTGGCAAAACCAATCCAAGATTAACAATCTCCCCCTTTGACATGAGTGTCAAAAACAATTGAGTATACATTAATATCTTTATCCTTATGAGCATAACATATCTTAACTTGGCTTATATACAAGACATCAAAATTTCAAAATTTTGTATTAACTAGTATACCTAAAAATTTGATAACTCCCCTTGAGTTGATATGTCTATTTTGTTTAAAAAAATTTGTACTACTATTGAGTAAATAGGCCTCAACTAAAACTCTTTGACTTCATGTTGTTTTGTTGATATTCTTTCATCTAATACTTCTTGCATTTTGATGGTTCTCCCCCTTTGCTTACTCTCCCCCATTTCCCACTCTCCTTATATCTCCTCCAAAATTCTTATTTTCTGCCATTTTGACACTTATGTCAATGGGCTATACACTTATAGTGTGTTAGTCTAGAAAATATTTATGGACATCTAAGATTATCTTGAGAGCTACATCCCAATTCTCACAAGCTACATCCAAAGACTTTATTTGGATAACAAGCTCGACAACAAGGTGGACTAGACCATTTAGTGTAGAAAGATTTGGGTCTTTCTTCATTAGGGTTTCAACATACTCTAGCTCCTTGTGCAAAATTTCCATATGGTGAGTCAAAGTTGTATGGATGCTAATCAGTTTGGCCCTTATGTTGGCCTCATTTACTAACAATGTAGCTAATTGACTTTTTGTTTGAAGCAATGTCCTAAAGTTCTTTTCACTCTGAGCTGGTGTCATTGGCATTTTTCCACCTGATGAAGTAATTTGACTTTTCAAGCTCAAAATGTGATTTATAGTCTCTTAGGTGAAGAGTGTTGGATTACATAATTTAGTGTACATTGAGAAAACATTCTCAACTACCTTCTTCAAATATTCAACCTTAGTTTCCAATGCAACTTGTGTTAGTGCT
This sequence comes from Cupressus sempervirens, assembly GCA_028749045.1. Classification (NCBI taxonomy): domain Eukaryota; kingdom Viridiplantae; phylum Streptophyta; class Pinopsida; order Cupressales; family Cupressaceae; genus Cupressus; species Cupressus sempervirens. The sequence goes on from CM053792.1 coordinate 897,992,829, forward strand.
ATGTCACTTGCTATCTTTTCATTTCCTAATTTTCTCTAAAATTTCCTTTCAGACCATTTGAGTAATTTTGCATTTGTATCTAGGTTTGCATCATTGACCTTTTCCACTATGTTTGTCAACTATTCAATCAGTGGCTTGGTCTCATTTGGAGTTGGCAGACTAGATGCATCTAGAAAGTGTCTTTAATATCCTACAGTTATTGCTTTTACCTATACTACCTTATAAGCATTTCTTGATGCTTCTTTCTTGCTAGGGATTGTTGGAGTATGCTCATTTGTTCTATAGTCGTTGTATCATAGTCACACTTTGGTAGAAAAATTTCTTCATCAAGGTTCACATCTCCATATTGAATTACTTTTTCATCCTTTGATGAGCTCAGGCTTAGAACTTGGATCTATAATGATGTTGCATCTATGCTCGACTTCTAAAGAGTGTGACTTGATGGAGTGCCAACTATTGGTAAGGTTACGAAGATTTGAATAGTTGTTTGCTACTTCAATTGTGGTGTCATCTCCCTCTCTTCAAGCCTTCCCTATTCCACCATAATGACTTGACTTGCACCTTGATCTTGTGTTGTAAGCATAGATAAATCTATCCACCCTATTTCTTGCTATCCTTCAGTAGTGACTTGTGTTTCCAATTTATCTTTTGCAATTGTATTAACCTTTTTAGATGTATCTTTTGGTGTTCTATCCAAAGGTTGTACATTAGTGACTTGAGGGAAAATTGTAGGTGGTTCTTTTAGATTTACCTCTACCCTTGTTGTGTTAATCACTATCTTCTGCAGTTCATCCACACTAACCAGTATAGGATTATCACAAAGTTTTGCCTATAGTGTAGACTGATCTAGTATCTTCTTGAGATCTTCCTCAGTAAGGGGATTGATGTTCTGAGCTATGACATCAAAAAAATCCTTAACGGTTACTGTTTTAGTGTTCTCATCTATTACATGTTAAGGCATGACACTCAATAATTGTGTGTCTTGCACACTCTATTCATCATGTTGCTCTTCCTCAGCTATTGCCTTGTCATCTAATTGAATTTTTGTTCCTCCCTCAACTATGTTTTCTTGATCATATTCTTTATCATCCTTGACCTCTATGGGCTCTGGTTCTCCTTCCTTCACTGTAGCAAGTTCATAGGTTATCTTCCACATCTATATGGACTTCTTTACTGCAACCTCAATATTGTTTTGCAAAATACTGAAGGCTCTATATTTAGGTACAAACATAACTACATATTTCTTTATAGCTTTAGCAATTTGATCCTTACATAGTTGAGGCATCACTCATGCCAATTAATTTTCTCTTATTTGTCTCTCCAAATTTAGACAATAGTTTAATTTCTACTCAACTCAGTCATATGAACTCTTAGGCATTGAGTTGGAAAGTTCTAGTGGAGTAGTTTTGAATTTTTTCATCATGGCATATATGGCCTCCTTTGCTTTACCAAGATTATCAAAATTTGCATGAGAGAATCTTGATAGATCTGCACTGTTCCTAACATTTTGACATAAATTTTCTAAGTCTGAATGAGGATTGTGAATCACCATTTTAAATTGGTTATAGTCATCTGACTATATTTTCTCCTCATCTGATTCTACTTGTGCCACATATTTCCTTCTTGTCCTTTTCCATACTTGACCTCCTTGCTCTAATGGTTTGGTCTTTTCCTTAGCTTTTTGTGTAGTTGCATGTGTACTAGCCCTTGTAGTAGGTGTACTAGGTTTAGCGTGGTTTGGGTTTGAAAATTTTCTTAGCCCTTGTCATAGGTTATTCTTTGGCCTTCCTCTTATTTAGGTTTGTGGGAGTAGGTGCTTCCTCAGATTCTTCTTCCTTGACACCTTCAACTACTTTAGTCTCCTCTTCTGGCTAATCCTCACCTATACCCTAAGTTAGTGCAAGAGGTGCTTGTGTTTGAGAATCTTCTTCCTCTTCATCCTCTTCTTCCTCTTCTTCCTCCTGCTCAACACCCTCTCCAAATTTGGCATTCAAATCCTTCACCAATTTATCCTTCTTCTTAATAACTAAGGTAGAATTTAGTTCCATGGACATTTTGGACTTAGCCAACTCATAGTTTCCAAATGCCTTAGCATTTTTATCTACCTCTTATGCTAGGCATGCAGTAATAGTTGTAAAGGCTTCATCCACATTTATTTCATATCCTAAGGGTCTCAACCATCTCACCCTTGGTATAGCAGCTTGTACAAAAGTATAGTCAGCATCCACTAGGAAACAAATATCATCATAATGCTTTTCTACTAGTGACACTAGAATTCTCAATCTCTTCTTCATTGACTGTTTAAAGTCTTCAAAGTAGCTTGTCATCACAGATTCAAAATTTTCACCTAAGTTCTTAATATACTCACCAATCTGCACTACTACTGGTTTGTTGGTTTTCAAAGCAACTATTCCAAATGTTGGAAAAGTGTTTTATACATAAAAGAATATACATATTAGTATAGAACCAAATTTATATTGTGCACTCTTTGTCTTTTTTATTGCTCCTAGGTTCTCAACTAGTTGTAGTTGTAACTCTACTAGATAATATGTATGATCCTTCTTAACAATTTTATATCCAACATCTATAGCTATATAGGGCACACTATTTAATCTACTAGATTAATAAAACTTGTGTGAAATAACCTTGACAAAAAACTCAATCAATGGATCAGTAATTCTATCAATTATCATGCATCTCTTCCTCCATATAGGTCCAATGTTCTTTTCAATTACCTCTTTTGAGTCACTTCTTAGTATCTTAGGCTGATCTAGGGTTGGGTAACTAGTAACCCTATGGATTATCCTCTTAGTTATCTTGATAGGTCCATTATCTAGCCATAATGAACTATTATGAATTCAGCTAAGCACTATCCTTATCCATTCTATTTTAAACACATTTGGAAAATCTATGGCTCATGTCAAACCTTTCTTCTCTATGATTTGGAATTCTTCCTTTAGTACACCATTATCATAGACTCTATTATATTCTTCTCTGATCTCCATATCCCCAATGCTACCAAACTTATAGTTATAGCATTTCCTAACATCTTGCACCATTAAAACATTTGATGGTATCATGGATAACAAGCTAGAAGGGTCTTGCTTGTAAGTAATATCAAGAATCACTTTGAAAATAAATTTCTTAACTTCATTACTCACTAATTGAACATTCAAAACTTACTTTCCCTCTAAATTCTTCAAACTTGATGCCGTAATGTGAAAATATGGTTTTAAAAATATAAATTGCATAGTTCAGCTCTTGATAAATACCTTGCGAGATATGATGAAATGATGTAAAATTTCTATACAAACCTTTTGCAATCACTTTGAATAGATTTATAGATTGCCTTCTTCTCTCCTCACTCTTTCTCAAATTTGAAATGATAAAAAATTAGCCGAAAATCAATAAAATACCCTTTGAAACTCTACAATTAATGTTGAGTGCTTACACAACTATAAGCTCGACATCAGCCAATTTTAGGCTCACTCAGCATCCATTGACATTCCAATCACTTAGCGACCACTATGAGCTTGGCATCAACTAACCAATTTGATAGATCAGCATCTTCTAGACTTTTGCTTAGCACACATATGAAACTTTTCATGCTCGATAGTAACATGAAAAACTTAAATATTTTTCTTGAATTCCTACCAACTTCTTGCATCTTTGTTCATGCTAATGTAATCTTTTCAATGCTAAATCCTTCAGAATTGATGTATGATATAGCCTTTAAATATCAAACTCACATACCTCTTGATTGTTTAGTTTGATGAGGTGTGATCACCTGACCCATTGGGTGAAGTGATCCCTTCTTCACTTGATGTGTTGTAATCATCCTTTCTCTTCCATATCTTGTTCATTTCATCTCTGATGTGTTCAACATTTTCCTTGCCTTTTCCTTTATCAAATGCACAACTTGATGCCTTTGACCTTGTTGGGCAATATCTACTAGTGTGACTAGACTTCAAACAACTGAAACATATGGTTTGACTTAACCACCTTGTGTAGTTACATCTGAAGTGTGTCCTAATACAATTCTTAGGAACATGTCCATATTCTTAACAATAATGATAGCTATATCTTGTATTATAATCTCAGTTATAAGAGTTGCAATTGTTCCTTACCTTTGTTTTACTATTTTATGACCACAAGGGTTTGGATCTACATTCAAAAGCTCTATGTCCATACTTCTAATAGTTGTAACAATATCCTTCAAATCATTCTATGTGCATGGTCTTGGTTTTGCATTCATGTGCCTAATGACCTTGCTTGTTTCACTTATGACAGTGAACTATGCTCTTATGCTTGACATTCTGATTCACAGTTTTTCTCTTGCACACATTAGCAGTATGTCCTTTCTTACCACAATTATGACAAGTAGGTTTGGAGTTCTTACCTTTTTTGTTCCTTTCTTCTACACTTTTGGATGATTCTCCTTCTTTAGTAATTGTGTATCCTAGTCTAGATGTATCATTATTGGATCTAGGGGATCTCAATAATTTCTCAAAGTATTTGATGGCTTCATTTGGTTTTTTAAAACTTTTAAAAAATTCCTTTCCCCTCGTTAGGTCACTCTATAATTACTCATTCTATATTTTCAATGCTTTTGTCTCAATATCCTTGACATTCAATTCATAATTGGCATTCATCATTTGACTTAGAGTATCCAATTGCATGTTGGAAATCTTGGTTAGCTTTGTTGACTTCTCTTCCAATCTGTTGGCCAAAATTATTTTATCTTCTTCAATCATAGCTTTGTCTTCTATGGATTTCCTATTCTATTCAGTCACTTCACATAGTAGTATAGCTTGTGATTCTTGCTTTAACTTTAGATTTCTGATTTCCTCAACTTGGGCTCTATTCTTTTCCATTAGATCTACAACTACTGCACCAAATTCATTAGAGTCTCCATCTGCAAATAACTTGGTAGTGTCTATCTCTCAATATTGTGTTTCATTTTCCTCAATAGAAATTTCCTTCCTTCTCTTCAAATATTTTTTTAGGTCTTCTCTTTCTTGATTAAGTTGATGTAGAATGAGATGTATTTCATCTCTTAATTCGCAATATTCTTCCCCAACTTGTAGACTTCCATTTCCAATATGTTTCCTCGAAGCTGCAAAGCTTCTCTTTCAGAGAATAAATCTCTAATACCAATTGTTGGAATTACAATAGGAAAGGTAAACTTCTAAGAGGATTGGGGGGGGGGGGGTGATCAATCAAAATTTTAAACTTGGACCCATAAAAAATTTCACCACACATCCATCTCATACGTTCAATGAATAAACTAAAATATCATGTAAAGAATGTACATCTAAAACATGTAAGCAAGTAAACATTCACACACATATATGAAACTAGATATGATTACCTAGAAACCCTCCAATGAGAAGGTAAAACTAGGGTGGGGATGACACCCACAAATCTTCACTACTATAGTAATAAAGTGTATCCAATGAAGGTTATAATGTTTTGACCATGAGACATGATTTACCCTATGAAAGGTTTTCCCTATTAAATATCTACAAATATTGTTAGGTCTCACCTTGTTAAAGTATTTCAACACCTTATTAGAAGTGTGCTTTGTTAAAGGACTTTAACTCACAATTAAGTAAGCACCTTGTTAAAGTATTTCAATACAACCTATTAGGATTACTTTATTAAGAGATTTGGATTGAAATCAACTATTAGAATGTCTTAACATTGATCTTGCTATTAGCACTTGATTAATTGATAACAAATCACCTCTAAACTAATGTATCTTCAATCCTTCTTGATCAGATGTCTCTTTTTTGTATCCTTTTCCTTTCCTATATTCTGCTCTAACTAATTCTACAATGTAGTCTCAGATCATAACTCCTTATTCACCATTAATGCTTTTTTTGTGCATGCAAACTGCACTCTTCGCTTGTTCAATATCCATCCATGCACATAGAGAGTTTAGGGTTTTTCCTCCTTAAGAAGACTTAGGTGACTTAAGGTTAAGTATGAGTCAATGATTGTGATTCATCCATTTTTTTGCTTAATCATTCCCATTTTCTGGTTGGCTACATGTAATTGCATAGGGAATCCAACTTAAGATTTGTCCTTATCTCCAAAATATTGCAATTCAATCTTTGGTTGGCTCAAAAATAGTTTACATAGTTGTTTTTTCCTTTACAAACAAATATTTCAAAATTGTGTCACTTGGCATCTGAAGTCTCTAATGCTGGACATATAATAATCTTTCTACTGTGTCTTGAGATCTATAACACTTGGAATCCACTATTTTCTCGACACCTAAATCACTTAACATTTGTAACACTCAACATCCACTATTTTCTTGGCACTTGAATCACTCAACATAATCTATAATATACATGTTGTGCTCAACACATACTACTTGTTTGACATGAGCTAAGTATATAAATTAAGTGTGTTGAGACTTACTTTTCAAAACTAATCTGAGATCAACAACTTGTACCAGCTTTGCATGATTTCATTAAGCTATTTCATGTTGAATATAATATAAGTTGTAGTTCAATAGGAGTTGTGTTGAGTCAAGGTAAACCTATAACTTTCTTTATTGAAAATTTGATTGATGCTAAAAGGAAGTATTTTGTACATGATGAAGAGTTTTATGGTTTTGTTCAAGCCTTGAAAAAGTGGAGACATTATTTGATTCATAAAGAGTTTTTTTTGTATACTAATCATAAAGCTTTATAGTATTTGGGAAGTCAACATAAATTAAATCAGAGAATCAAAGACATATGAAATGGTCTGAATACCTATAGAGTTTCACATTTGTGATCAAGCATAAGAGTGGAGTTACTAACTGGGTTGATGATAATTTGAGAAGGAGACATTCTTTGTTGAACTAGATGAAGGTTGAAGTTCTTGGTTTTGATGAAATGAATGAGTTGTATGAAATATAAGGCATGGAGAGAGTGCAAAGCACCAAATCTATTAGATCACATGAGTAAGTATGATGAGTATTTCATTAAATAAGGTATGTTGTTCAAAGGAATTTAGTTTTGTATACTGAGAAGTCCTATGAGAACTAATTTGATGAAGGAAAAGTATTGTGATGGATTGGATAGACATTTTGCAATTGATAAAACATTGAGTTTATTCAAGGAAAAGTATTATTGCCCACAAATGTATAAAAATGTTCATATGTTTTTAAGGAGTTGTGGATTTTTGAAAGTTGCAAAAAGAGTAAATTAGAATACTAGTTTGTATACACCTATTTTTGTTCCTAAGAAACCTTGGTGTGACATTAGTATGGATTTTGTTCTGGGATTACCTAAGACAACAAGAGGGTATGATTCCATATTTGTTGTTGTGGATAGATTTTCTTAAATGAAACATTTCATACCATGTAAGAAGACATTAGATGTTGTGCATGTTGTTGATATTTGCTTCAAAGATATTGTTAGATTGCATGGGTTACCAAAAATTATTATTTTTGATAGAGACAATAACTTTTTTGGTTATTTTTGGAGGACTTTGTGGAAGAAGATGGGTACAAAGTTGAGATTTAGTTCTAAATTCCATCCATAGATAGAGTTTTTAAATCAAAGCTTGGGTAATTTGTTGAGATGTTTAGATGAAGGTAAGCTGAGTAATATGGATATGGTATTGGCATAAGCTAGGTTTGTATATAATAGTTTTGTGGATAGGAGGAATGCAACCTAGAGGAAAATATTAGATTTAAGGGATGTTTCTAGTGAAGAGCAGAGCAGTGCTAAAGGGGAAAAAAATTCCTAGTTTTATGAATTCTTTGGATGAGGAAGTCAAGTCAAAGTTGGAACAAAGTAATCAGAAGTATAAGGAGAATTTTGATAAGTCTAGAAGTGATGAGGAGTTTCTCTTGCTTAGAGCCTTATTTCTCTATCCAAGGCTTCCAATTAGCCTTTGTAGCATCCTTTCTTAGTTACTTTAGAGGGTCTTGTCTTAGTCCTATCCAACCTATAAACTCACCTATCAATTCAAGTTACTCTCCTAACCCTTCAAACCCCATATGTGCATCTTTGTGCTTAATAAGTAGACAAACTCACCAAGGGTTCCCAACAAGGAAAATGAGTTTTTTGACCACCCTCACAATTTTATTGATCATTTTCCAACAATTTTATACAATCTTTCAAAGTCTTAACCTTCAAAGACATAATCTTTCTCTATTAGGCCTTGTAGCCCTATGAGCCCCAATTAGGCCGTCTACAAACAAGGAAACTGAATTAACTCCAAAATCTCATTAACAAGCCCTTGTGAATCCTTCTAGACTTTGTCTCATATCAACTTAGGCTCAGGGATTTTCTATATTTTAGCCCTCTAATGTGTTAGTAATGTATGTTTCCATAAAACCCTATTTTTGAGGGTTTTTAGGGCAATGGCGTCAAGTCAGTGTGCTTGATGCTTAGATATTCTCCCTAGATCTTCTCCTTTAGTGTTTGTACACTTGACTCAAAAGTCTATCATTTCTCAAGAAATATTGGCTCATACCAATCAAGCAAACTCCATTAGTCTAACCTACATGTGTTCCATTTCTTAGCCAAACTACTCCAGGCTTGCCTAGGGCTTGCTTGTAAAACCACCAAACTCAATCACAAAACCAAAAAAAATTATATTTACACAATTTACAAAGGATACTTCTTGAATCCAAAAGGCCATTAGGTTTTAACCATGGGCATCCAAGTTATAGGAATTCTTGTTCAGGTTTTTATTTATAGACCAATAGGAAAAGAAAAACTAAATAATTTCTTAGACCTATCAAGATGTATCCAACTTCCTCAAAAAATATGCACAAAGTAATTACATGTTATTAACAAGATAATCCATGCAAAATAGTTAGAGGATCAATCTATAACAATAGGTATCACACCAAAAATGGAATTTTCTTGTGAATAATCTACTCCTTACTCATGAAAAATTTGTACAAGACAATCACCAACCCCTCAAATTAGAATGGTTTGTCCTTATATAGGTCATTTCTAACTACTTACAGCCTCAGGTTGAATCCTAGACCTATTTAGTGCTTCCTCCTAAAATTGTTGAAAAGTTATCATGACAACTTTGCAAAATTGTCATGAGCAACTTTTGCAATTTTTTGCAAAGGTGACCTTTTAATAGCTCAAACCTATCTAGTTTGACTCAAATACAACCATTTTGATCAAAAAACACCTATGGACCAAAATTTAACACCTATCTCTCAATTTTGGGGTATTTTATAACTTTGACCATAGTTGACCCTATCAAAACCTTATAAGGTCTTAACAACTAGATCATGACCAAAACTTGCACTCCACCTTTTCCACACTCTCTAAAAACATCTTGGGACTTTATGATGAGTCATTATTTTTTCAATGGTTGGGTATGCCATTTATAATCCAAAAGTCCTATTAGGGTTTGCCTTTTCCTAAGGTGCTTCTGCACCATACTCCCCTACAAGAAAGAGACTAAGTTGCCTTTGGTGAGAGGTAATCTAGACTAATTCCATGTTTCTTGAAGTCGCCCTCTACAATCAATGTTTCTTTAGCTTCAACGGTGTCTTTCCATTTAATGAGATTCTCTTTGTATACCTTTTTTCTAGTACTCTTCTTAACTGTAGAGTCTAGTATCCTTTCAGCTTGAGGTTGTGGCTTTTCATGTACTTGTAGTTCTTTCAAATTCTTTTGTAACTCTATTTGATAATGTATCTCATCAATATCTAGACCTTTGTATAGTATCAAGTCTTGAACATAGAATATTGAGGAGATAGACATGTCTTTGGGTAAGTCAACTTTATATGCATTTACACCAGACTTTTCCAACACCTTACATGATCCAATCCTCTTCATGTAAAGTTTACATGGGATGCCCTTTTTCAATGTGGACTTATTCAAAAACACCATTTCCAAGCCTCCTACCTAAAATTGTAGTTCTCTTCTTCCCTCATCTTTCTTCTCTTTCAACCTTTGAGTATCTCCATCAATTTCTATTTCACTTGATCATGAATCTCTTTCATGGATTAGGAAAAATCATCTATATCCCCACTAATTTTTTCATGTCCTAATATTTCCCTAAGATCCATAATGCCCCTTGGATGTGACCCATAAAATATTTAGAAATGACTCAACCCTATTCTTCTATTTTTACTATCATTGTAAGCAAACTCTTCTTAAGGAATAACTTCCTCCCAACCTTGCCCATACTCCTTAGTTAAACAACTCAGTAGGTTGCCAAGAATAGGTTGCTAAGAATTGTGTTGATTACTTCTATCTGCTCATCTATGTGGGGGTAATAGGTAGAATTGTGATTCAAATTAGTGCCTAACCTCTTCAAAAGTGTCTTCCAAAAATGCCCTATAAACTTGACATCTTTGTCTGCAACAATAATCATTGAAAAACCATGTATCCTAACTATCTCCTTGAAGAAAAGGTGGGCTATACAACTAGCATCATGTTTGGTTTCATAGGGTATAAAATGGCTCATCTTGTTAAACCTATCAACCACAAAAAATACATTATCCAATCTTGTCTTTTTTCTAGATATGCCAACTATGAAATCCATACTAATGCACTCCCAAAGCCTATGTGAAATGGGTAATGGCTGGTAGAGTCCTACATTATATGAAGTACCTTTAGCTTTTTGTCATATCCCACATCGTTTCACATACCTTCTTACATCCCTCTACACTTTAGGCTAATAGTAGAACCTATCTACTAGATCTAGGGTCTTATTTAGGCCAAAATGACCACTCATATTCCCATTATATTTTTCCTGAATGAGGTTTCCCTCATAGACCCTATTGGTACACATAATTGTTACCCTTTAAACAAAAAACCATTTTGTAAAGTAAATTTAGAAAATTGGCTATGAAAGTGGTTTTAAAAATTACTACATACCTTATATGCGTATGCAAAATCAACATCTTCTCCATACAAGTCTTTGAACTCCTCAATCCCTATACTCTATGATTTGACCTCTTGAACAACCAATAGCCTTCTACTTAAGGCATAAACCACCTTGTTATTGAGGCCCTTCTTGTTATTTATGGTAAATGTATAGGATTGCAAGAATTCTATGCACTTGATGTGCTTGAGGCTAAGCTTCTCTTGTGTATTTATGAAACTAAGTGTCTGATTGTCAATATACACAACAAATTACTTTGGTAGTAGATAGTTCCTCCATTTCTTGAGGGCTTGAACCAATGCATATAGTTCCAAGTCATAGGTAGAATACCTTGTATTTTCCTCATTGAGCCTCTCACTAAAAAATGCTACACACCTCCTCTCTTGGCTTAACACTTCTCCAACTGCAATGTTGCTTGCATCACATTCCACAATGAACAAACTTTCAAAAGTTGGAAAAACCAATTTTAGTTAAGTGGCTACTTCCTTCTTTAGTCTTTGAAAACTCTCATCTACCACCTTAATTCCATACAAATTTTTTCTTCATGCCTCCTTTTATTGTATCATTCATAGGAGCACAAATTTCACTAAATATACTCACAAATTTTCTACAAATTGGACTAAACCATGGAAAATCCTCACTTCAGTAGTAGTCCAAGGAGTAGGTCAACTTAGGATTGCCTCCACCTTACTCCTGTCCATTTTCAAATTTCTTGGTGAAACTACAAAGCCCAAGTACACAAGTTCAAGATTCATGAACTCACTCTCCTCAAGGTTTATGGTCAACTTATCCTCTTGGAGTCTCCTCAACACAATTTCCAAATGTTTCATATGCTCTTCTTTTTTCTTACTGAATACTAGGATGTCATCCAAATATACTAATATAAACACACCTATGTAGTCTTTTAGGACTTCATTCATTACCCTCATGAATGTACTTGGTGCATTGGTAAGACCAAATGGCATTACCAACCACTCATAGAGTCCATTTAAAAAAAAATCATATTTCCACTCATCACCCTCTTTTATCCTTATTTGCTAATATACAGTCTTAAGATCAATTTTTGAAAAGTATCTAGCTTCACTAAAACAATCCATTTAGTCTTCTATCCTAGGAATAGGAAACCTATATCTTATTGTTATCCTATCTATTTCCCTAAAATATGTACACATTATCTACTTACCTCCATTTTTAGGAGCTAGGAAAACTAGAACAACACATGGTCTTGTGCTTTTCTTGATCAACCCTTGGTCAAGAAGCTCCTAGACTTGCCTTTCAATCTCCTTGTTTTGCTTACGTGTCATCTTATATGCAACTTTGTTTGGAAAAGATGCACCTAGTATGAATTCAATCTAATGACTTATCTCTCTCTTTAGGGGTAAAGTATGTGGTGTTCCATCACATATAATGTCCTTAAATCAATCTAACTACGATTGTACTTCTAGAGGTATAGGTGTTTGTTTTAGTGACTCCTCCTCATTTTCCTTCACTATGATAGCATAACTAATTCCTTCTCCCTATTTCATATCCTTTAAAAATTCTTTTCAACTCATCAAGAGTGCATTGGCTTCTGACTTTTCTACAATGTCCTCTTCTAGAAATGACTATGTCTTATAAGTAATTTCATTCTTCTTGTGAGTACTTATTCTCCTTACCATGATGGATTGATTCCCTCTCATACTTCCATGGTCTCCCAAGAAAAAGATGACATGCATCCATTGGTAAGACATAATAGAGTATCTTGTCCTGATACTTGCCTATGGAAAACTCATCCCATACTTTGCCATTAACCAATATGTTCTACCCCTTGCTCAACCAAGTCAGCTTGTAGGGACACACATGAGTTATTTTGGTAAGTTTCAACTATTGGAATGCCTCTTCTAAGATAACATTGTTAGTGGAGCCTAAGGCAATAATGACTGTACACACCTTGGCTAATATTTTTCATTTGACCCTAAAGAGAGCCCTCCTTTTCTTATGCTCATCCTTAACAAATTATTTTATCAACTATCTTCTAAACATCATGTTATCACCTTTCTCTGAATTCAAGCTTACCTCTGAGTGTTTACACGCCTCCTCTTGCACATAAGTGATCTTCTTCTCTCCTTGTGAAGATGATGGTGTGTCAGGACATTTTTAGGTAGGGTGGCCCAATTGTCTATAGTTGTAATACTTCATGGAAGAAAAGTGTGAAGTTCTCCCAAATCCACCTAATCTTCCTCTTCCACCACTAGAAAACCCTTAGCCTTTTCTTTTACTAGAGTTATTAGTTTTCTCACCTAATTTAGAGTCCCCTTGGCCTTTGTTCTCATTGCCTCTACCACTAGAACCTCCTCTATGTCCACCTTGGACTCTCTACCTCTTCCTCTTCCCTTGTTGCTAGATTCTTGTTTCTTCTTCAATTTTTCTTCTAGCTTAAGATCCATTTGATAGAAACTATGTAGTGTTGTAAGGTAAAAGAGACACAACTCCTCCTATATGTTTGATCTAAGGGCTCGTTTGTTTGCTGTAATTAATTTGGAATAAGGAAACAGGAATAGGAAAATTAGAATAAATTTATTCTAATTTTGACCCAAAATGAGAATAAATCGAATTCCAAGTTTTTTTAAGAATTAGATTTATTCTTGCATTGGACCAAAATTGAAATAGATTTATTCCAATTTTCCTATTCTCGTTTCCTTATTCCAGGTTAATTCCAGCAAACAAATGGGCCCTAAATCAATTCAAATACCTAGCCACCTTAATGCTCTGAACTTCTTGTATTCTAGCCCTAAGGCTTAATTTCTAAAACTCCTTTGTATGGGAAGACACATCTAGGTCTCTTTGCCTCAAGTTTTGTCTTTTCTTATGCAATTGGATTTCATAATCCTCTAGGTAATTCTCTTTTATCTTGGCTACCATAGTCTTCCAATTTTTTATTGGCTTTGTGTTTTCCTTTTCTCTTTCTTCCTGCAAGAACTTCTACCAAGTTAATTCTCATCCCCTCAATCTCAATTTCCCTATCTTTACTCTTTGGGCCTCTATAATATCATCACATTCAAAGTGAATTTCCATGCCTTGAATCCACTCCATAACTGCCTATGCATTGATTTCCCACTAAAAATAGGTTTACCTTCTAAATCTTTTCCACTTAGTGCCTTCAAGGGTTTGAGGAAAGGTTCTTCTGCTAATGGAGGATCTAGTGTGGGTGTTATTCCCTCTTCTTCTTTTTTCTTGCCTTTATCTTTCTCTCTTTCTAACTTCTCTTTTATTTTTCCTATATTCTCTACCACTTGTTCCAATTTTTGCTTCATCTCTTTGATAGTTTCTTCAAGAATTTTTCTCTTCTCTTGTTGCTCTATCAAATCCCATACCAATTTTGTATTGGTCACCATGGTGTTTTCACCTATGAATTCTCCTTCCACTACTCACTTCCCAAGCCTTTAAAATGGCTCTAATACCACATTGATGTTGGAAATATTCAGTATAAGATAGGTTATTGAGAGGGGAGGGGTGAATCAATAACTTATAAAACTTTCAAATACTTTAACATAAAATCCATTCACCATTCATTCATCTAATCTACTGCATAACTAAAAGAACAAACATTCATTGTACATGTACACAGAGATTTGGTGACCCAGAAACCTTCCAAATAGAAAGTAAAATTGGGGTGGGGATGATACCCACTAAACTTCAATACTGTAGTATAAAGTTGGCTGGTTAAGGCTTACAATGATCACTTTTGATGATCTGCCCTGTTAGGAGCAAGTAGGATTGCTAGATCCACCTTGTTAGAGGATTTACAAACATACACTGAAGTATGCACTCTATTAGGAGATTTACAAAAGACTATTAAGTCTACCTTGTTAAAGGATTTACAAACTGATTCACCTATTAGGATGAAGTAGTGGATCTACTTGTAATTGTTGATAAGATCCCTTTTGCATTGATCACTTGATGTGATAGATATATCTTTTCTGCTCCTGTGTTGGCCTTGCTGAATCCTTTTCTCTCTACTATGGATTCACTTTCACTTTTCTCAAAATATAGAAATACATTTTTACATGCGAACCTTACTCTCATTATTTTTTTAATACACCATATCTCTTACAAAATGATATAATACATTACATATATACCATTCATTATTTACAACTGCAAGGTCAACCAAAATATAAGTGAACAAAACATTACTGAGTCGGCCAGATAGTAGAAAACTCGGGTTCATTGAACTAACTCAGTGACCTTCTGATACTTGGCATCATCATGCACTTGGTAGAAGTGAAGTCTCAGTCCATACTAATCACCTGACATAGTTCTGAAATCAATAACCATAGGTGACTCGGTAGATGTATTGTTACTTGGTAGAAACTATCTTCTTCGTTTACCTTGGTTCACTCGGTAAACATTGCTTTCTTTCGTTTACCTTTTTCAATTGGTAAACACTTCTTTCTTTCATTTACCTTCTTCACTCAGTAAACATTGCTTTCTTTTGTTTACCTTCTTCACTTGATAAACACTGATTTATTTTGTTTACCTTCTTTACTCGGTAAACATTGCCTTCTTTCATTTACCTTCTTCACTCGGTATCCTCTGGAATGCTCAGTGTGAACTGTTTACCTACTGAACTTATAAGGTAACCATTGAATGCCTGGTGTGAACTATAGACTAAGTGATGAGCTCAGTAAGCATTTAGAATTGAATAAGTGTTTGCACTAATGACAAATATATCATAATTCTAACAATCTCCCCCTTTGGTATTAGTGACAAAAACACTTATGAGTCAAAACATATGTGCAATACTGATTTACATATATCTCCCCCATACAATATGCACATAGTATTTACAAATATCTCTATCTTTACATATGGCTTCCTTTATTTACATCTATCTCTTCTTTGGTACTCTATCTCCCCCTTTTTGACAACAATGCCAAAGTAAACAATACGTATTTACACAGAAACACCAAAATGAGAGATAAACTCAAAATATACCTTGAGAATAAGAGCCAAAGTCTTATCCCAATTATCTTGCAAAATTTTGTAGGTTGAGAGTGCTATTTGAACTTCTACTGAAAGTTCAATCAAATGATCTGCAACTGAAAAATTGTTGTCATGGATCAATGTTTTGGAGTAGACAATGTGTTTCTACATTGTGTCCATGATAGGAAGAATCATATTCTAAATGTTAATCAAGGTTGATCTAATTCTTGCTTCCTCTCTCAACAATTCTGCCTACCTTTCTGACAAAAATATGATTTTGAGATGATGGGATGAACTTGAACTGGGGTCAAGTTGTAGCTTTTGGGCACTGACCTTCATATCCTCATCAATTTTATTTAATTTTTCTTTGATCTCCTTGGTATACTCGGTAACATCACAAATTTTGGCAACAAGTGAAGTTACATTATTAAAAGAATTTTCAAGATTGACCAAAATTGTGGTCAAATCTACCTGTTTGATTGCAATATGTTGAGCAATGTGTTCAAGCACCTTATTATCAAATTTCTTTTCCACCTTTTCAATTAGTTTGTCCTGACTATAGGTGTCCTCATTGAATTTATTTACAACCTCTTGTAACTAAATCAAAATGTGTTGAGTAGAATCTACTTCAACACCTACAGCTTCTGTAATTATATTCTAGGCATTCTCAATTATTCTATATTCCTTATCCCTTTTAGACCTTAGCTACTTCTGCATAGCCTTCATCTCAATTAGTTGACTAGCATACCTCATTTCTTCAATGGTAGCATTTTCATAGTTAGTCTTTGGAATTACTATCTTTGTGTTTAAGTCAATATCTTCAAAAATTTCTTTTCCAATGATCATAAGTCTTAATGGTTGCTTTTGTTTGACTTCTGTGATGACTGGTTTGACCTTAGGAATAGACACAATAGTAGAGATGGAAGGACTAACAGTGAAAATTGGGATGCTTGAGGATTGAGTGCCAATAGGAGTATATACCGGATAAAAAATTGGAGTACTTGCAAAAAATGGTGATACACTCGGTACTATAGTATTTGAACTAACTGGGTCTGAATTAGATGCAAATAATGCTGGCAAAATTGTAGAACAAATTGGAATGGACAAAATTGTGGAACTTACTGCTATACTGACTAATGATGATGGAGCTAAGGAGGCTAGCTCGGTAGCTGAAGAAGAGGGATGCAACTCGGTAGGTGAAGTGGTAGACACTTCCATTGATGATACCTGGAGCTAAGATGTGGTAGGTGCAGATGATAAATCTGATGTAGATGTTATCAAACTTGCTGAAGCTGACTCCAACCTTGATGATTTCATAGTTTTAGGTGGAGAGTGAGGAAGGGATGCAATAGCCGCTACTACAATTTTCACCCGATCATCTTCCTCCTTATCTTCCTCTTCAGCTTCTTCCTCCTTGTCTTCTTCCTCTTTATCTTCCATCAGTGCATGCAACTCTCTTGGTGAGACTCTGATGGATGGAGTGCTATCAAACTTGTCATCATTGCTGCTATCATCATCTTTGATTTCCACTGGGTCTTCACTGGGCTTATGTAGATGATAGATGTTTTTCCACATGTTTGTAGCATCATTTACAACATGCTCAATGTCTTTGATCAAAATCAAATAGGTGTGGAATCTGATCATCATTTTACCTTCATGGCTTTTCATTTCAATTTTTACTTCTACTCCAGTGAGACTTGGTCGAAGATTTTTCAGGGATTGCTCATAAATATCTTTTAGTGTTTGGGTGGTTGACTCCCATCTTGGTTGCAATCTCTCTAGTACTTCTTTTGAGATTTGAGGGGCAATTTGGTCTGGGGAGTATTTCCATTTACCCATCTTACTGAGTACCAGTTCCTCAATTTGTATTTTCTCAGCATCTTTTCTAGTTCAAATTTCAATGCCTTGAAATTTGTGATGCCAGCTCCTTCTTCCAATAGTTTGAGCCTTTGCTCAAATGTGGGTGCAGGCCTAACTAGTATAGGTTCCTTCTTACCTTTTCTAGTTTTTCTAGTAAATATTGTGGTAGGCTTCTTCTTAGGTTTGGTAATGATTACCCTACCTTTATTCTTTCTCTATTCTTCTCCAGATTCTTCTTCTCCTCCTTCTTCTTCTTCACCTTCTTCATCTTCACCTTTTTCATCTTCACCTTTTCCGTCGGTGAGCATAAGAGGACCGGTTGTAGTTTTCAATTTGGCTATTTTCCTCTTGCCCTTGCTTATGGCCTGTGGTAGTTTGATTTCAAGCTCAATTCTAGCCCTAGCTTCATCATAGGTTCCAAAAATTTGTTGCCTTGGGTCTACTAGCTCATTTACCAGTGCTTCTATGAGATCTCTAGCTTCATCAATATTTAGCTCATAGGGAAGAGGTTTCACCCATGCAACTCGTGGTCTGACTGCCTGAATGTATACCTTGTCAAAGTCAACCATGAAGCATACATCATCCTTATAATCTTCAACAAGCTTGGGAGGAATTTTGAATCTATTATTCATCCTTTCCTTGAAGTCTTTAAAATAATTATCCATAATACTATCAAAATTTTCACCCATCTCTGCTACAAACTCATTTATTTGATACAAAATTGGAATGTCTTTTCTCCATTCTACTATTCCTTTTGATGGAAAGAATTTTTGTACATAGAAAAATAAAGATATTAACAGAGAACCAAATTTATAGGGGTTATTCTTTGAAGTCCTTATGCTATCCATATTTTTATTTAGCTATATTAGCATTACTTTTGACAGATCAAATTCAAGGTTTTTCTTTACAATCTTGAGGGTCAAATCCACAGCTTCACAAGGTACACTATTTAATCTGCTGGAACTGTATAATTTATATGCAATTATATGAATACCAAATCTTAATTCCACATCGGGTATAGTGTTGACCTTTAAACCTCTACTATCCCACTCGGCTAGGGTTTTGGTGGTTTTGGTTTTGCTGAGCATAGGGAGACCCGTGATTTTGTGAATCATCTTCTTTGTTATCACTATGGGTTGCTCCAACCACAACTGGCCATTATGCACCTGACTCAAGATATACCTAATCCATTTGGTTTGGAAGTTTCTAGGCATATGCGAGATATGATTCAAGCCCTTGGTTTCCAGATGCTTGAATTCAAGTTTCAGAGAGCCATCTATACTCATTTCACCTAGGGCATTGTCCATGTCTAGGTTTCCAATTTCTTGAATAGAACATTTGAAATGAGTACAAATATCATTGATAAGAAGTATCTTGGCTGGTATTTGTGATTGAGCTCCATTTGGGTCGAGTGATTCTGCCATGGCAGGAACAATCTTGAAGTTGGGCGCTTTCCATTCTGTATTCTTTACAAACATTTTTGAACCTCTTTTCACCTTGCTACTGGTGCTTGAGGATGCCATTGCTACTCAGTAAATATAAGAAAAATCTTGAACAAATTCTTTGGAAGAAATTCGTTTGGAATCGCTTGTGATTTACTCTGGATTCACTGAAAATCTTTTAGCTTTGAGTATTCTTAAGTCGCAATGAAAAATGAAATCGAATTTTGCCCTTTTGATGGAAATACTATCATTAATGCTTGGTACGAAGGTAGACAAGATGACATAGTGATTACTAGTCTGTCATCGATCTACTTGATAGAACCTTGCAACTCAGTGGTCAAACAAAACTTTAGTTACTTCTGACCTAGCTTGGTAAGGTCTCCAACCAACCTTGCTCTCTAGATGCAACACGGTGAATGATAACCTTTCTTTGAACTTTGTATCTAAAATATTGATTTGACCATTTGCACTTTTTCACTCTGGAACTACTTAAGATATGGCTATAATATGCAACTCTTGACTCCTCTTAAATCTAATTGGAAATGGAGTCACCCATTTCTTGAGTGACATGACCATCATTTGAGCTGTCTTGCTCGGTAGATTTAGGAATCCACTATTGTCTCATTTGCTTCCGAATGTTATCAGCTTTAGCTTTCTTTTCATCTTCAATTCTTCCAATATTCATGCAATTCTTGGCTATATGACCAAGTTCAACACAAGTGTAACATCTTATGGTTGTGTCCTTCTTTCTTAGGTGATGTCTTGCACAGTTTATCCCAATGTGTCCATATTCTCCACAATAGTGACACCTGCACCAAGTATTGTAGTCCCAACCAAATATTGCTTTGATAATTTATTCTATTGGATTGAATGCTTTGGATCTACATTCAGATGCCTTGTGACCTTGTTTCTTGCATTTGTTACATTTGCCTTCAAACTTTGGTTTCTCTTTGCATTCATTTGCTTTGTGACCATGCTGATTGCAGTTGTAGCATTTGCCATTAAATTTTTCCTTTCCATTACTCCAACATTTGTTTAATGTATGACCTATCTTGCCACAGTGATTGTAAGTGGGTCTTTGATTCCTTTGAGCACCTTGTTTGGAGGTTTCATCTTCTGCCTTGTATCCAAGACTAGCTTTACCTTTTTGTTTATGAAAGTTTTCCTCAATTTGCTGATTTAATTGAGTCATGTCTGTTTGAGATTTCACCATTCTTTCATTGACTTGCCTTTCAGTGATTAAGTCATTTTCCAAGCTTTCATTGATTTTTCTTTCAGATCTTAGATCACTTTGTAAGCTTGCATTGATTTGTCTTTTAGTGATTAAATCGTTCCTCAAACTTTCATTCTCAGATCTTAGATTCATAATTTCTTCATTTGCATTAGATAGTTGACCTGCAAGATCTTCATGCTAAAGGGATTGATTATTTCTTACCTGTAAGTCTTCATTTGCCTTGTTTCTCTGTTCCAAAACTTCACATAGCCTGATGGATTGGATTTCTTATTCTCTTTTGAGCTTTCTTACTTCTTCCTGCAGAGAACCATTCTTTTCTAGGAGTTCCTTGATTGCTTCATTAGCTTCATTTGAACTACTTGATGGTAAAAGGTCTTCAATATTTTCTTCAACATACTGACGATCATTCATTTGTCTTGCAAGTTCCTTCCTTCTTTTTAGAGATTGAGAAAGATGCTCCTTTTCTTCTTTGAGTTGGGCCATGGCTATTTCTAGATCTAGCTTTTAATTCTTAATAGATTTGTCAAGTCTAAATATCTCTAGTGTCCTTGATCTTTTCTCAAGCTGTCAAACTTTATCCTGAGAACCACAATGCTTTGATACCAATTGTTGGAAATATTCAGTATAACAAAGGTTACTGAGAGGGGAGGGGTGAATCAGTAATGTATAAAACTTTCAAATACTTCAACATAAAAGCCATTCACCATTCATTCATCTAATCAATTGCATAACTCAAAGAACAAACATTTATTTTACATGTACATAGAGATTTGGTGACCTAGAAACCTTCCAAATAGAAAGTAAAATAGGGGTGGAAATGCTACCCACTAATCTTCAATACTGCAGTATAAATTTGGCCGGTTAAGGCTTACAATGACCACTTCTAATGATCTTCCCTATTAGGAGCAAGTAGGACTACTAGATCCACCTTGTTAGATGATTTACAAACATACACTAAAGTATGAACTCTGTTAGGAGATTTACAAAAGACTGTTAAGTCTACCCTTTTAAAGGATTTACAAACTAATTCACCTATTAGGATGAAGCAGTGGATCTACTTGTAACTATTGATAAGATCCCTTTTTCATTGATCACCTGATGTGATAGATATATCTTTTCTGCTCCTATGTTGACCTTGCTGAATCCTTTTCTCTCTACTACTGATTCACTTTCACTTTTCTCAAAATATAGCAATACCTTTTTGCATGCGAACCTTACTCTCATATATTTATTTTTATACACCATATCTCTTACAAAATAATATCATACATTACAAATATACCATTCATTATTTACAACTACAAGGTTGGCCAAAATATAAGTGAACAAAACATTACTGAGTCGGCCAGATAGTAGAAAACTTAGGTTCACTGAACTGACTTGGTGACCTTCTGATACTCGACATCCACTACATTACTCAGCATTGTCATGCACTTGGTAGAAGTGAAGGCTTGGTCCATACTAATCACCTGACATAGTTCTGAACTAGGTAACCATAGGCGACTTGGTAGATGTATTGTTACTTGGTAGAAACTATCTTCTTCATTTACCTTGGTTCACTCAGTAAACACTACTTTCTTTCGTTTACCTTTTTCACTCGATAAACACTGCTTTCTTTCATTTACCTTCTTCACTCAGTAAACACTGCTTTCTTTCATTTACCTTCTTCACTTCGTAAACACTACTTTCTTTCATTTACCTTCTTCACTTGGTAAACACTGCTTTCTTTTGTTTACCTTGTTCACTCAGTATCCTCTGGAATGCTCGGTGTGAACTGTTTACCTGCTGAACTTATAAGGTAACTAATGAATGCTCAGTGTGAACTGTAGACTAAGTGATGAGCTCGGTAAGCATTTAGAATCAAACAAGTGTTTGCACTAATGAAAAATATATCATAATTCCAATATTTGATGGGGAGTTTCTCCTACTTAGAGCATTCTTTCTTTATCTAAGGCTTCCACTTAGCCTTCCTAGGGTCCTTTCTTGATATCCTACTTTAGAGGATCTTTTCTTAGTCCTCTCCAATCTAGAAACTCACCTATTAATTCAAATTACTCTCCTAACCCTTCAATTCCCATATGTGCAACTTGGTGCTTAACAAGAAGAAAAAAAAAAGGAAAATGAGTTTTTTGACCACCCTCACAATATTCTTGATCATTTTCCAACCATTCTATACCATCTTTCAAAGTCTTAGCATTCGAAAACACAATCTTTCTCTATTAGGTCCTATAGCCCTATGAGCCCCAATTGGGTCTCCTACGAACAAGGAAATTGAATTAACTCCAAAAATCCCTTAAAAATCCCTTGTAAATCCTTCTATACTTTCTCTCATATCAACCTAGACTCAAGGTTTTTCTATGTTTTAGAGCACCAAAGTGTCGATACTGTACTTTTCCAAAAAAAAACCTATTTTTGAGGTTTTCTAGGGAAATGATAGAAACTCAGTGTGCTTGATGCTTAGATATTATACTTTGGTGTTTGGAAACTTGACTCATGCCTCTATCATTTCCCAAGAAATATTGTCTCATACCAATCAAGAAAATTCCATTAGTTTAACCTGCAAGCATTTCATTTCCTAGCCAAACTACTTTAGGCTTACCCAGGACTGGCTTGTAAAGAAAACCAAAGTTGCTCACACAACCACAAAAATTCATATTTACACAATGTAAAAAGGCTATTTCGTGAATCAAAAAATCCATTAGGTTTTAACCATGGGAATCCAAGTTATAGCCATTCTTTTTCAGGATGCTATGTATAGATCAATAGGGAAAGAAAAACTAAATAATTTCTAAAACCTATCAAGATGTAGTAAACTTCCTCAACAAGTAAGCATAGAGTAATTACATTTTTTAAAGCATCTAATCCATGCAAAAAAGTAAAAGATCAATCCAATACAATAGTTCTCACACCAAAAATGATGTTTTCCTATCAATAATTTTCTCCCTTCTCGTGAATAGTTCATACAAGACAATCAAAAACCCCTCAAAATAGAATTTTCCTTATATACCTCATTCCTAATTTCTTAGACCCTCAGGTCAAATCCTAGAGCTATTTAGTGCTTCCTCCTAAAATTGTGGAAAAGTTGTCATGACCAACTTTTACAATTTTTTTGCAAAAGTGACCTTTTATCCTCAAACCTATCAAGTTTGACTCAAATCCATCCAATTTGATCCAAAAAAACCTCTAGACTACATTTTAACACCTATCCCTCAATTTTGAGGTTTTTTACAACTTTAACCATAGTTCACCCTATCAAGACCTTAGAGCACTAACTAGGTATTAACAACTAGATCATGACCAACACTTGCACTCGACCTTTTATGCACACTCTAAACACACCTTGGGACTTTATAATGAGTCTTTATTTTTTCAATGGTTTTCTATGAGATTTACAAGCCAAAATTCCTATTAGGTTTTGTCTTTCCCTAAGCTGCTTCTGCAGAAAGAAGACATCGTAATTTTGAAGTTGGTGATAAGGTGATGGTTCATTTAACGAAAGGTAGAATTCCTATTAGAACATATAGCAAGCTGAAGATGAAGAAGTTTGGACCTTGTAATATCTTGAGAAATTTTGATAGTGGTAATTCTTATGAATTTGAGTTACCTAATGACATTGATATAGCTCCTATATTCAATGTTGCTGATTTTTATAAGGATCATGAATGAGATGATGCAATTGTTGTATCAGATGATTATCCTAAGAAGCAAATTGATGAGGTAGAAAAAATATTGGATCAGAGACTTGGTAAGAGCACAAGAGGAATAGATTACTATGAATAATTGGTAAAGTGGAAGAATAGACCAGTAGAAGATGTTGAATGGATTTCTCAATTTGAGTTGGATTTAGCTTAGGTTGTGACACTTGCAAGATTCAAGAGAATCATTTCTTTCAACCTTAGTTTTATAATGCAAGAGCATCTTGGGTTTCCATGTAATCCTTCTCATTTGTTCATTCTCATAGTTTTAATCGAGTTGGTGCTAACTAGTAGTGTTAACTGAGTTGGTGTTAACCAACAATATTAACCGGGTTAATATTAACTAGCAATGTAAATTGAGTTTAGTGTTATCCAACAATGTTAAGTGAGTTTAGTGTTCACCAATAGTGTTAACCAAATTCCAATGTTAACATAGTTCCAATATTAACTAAGTTTATGTGTTAACCAAGTTGTCTATTATTGACTGAGTGTTCCTTCATGCACTGTGTGAACCTATTATTTTGCTAATGCTCGATTCCTTCTTTGACCAAGTTTTTTTGTAATTGGTTATTAGTCTAATACAACTTATGTATTTAATTTGGATCATGAATTTAATGGTAGGATCTTGTCTTGGGATGAGTGTAGACCATTTTAAGGTCATACTTTCTATTATATAATGATCTAGAATCTTTTGTAAGCTATTTTGGCAAGTATAAGTAGATGTATTTGGTCTAGTTTAGGGTAATGATTAGAGAGTTTAGAGAAGATGTTTTTGGAATTATGAATTTGAAGCTAGATCAGAGATCTTGAAGCTATATTTTATATTTGGCCCTAGCTACTCATTCCCTCTTTGTGTCATGTCAAAATGTAAAATGTATTCCTAACCATAAACCTAAGATATATTGCTTAAGGCCCATTCTTGAGCTATAAAGATAGTTTTTTGGTGGAGTTTTCGAGAAGGTACTATGAGAAGGGTTTTCTTCCTCAAGTATGTGATAATATTATACCCCATAGGGAATGTAGTGGGTCAATTTTTGTTGTAATGCATGTTGTAGCTTTTAGTTTTGGATAATATAAATTTTTATTTTTATTGTGTTCATTTTTTCTCAAGTTGTGCCCTCATCACACCTCCACCTTAAGAGGGTTTTAGGCAAGTAGCTATGTAATGTAAAAATGAAAAAAAAAAAAATGGTAGAGTGTATTTAAATGGAAAAGGGAAAATGATATATCTCATAAGATACAAAGCTAAAAATTGGCTATCAAATGACCTCTAAAAGTGTTGAATCACGTTATATGGACTCAAAATGACAAGATCTACAAAACCTAGAAATCATTTAGCTATATGGTAGAGTTAAATTTCTTAGCAAGCACGAATTTTCCCTAAGCAAAGAAGAAATATGGCCTTGATCAATAGTGTCCAAACCTAATTCTAATTTCAGACTTTTAAAGTTCTATGAAAAGGGTATCTGAATTTGCAACTTATTTAGCTTTCTAAAATATACAACCTATAAAATAAAGGGTTTTGGTTTGTTGTTGTTGGAAGTGGGTGGAGGTGTTTGCCTCATTGAAACCCCATTTTAGGAATTAATCTTGAATTGAGATAGAAAATCGATAATGCTAACAAGTAGTAGTAATAGATCTAACTTGAGGAAATGTAAATCTATAAATATGCTCTTCAATTTAGAATTTAATCAAGTATATAGATGTAATATCCTAGACTCAAATTCAAAAATCATAAGTAGATAAATCAAATTGAAACCAAAACCTTCATGAATGAATGTTCTTGAAATTTTCCTTAGGAATAAATGTAGACATTGAAGAGATGAATGCAGAAGATGAAACAAAAGGACCCCAAATGTTTGAAGGGAGATCTTTAATGTTAAAAATGCTATATCTTACATAAAATCCTTCAATTGCTTGAAATCTTGAATCATTGATCTTCAATGGAGAGGCTTCTTGAATGCATTAAATGCTTGAAGAGAACTTGAGTTCTTGAGAACTTGGGTGCAAATGATAGAATTCTTATGGATTAGGAATAAAAAATGGAGAAAATGTATGGGTTTATAAAGGTATAATAAATAACTTTCTCTTGTAGACCAATTTACCTTGAAATTAACACCCCTAATCAATTTGGATATGGGGCGTAAGAAAGAGACCCAAAATAGGGCTCTAGAAGGTACAAATTATATCCTTGATTTTTCCAATAGAGATGTAATATTTCCTAGATTGAACAGGGACACAATATATTCTTGCTAACCCTAGAATATTCATGAATCCCTCAAGGTCTTGAAATAGGTCCTAGATCCCAAAAATTAGGTGTAGCTTTCAACATATGACTGTAACAGTTCCAAAAATAGATTTTTAGTTATTGGATGAAGAAAATGGGGGACCTAAATGGTTAGATCCTACCTTTTTTTTTTACAACATGAAATAGGAACATTAAGGAGAATTAAATAGGTCCTACCCTGAATCTTCTTAGGGGAAATGAGAAGAAATGAGAACAAAAGAGTGAGGAATGCAAATAGATAATGACGTTGCATTAAATGGGTGCTAAACCTTCATTAAATTGAGGTGATTACAATTTAAGATGGTACAGTAATTATGGACAAGAAATTTCTTTACAAAAAAATTCTCTACATTACAAAATACTTTCCTATTCATCTATTGTGTCCTCACATTCAAAATAGTTTGAAACTTTTCAACCTCCAATGTGAGTTGAAGACTAACTCATCCTTGAACCTTGATCTTCTCCTATTGAATCTTGGAAATCCATTCCAATAACTTTGAATTTCCCCATCACTTATCTAACATTCTTATGACTATTATTCATTCATCTCACAACTCATGTAATCTCATATAATCTAGTCAACATAGCGATATTTTCTATCCATAACCATATTTGAGCACTATTATGATAATTTGATTATAATAGATGTTATTAATTGTATGCAAATATAATATAATTAAACAAACTCATTTAGTCAATTTCTTAATTCTTTTGTAGATTATAAAATTTAATTCTTGCATAAGAATGTATCTCTTCCCTAAGAATGATCATATGCTAAATTAAGAGAATCTTGTCTTATGATAGATCATTCTTTTCTTACAGTCCAAATGATAGGTAATTAACAAATTAAAATATACAACTTTAAACTTCTTGCTTTTAAAATTTGGTGGAAATATTAGAGTCTAATTAGAATGATCTCTTTTGCATAGAAGTGGTGCAATGTTCACAGTTATAATTAATATAATGAGAGGTTGATGGAAGAAAAAACCAAGTTCATTATCCCCTTCCTCCTCTTGATCTTTTTCTTATTCTTCTTCTTCTCCTTATTCTCTAGCTTCTCCTTCTTCTACTTCTTCTCACCCTCCTCCTCCTCCTCCTCCTGATTTTCCTTCTTGATCTTGCTCCCATGTCCCTCCTTCTTGTCATGTTTCTTCTTGATCTTGTTCTCCTCCTCCTCCTCCTCCTCTCCTTTATCTTAATGTTCTTCATCCTCGTCCTTGTCCTCCACCTCCTCGTATTCTTCTTATTCACCCTCCTTGTCCATTTCTTCCTCCTCTTATTCATTTTATCCTTCTTTTTTCCTCTCCTCCTCCTTTTCTATGCCCTCTTCACGGTCTTCTTCTCTTCTTCCTTGTCCTTGTCCTCTTCATATTCTTCTTATTCATCCTCTTCCTCTCTTCTTCCTTACTTTCTTTGACTTTTTATGTATCCTCCTTGTCCTCCTCTTTTTAAATAAACAATAAAAAAATATCACTTATCTTGAGAAATTTAGAAAATTATTAATTTTTTAAAATATATTATTATTTGAAGTATTAAATATATATAAAAGATATATGTAATATTTCAGAAGCATGATTGGAAAATAGTTTTTTCCTAAAAATGAAATCATTTTTAATAATTTATATAACTAGTTTTTTTTCAATATCATTATTTGAAGTATTATTTATAATAGCTTTAAGTGTAATTAAATTTATTATAGTTTAATGTAAAGTAAATTGTACTTTATAAATAGAAAAATTAAATACTTTTAGACTTTAATGTATTGATGGAATTGAACATTTTGTTTTAACTATAAATGTATCATAATATTTCTTGAACATTAGACTCTCTTTTCAAATCATGTTATTTTTTTAGGAGATCTTATTCATTGATTGAATCAAAGATATAAAATTATATTTATTAGTTAAATAGTATTGGTCTCTTTTTTCATTGCTTCTTAACAAATTAAAAATAAATCTCATAGGATATTATACTTTTACAACAATTTTTTTTTATCTTAAAGTTTAAGCCAAGGTTGTTTTTTTGTACTTAATTATTAGGATTATTAATTAAGCTTGAGTAGATATGAACCCAAGACACCTCCCTAATAAGAGGCTCATAATTTATTGTTTCCTTGTAGAATCTTGTCTTAGAACTCATTTTTTGTAATCTCTATATCTATCTTCAAGTTTTTTCAAACTTAATTCGACACACACAAAAAACTTTTCATTTGCTAATTTTTTTGTAAGATTCTTTTAACCTACTGGACTACATAATTTAAAAGATGTGTCCTATATATAAATCAAAGATTTAATATGCCTGTAATGTCCTAAAATTGGTTTCTTAAACCAAATTTCCCTAATCCTTAATATTAATTGACAAAGTCCTAATTCACTAGGCACTTCTCGTTCTAATTGTCTCTACTTAATCTATGTGTCAATCACATAAAACCAATAATTTGTAATAATATTTGAACATAATAAATTCCTAAATATTGGATTAAAATTGGCTATTAACCACTTTGATTAATTAGTTTCATATAAATTTTTGACACCTTTATTAAATTAATACCCCTTTGGTCAATCACACATGAAATAGGATTTTCTAATTTATTTACATTAAATATCTCAAATTACTAATTATTTTAATTTAAATATTCAATAATTAAGAAAAAATCATTTTTGAATGAGATAATACTCAAATAATATCTCTAAAATCATCTCTAGAGTTGGAAAGAGGGAAACAAAGCAATTAACTAGATATCAACTGAGTAGTTAACTCCTCAAAACTCTCAAAAGCTCCATCTAGAATAGAAACTTCCTATTTGAACTCAATTAAAAATCAACCCTGACCTTTCATCTAATTTCATTTGAACCATTGATATGTTTAGGATTCTTACAAATCCAAAGCTGCAATATTAGATCTAATGGAGGAGGATCAAAACCTAATAGAGCATATGAAATAATTAAAAATAGAACAAGTGCAACCTACAATGATGTGTGAAATCTTGGAACAAAAGAGATAATTTGAGGATGAGAAAAGAATGATTGAAGATAACAAGAGATAGATCTCTGCAAGACTAGATGTAAATGATGATGAAATAATAAGATTAACCCAGAACCACTACGATATGGTAAATCAACTACTCGATGCAAACTATGAGATTGGTACAACGATGGAAGTGCTAGAAATATAAGAGTAACTAAGAGGGGAGAGACAAATAAGTTTCCACAAAAATAAATCCTAGATCCCTTAGATGTTAATAAAAATCAAAACTTTGATTAAACTATATTTTGTAGTACTCGAAAAACACACATGAACTCAGTAAACACTGAAATAACTCAACAATTGCTTAACATGAAAACCTTCAGATATTATTTGTGATTAATCTTACTTAACTTAGTTGCATATATATTAGAGAAATAACACAAACACAAGTGACACCAAGATTTAACATGGAAACACAATTTGGGAAAAACCACCAATTGCAACTAGTTACTAATTTTCACTCTTCTAAAGTGAGCATTATTAGGAGCCAACTCTGTTCAATGTTATAAAACATATTCTTAGGTGTGACCCTATTAGAGAATTTAATCACCTTATTAGGAGTGGCCTTGTTAGAGGTCTTTAGACACTTCAATCTAGAAATGCCACCCTGTTAGAGGATTTACAAATAGTTGTTAAAACAACTTTGTTAAGAGATTTAGATCACTGTTACAATTGTTATAGAGTAGCAATCAGATGACCTTATTTTTGATGCAATTGAATTGCTAATTACAAATCTCAATTCTAGCTTGAGTACTTGATCCTTTCTAATTAAATGTATCTTTCCAACTCAGCAAGGATATTCTCCTTATCCTTCTAATTCACTTCCTCTAAGAATCTTCAAATATTCTATTATTTTCCACACATTCAATCCTCAACTTTACCTTATATTTATATCTTACATATTGTCAAGTCAGCTTGAATAGAACTCGAAATATTTAATAGTCATCTCCTCATTTCTAGAACCAACAAGCAAATCAATTGAGCTCAATATGCCAAAACCATAGAATCTTTTGTTAGCTAACCTTGCTTGGTAGCTACTAAATCTGAAATCATTTTCCTATGTTAAGAAAGTGAATATGATTAGCACTACATATTCACAAATTTCGTTTGGTAACCAAGTGAGCTCAATTAACACTGGTTCCATCCAACATTTTCTTTATTAATTGAGTGAGCTTGGTTAACACTCAACTTCTCCAAACTTTCCTTTGACAATCGAATGAACTTGGTAGATACTATCTTCTAAACTAGGAAAACTCAGGAATGCTCAGTAGACACATGAAACTATCTTGATCACCTAAGTGAGCTTGACATACACTGACTGGAAATGATATGAAATTTTGTGTAATATCAAAGACAATACACAATTAATCAATTGTTTCCAACAATCTCCCTCTTTGACATTGATAACAATTGATGGGGACACAACCCAACAACCAGAATAGACACAATAGAAAGGGGGAATTACATTAACTAAGAAAATAAGCTGGTACAAACAGTGCAGAGAAAATAAACTCAAAACATGCCCTGCAGGCTTACAATAGCATAAATCTGGAGAATATTTCTCCTTTTAGCACCTCCTCTCAAGCTCCAATCCGAACTGCCTTTTACAATGCCATAAACCTCCTTAAATAGACCCCGGAGGGTTAAGGACTAGGAGTACATTCTAGAAAGTGCTAGTGGGCATCCACCGACAAAATAGAAGGTTCCGGAAGCTGCGTTAGAAGTCGGTGCAATTCTAGAAGAATCCAGAAACGGTAGCCGAACTTCCGGGAGGCATAACTTTTGAACCGTAACTCCGATTGACGAACCGTTTACATTTTCGGAAAGCTCTCGAAGCGCTCTATAGCCCTATGGAATAGCTTCACTTGTCCCCCATTTTTCGACCCTTTTCGAGGCCATTTAATGCCCCAAACTTGACTCTGAAGCATTCTTAGGGGGTCTCCAAAACTTGAAAAATTGCAATAACTTTCAAACCGTGGGGCCTTTTGACCTGATTCTTTTTCTGGAATGCTCTAAATCTTGATTACATTCATCTGGCCAAGTCACACCTTCTAGGTCACCAAAATGATGGTCAAATTGCATGCTCCTATTTTTTCGGGATTTTTAAATGAACTGATAGTTGAAGTATGAGAGTTGGAACCTTTATTTGAGCCAAATGGGTATCCAAAAATGCAAAGACATAAAATAGAAACTAAGTCTAAGTACATTTTTTTGGGTGACACAGGATTGCCCTTATACCTCTGGATGCTCCTGCATCAGACACCCAGGGTAGATTGAAAAGTGACCCTGTCACTTTATGGATGGTAGAGGAAATCCCAAATGGGAAACCTCAGCTGCTGAAATCCAAGTTGAGTCTTCGATCGGTCGTCCTTTCCATTTGACCAAATACTCTTCATACTGCCTGTTTCTGGTACTCCTACCCACACGATGATCTAGAATGTCTTCTATCTCCTCCTTCTTAGAAGCAGGAATTGGACATGGCTCTAAAACCAGCTCCTCATCAGCACCATCATCATGATACTCTGTCAAATCTGCAATGTTGAAAATGGGAGAAATGTGAATACCATCTGGCAGCTCCACCTCATATGCATTTTCTGAGTTATGTTTCTTCAAAATTTTGCAGGGGCCAAATTTCTTCATTTTCAGCTTGTTGTAAGTACCAACTGGAAATCTTTCTTTTCGTAAGTGTACCATGACAAGATCCCCTACTTGGAATTCCTTATGTCTTCTCCTTGCATCAGCCCTAGCTTTATACTCTTGATTCATCTTGATAATGTGTGCTTGAACCTCCTCATGTAGACGCTTGATGTGTTCAGCAAATTCCTCAGCTTCAGCACTTGTTCTCTCCCCTTGTTCTATCTTTCTCAATTCTGGTGCAGTCCTTGGGCTATTTCCATATACAATTTGAAATGGTGATTTTCCAGTACTCCTATTTACAGAGTTATTATAAGCAAACTCTGCCTGTGGTAGAATCAAATCCCATCCCTTAGGCTTATCTCCAACTAAACATCTCAGCAAATTGCCCAGACTTCTATTTACCACTTCTGTTTGGCCATCAGTCTGTGGGTGATGCGTGGAACTGAATTTCAAGTCTGTTCTCAACTTCTTCCACAATGTCCTCCAGAAATATCCCACAAATTTAGTATCTCGGTCAGAAACTATACTCCTTGGAAGACCATGTAGTCTTACCACCTCTTTGAAAAACAAGTCTGCAATATGGACAGCATCATGAGTTTTATGGCATGGAATGAAATGTGCCATTTTGGAGAACCTATCAACCACCACAAATATTGAGTCATTACCCCTTTGTGTCCTTGGCAATCCAAGAACAAAATCCATACTTATGTCCTCCCATGGCCTTGATGGAATAGGCAATGGCTGATATAGGCCGGTATTTTGACTAAACCCCTTGGCAACTTGACAAACCTGGCAACTCTGTACAAACTTCTTCACATCCTGTGTAATTTGAGGCCAAAAATAATGTTCTCTAAGAATGGCAATGGTCTTATCCCGACCAAAATGTCCTGCCATCCCTACACTGTGTTTCTCCTTAATCAGATTTTCCCTCATGGAACTCCTTGGAATGCACAATTGACTTCCTTTGAACAACATGCCATCCTGAATCAAATAGTCTAACCACTTGGTTCTATCTACAGCAACAGGTTCTTTACAAGCTTTCCATGCTTCAGCAAAATCAGGATCCTCAGGGTACAAATTCTTGAGTTCATCAAACCCAACTACTTCAACCTGCATTGTTGTAAGCAACAACTGTCTCCTACTTAATGCATCTGCAACCCTGTTAGATTTTCCACTTCTATGCTTTAACACAAATGTATAACTCTGCAAGAATTCTACCCACTTCATATGCCTCTTATTCAATTTACCTTGGCTATTTAGGTACTGTAATGCCTGATGATCAGTATACAAAACAAATTCCTTTGGCAACAAATAATGCCTCCATTTCTTTAAGGCCTGAACTATTGCATAGAACTCTTGATCATAAACAGAATACTTCTTCTTTGCATCATTCAATTTTTCACTAAAATATGCAATAGGGTTACCTTCTTGGCTTAATACAGCCCCAATAGCGCTACCACTAGCATCACAGTCCACCTGGAATACTTTTCTAAAATCTGGAAGTGCCAACACAGGCTGTTCAGTCACCTTTTTCTTCAGCAATTCAAAACTTCTCGTAGCTGCTACAGTCCATTTGAACTCTTTTCTATCCCCTCTTATTGTATCAGTTAGAGGGGCACATATGCCACTGAAATTCTTAATAAACTTCCTGTAAAAACTAACCAGACCATGAAATGATCTTACCTCAATAGCAGACCTTGGAGTAGGCCATTCCAAGATGGCTTTTACCTTCTCTGGATCCATTTTGAGACCTTCAGGTGATATAACAAATCCCAAATAGACTAACTCCCTTTTTGCAAAGACACACTTCTTTACATTAATTAACAATTTCTCTTCCCTTAGCCTTTCAAAGACACTACGAATATGCAGTAAATGTTCTTCCAAAGTCTTGCTAAAAATTAAAATATCATCCAAATAGACAATAACAAATTTTCCCAAGAACTTCTTAAGTACCTCATTCATGAGCCGCATGAAGGTGCTTGGGGCGTTCGTCAATCCAAAGGGCATGACTAACCACTCATAAAGACCCTCCTTGGTCTTGAAGGCTGTTTTCCACTCATCTCCTTCTCGAATCCGTATCTGATGATAGCCACTCTTCAGATCTATCTTTGTGAAGTACTGAGCTCCACTCAAGCAGTCCATAAGATCATCCATCCTTGGTAAAGGAAACCGGTACTTGATGGTTATCCTATTTATAGCTCGAGAATCTGTACACATCCGCCACTCTCCATCCTTCTTTGGTGCAAGTACTGCAGGTACTGCACATGGACTCAGGCTCTCTCGAATCAAGCCCTTCCTCAACAGCTCCTGAACCTGTCTATTTAGCTCCTCTGTTTCAGTAGGAGTCATCCTGTGAGCAGCCTTG
Organism: Cupressus sempervirens; assembly: GCA_028749045.1. Lineage (NCBI taxonomy): Eukaryota > Viridiplantae > Streptophyta > Pinopsida > Cupressales > Cupressaceae > Cupressus > Cupressus sempervirens. The sequence goes on from CM053792.1 coordinate 898,027,210, forward strand.
TTAGGCAAACTAGCTCCTGGAATCAGATCTATCTGATGACTGATTTGCCTTACTGGTGGCAATCCATCTGGAACATTATCAGAGATAATATCTCCAAATTCCCCTAGTAAATCTGAAACTTCAAATGGTATTTCACTACTACCTTCTTTATCTTTCCTAGGAATCAAAGCATAGCACATACGCTGATGTTTCATGCCATCTAAAAACTTCCTTCCATCAACAAGACAAATCCTAGCACTGCTACATACCTTTTCACCTTCCTTTTTCATGGGCTTCAATTTGTGGCGAACTCCATCCTTTGTCAGAGAGTATGTGTTTGCATGTCCATCATGTATTGCATGTCTATCAAACTGCCATGGTCTACCCAACAATAGATGGCAAACATCCATCGAAATAACATCACAGAGAACTTCATCATGGTAACTTCCAATTTTGAATTTTACTAAACATTGTTCACTTACCAGGACCTTATGATCATCTTTTACCCAAGAAATTCGATATGGTTGGGGATGCTTCTTCCTCTTGAGCTTCAGCTTAGAGACCATCTCTTCGGATACCAAGTTATCAGTGCTACCACCATCAATGATCACATCACAACATTTATCCTCACACTTGCATCTGGTACGGAACAAGCTCCTTCGTTGTCCTGTTTCATTTTCACCACTTAGTAGGACTCTTTCATTTACCAAGGTCTCTCCTCTTTCTGCATCCTCTGAATGTGATGATTGTGCATCCTCGTCCACATGAGCAACCCTAGCTTGGCCCTCAGCTCTCCTATCTGTCCTTCCTTGTCGTTGAGGGCATTCAAAGGCACGATGACCTTCTTCATTGCAATGGAAACAGGTACCACGGAAGCCTCCTCTTCCTTGCCCACGTCCTCTACCTCTTCCTCTTTGATTTCCAAAATCTTGATCATGGGAGCGATTGAAACCCTCATTCCTCTGGTTCCTACTAGTACCCTCATCTTCATTTTTCTTTTAAGTTTCATTGCAGCCTCCAGATGATCTACCGCTTCCCCTTCCTCCTTGACCGCGCCCTCTTTGTCTTCCTTCAAACCTTTTACTCAGCTTCTCTTCAACTCGTAGGGCAAACTGGTATGCTTCTTCAACGCTGGTCATTCTTACCAGACTTAGTTCCTCCTGGATGCTAGGTCGTAACCCACTAATATAACGAGCAACCTTCTCCTTATTTGCTTCTACATGCCCCGCTCTAATCAGGAGTCGGTAAAACTCCTCTGTATATTCTTGGACTGATCTTCCTGCTTGCTTTAACCCATGCATCTTCTTAAACAGATCAAGCTCATAGACCACAGGAATGAACTGCTTCTTCAATTTGTCCACCATGCGATCCCATCTTGTGATCTTCTCCTTTCCTCTTCTAAGTCTTTCCAGTTGAACCTCTTGCCACCAAATTTTGGCATGGCCTTTTAGTTTGGCCTTTGCAAACTTAACCCTATCTGGGTCCCTTATATCCTCATACTCAAAGTATTCATCCAATTCATTGATCCAATCGATCAACTCATCTGGTTTCAAATTTCCCGAAAATATACCCACTTCAATTGTAGGTCTTTTCCCAAACCTAGAAATGGCCCTAAAAAGCCTTTCCTCTACAGGATTCAGAACTTCCCCGTCAACTTCCATTACTTCCTCTTCATTGTCATCCTCACTATTGTCATCTGCGGCAATATTTGCTCCTCTACGGAGCTCCTCTTGCAATGCTTGTACATGTCTCTGGAGGGCTCTAACCTCCTCAGGATCAACAGCTCTGGCCCTTCCACCACGCTCTCTTTGTGGAGGCATCTTCTAACTCAAACCCACAAACACACAGTCCTGGTGCAAACTGCCTCACAGTCGGCGCTCTGTCTACACACTCAGGAAAACCCGCTCTGATACCACTTGATGGGGACACAACCCAACAACCAGAATAGACACAATAGAAAGGGGGAATTACATTAACTAAAAAAATAAGCTGGTACAAACAGTGCAGAGAAAATAAACTCAAAACATGCCCTGCGGGCTTACAATAGCATAAATCTGGAGAATATTTCTCCTTTTAGCACCTCCTCTCAAGCTCCAATCCGAACTTCCTTTTACAATGCCATAAACCTCCTTAAATAGACCCCGGAGGGTTAAGGACTAGGAGTACATTCTAGAAAGTGCTAGTGGGCATCCACCGACAAAATAGAAGGTTCCGGAAGCTGCGTTAGAAGTCGGTGCAATTCTAGAAGAATCCAGAAACGGTAGCCGAACTTCCGGGAGGCATAACTTTTGAACCGTAACTCCGATTGACGAACCGTTTACATTTTCGGAAAGCTCTCGAAGCGCTCTATAGCCCTATGGACAAGCTTCGCTTGTCCCCCATTTTTTGACCCTTTTTGAGGCCATTTAATGCCCCAAACTTGACTCTGAAGCATTCTTAGGGGGTCTCCAAAACTTGAAAAATTGCAATAACTTTCAAACCGTGGGGCCTTTTGACCTGATTCTTTTTCTGGAATGCTCTAAATCTTGATTACATTCATCTGGCCAAGTCACACCTTCTAGGTCACCAAAATGATGGTCAAATTGCATGCTCCTATTTTTTCGGGATTTTTAAATGAACTGATAGTTGAAGTATGAGAGTTGGAACCTTTATTTGAGCCAAATGGGTATCCAAAAATGCAAAGACATAAAATAGAAACTAAGTCTAAGTACATTTTTTTGGGTGACACAGGATTGCCCTTATACCTCTGGATGCTCCTGCATCAGACACCCAGGGTAGATTGAAAAGTGACCCTGTCACTTTATGGATGGTAGAGGAAATCCCAAATGGGAAACCTCAGCTGCTGAAATCCAAGTTGAGTCTTCGATCGGTCGTCCTTTCCATTTGACCAAATACTCTTCATACTGCCTGTTTCTGGTACTCCTACCCACACGATGATCTAGAATGTCTTCTATCTCCTCCTTCTTAGAAGCAGGAATTGGACATGGCTCTAAAACCAGCTCCTCATCAGCACCATCATCATGATACTCTGTCAAATCTGCAATGTTGAAAATGGGAGAAATGTGAATACCATCTGGCAGCTCCACCTCATATGCATTTCCTGAGTTATGTTTCTTCAAAATTTTGCAGGGGCCAAATTTCTTCATTTTCAGCTTGTTGTAAGTACCAACTGGAAATCTTTCTTTTCGTAAGTGTACCATGACAAGATCCCCTACTTGGAATTCCTTATGTCTTCTCCTTGCATCAGCCCTAGCTTTATACTCTTGATTCATCTTGATAATGTGTGCTTGAACCTCCTCATGTAGACGCTTGATGTGTTCAGCAAATTCCTCAGCTTCAGCACTTGTTCTCTCCCCTTGTTCTATCTTTCTCAATTCTGGTGCAGTCCTTGGGCTATTTCCATATACAATTTGAAATGGTGATTTTCCAGTACTCCTATTTACAGAGTTATTATAAGCAAACTCTGCCTGTGGTAGAATCAAATCCCATCCCTTAGGCTTATCTCCAACTAAACATCTCAGCAAATTGCCCAGACTTCTATTTACCACTTCTGTTTGGCCATCAGTCTGTGGGTGATGCGTGGAACTGAATTTCAAGTCTGTTCTCAACTTCTTCCACAATGTCCTCCAGAAATATCCCACAAATTTAGTATCTCGGTCAGAAACTATACTCCTTGGAAGACCATGTAGTCTTACCACCTCTTTGAAAAACAAGTCTGCAATATGGACAGCATCATGAGTTTTATGGCATGGAATGAAATGTGCCATTTTGGAGAACCTATCAACCACCACAAATATTGAGTCATTACCCCTTTGTGTCCTTGGCAATCCAAGAACAAAATCCATACTTATGTCCTCCCATGGCCTTGATGGAACAGGCAATGGCTGATATAGGCCGGTATTTTGACTAAACCCCTTGGCAACTTGACAAACCTGGCAACTCTGTACAAACTTCTTCACATCCTGTGTAATTTGAGGCCAAAAATAATGTTCTCTAAGAATGGCAATGGTCTTATCCCGACCAAAATGTCCTGCCATCCCTCCACTGTGTTTCTCCTTAATCAGATTTTCCCTCATGGAACTCCTTGGAATGCACAATTGACTTCCTTTGAACAACATGCCATCCTGAATCAAATAGTCTAACCACTTGGTTCTATCTACAGCAACAGGTTCTTTACAAGCTTTCCATGCTTCAGCAAAATCAGGATCCTCAGGGTACAAATTCTTGAGTTCATCAAACCCAACTACTTCAACCTGCATTGTTGTAAGCAACAACTGTCTCCTACTTAATGCATCTGCAACCTTGTTAGATTTTCCACTTCTATGCTTTAACACAAATGTATAACTCTGCAAGAATTCTACCCACTTCATATGCCTCTGATTCAATTTACCTTGGCTATTTAGGTACTGTAATGCCTGATGATCAGTATACAAAACAAATTCCTTTGGCAACAAATAATGCCTCCATTTCTTTAAGGCCTGAACTATTGCATAGAACTCTTGATCATAAACAGAATACTTCTTCTTTGCATCATTCAATTTTTCACTAAAATATGCAATAGGCTTACCTTCTTGGCTTAATATAGCCCCAATAGCGCTACCACTAGCATCACAGTCCACCTAGAATACTTTTCTAAAATCTGGAAGTGCCAACACAGGCTGTTCAGTCACCTTTTTCTTCAGCAATTCAAAACTTCTCGCAGCTGCTACAGTCCATTTGAACTCTTTTCTATCCCCTCTTATTGTATCAGTTAGAGGGGCACATATGCCACTGAAATTCTTAATAAACTTCCTGTAAAAACTAACCAGACCATGAAATGATCTTACCTCAATAGCAGACCTTGGAGTAGGCCATTCCAAGATGGCTTTTACCTTCTCTGGATCCATTTTGAGACCTTCAGGTGATATAACAAATCCCAAATAGACTAACTCCCTTTTTGCAAAGACACACTTCTTTACATTAATTAACAATTTCTCTTCCCTTAGCCTTTCAAAGACACTACGAATATGCAGTAAATGTTCTTCCAAAGTCTTGCTGAAAATTAAAATATCATCCAAATAGACAATAACAAATTTTCCCAAGAACTTCTTAAGTACCTCATTCATGAGCCGCATGAAGGTGCTTGGGGCGTTCGTCAATCCAAAGGGCATGACTAACCACTCATAAAGACCCTCCTTGGTCTTGAAGGCTGTTTTCCACTCATCTCCTTCTCGAATCCGTATCTGATGATAGCCACTCTTCAGATCTATCTTTGTGAAGTACTGAGCTCCACTCAAGCAGTCCATAAGATCATCCATCCTTGGTAAAGGAAACCGGTACTTGATGGTTATCCTATTTATAGCTCGAGAATCTATACACATCCGCCACTCTCCATCCTTCTTTGGTGCAAGTACTGCAGGTACTGCACATGGACTCAGGCTCTCTCGAATCAAGCCCTTCCTCAACAGCTCCTGAACCTGTCTATTTAGCTCCTCTGTTTCAGTAGGAGTCATCCTGTGAGCAGCCTTGTTAGGCAAACTAGCTCCTGGAATCAGATCTATCTGATGACTGATTTGCCTTACTGGTGGCAATCCATCTGAAACATTATCAGAGATAATATCTCCAAATTCCCCTAGTAAATCTGAAACTTCAAATGGTATTTCACTACTACCTTCTTTATCTTTCCTAGGAATCAAAGCATAGCACATACGCTGATGTTTCATGCCATCTAAAAACTTCCTTCCATCAACAAGACAAATCCTAGCACTGCTACATACCTTTTCACCTTCCTTTTTCATGGGCTTCAATTTGTGGCGAACTCCATCCTTTGTCAGAGAGTATGTGTTTGCATGTCCATCATGTATTGCATGTCTATCAAACTGCCATGGTCTACCCAACAATAGATGGCAAACATCCATCGAAATAACATCACAGAGAACTTCATCATGGTAACTTCCAATTTTGAATTTTACTAAACATTGTTCACTTACCAGGACCTTATGATCATCTTTTACCCAAGAAATTCGATATGGTTGGGGATGCTTCTCCCTCTTGAGCTTCAGCTTAGAGACCATCTCTTCGGATACCAAGTTATCAGTGCTACCACCATCAATGATCACATCACAACATTTATCCTCACACTTGCATCTGGTATGGAACAAGCTCCTTCGTTGTCCTGGTTCATTTTCACCACTTAGTAGGACTCTTTCATTTACCAAGGTCTCTCCTCTTTCTGCATCCTCTGAATGTGATGATTGTGCATCCTCGTCCACATGAGCAACCCTAGCTTGGCCCTCAGCTCTCCTATCTGTCCTTCCTTGTCGTTGAGGGCATTCAAAGGCACGATGACCTTCTTCATTGCAATGGAAACAGGTACCACGGAAGCCTCCTCTTCCTTGCCCACGTCCTCTACCTCTTCCTCTTTGATTTCCAAAATCTTGATCATGGGAGCGATTGAAACCCTCATTCCTCTGGTTCCTACTAGTACCCTCATCTTCATTTTTCTTTTAAGTTTCATTGCGGCCTCCAGATGATCTACCGCTTCCCCTTCCTCCTTGACCGCGCCCTCTTTGTCTTCCTTCAAACCTTTTACTCAGCTTCTCTTCAACTCGTAGGGCAAACTAGTATGCTTCTTCAACGCTGGTCATTCTTACCAGACTTAGTTCCTCCTGGATGCTAGGTCGTAACCCACTAATATAACGAGCAACCTTCTCCTTATTTGCTTCTGCATGCCCCGCTCTAATCAGGAGTCGGTAAAACTCCTCTGTATATTCTTGGACTGATCTTCCTGCTTGCTTTAACCCATGCATCTTCTTAAACAGATCAAGCTCATAGACCACAGGAATGAACTGCTTCTTCAATTTGTCCACCATGCGATCCCATCTTGTGATCTTCTCCTTTCCTCTTCTAAGTCTTTCCAGTTGAACCTCTTGCCACCAAATTTTGGCATGGCCTTTTAGTTTGGCCTTTGCAAACTTAACCCTATCTGGGTCCCTTATATCCTCATACTCAAAGTATTCATCCAGTTCATTGATCCAATCGATCAACTCATCTGGTTTCAAATTTCCCAAAAATATACCCACTTCAATTGTAGGTCTTTTCCCAAACCTAGAAATGGCCCTAAAAAGCCTTTCCTCTACAGGATTCAGAACTTCCCCGTCAACTTCCATTACTTCCTCTTCATTGTCATCCTCACTATTGTCATCTGCGGCAATATTTGCTCCTCTACGGAGCTCCTCTTGCAATGCTTGTACATGTCTCTGGAGGGCTCTAACCTCCTCAGGATCAATAGCTCTGGCCCTTCCACCATGCTCTCTTCGTGGAGGCATCTTCTAACTCAAACCCACAACCACACAGTCCTGGTGCAAACTGCCTCACAGTCGGCGCTCTGTCTACACACTCAGGAAAACCCGCTCTGATACCACTTGATGGGGACACAACCCAACAACCAGAATAGACACAATAGAAAGGGGGAATTACATTAACTAAGAAAATAAGCTGGTACAAACAGTGCAGAGAAAATAAACTCAAAACATGCCCTGCGGGCTTACAATAGCATAAATCTGGAGAATATTTCTCCTTTTAGCACCTCCTCTCAAGCTCCAATCCGAACTGCCTTTTACAATGCCATAAACCTCCTTAAATAGACCCCGGAGGGTTAAGGACTAGGAGTACATTCTAGAAAGTGCTAGTGGGCATCCACCGACAAAATAGAAGGTTCCGGAAGCTGCGTTAGAAGTCGGTGCAATTCTAGAAGAATCCAGAAACGGTAGTCGAACTTCCGGGAGGCATAACTTTTGAACCGTAACTCCGATTGACGAACCGTTTACATTTTCGGAAAGCTCTCGAAGCGCTCTATAGCCCTATGGACAAGCTTTTCTCGTCCCCCATTTTTTGACCCTTTTCGAGGCCATTTAATGCCCCAAACTTGACTCTGAAGCATTCTTAGGGGGTCTCCAAAACTCAAAAAATTGCAATAACTTTCAAACCGTGGGGCCTTTTGACCTGATTCTTTTTCTGGAATGCTCTAAATCTTGATTACATTCATCTGGCCAAGTCACACCTTCTAGGTCACCAAAATGATGGTCAAATTGCATGCTCCTATTTTTTCGGGATTTTTAAATGAACTGATAGTTGAAGTATGAGAGTTGGAACTTTTATTTGAGCCAAATGGGTATCCAAAAATGCAAAGACATAAAATAGAAACTAAGTCTAAGTACATTTTTTTGGGTGACACAGGATTGCCCTTATACCTCTGGATGCTCCTGCATCAACAATTAGTGTGAACTCCCTTTGCTTCTAGTTTCTCCCTTTGTCAGCAAAACTCTAACTTCAACATCTTCTTCCAATAGCAAGCTTTCCTTCTTTGATATCAGACAAAGTTCTCATTCTTTGACATCACTAGAAGTAATAAAAATTTTGTGAGATATGACAATAAACTTTTCCCTCTTTGAGATCTCATGCCAAAGACAATATGTAGTGAATGTCAATGTACCTCATGTACTAATTTATTTGCAATGTACCCTTGTCAATACTACATCAAGTGACTGATATTCAATATGCTCTAATTGATGCATCACTAAACTTCATTTAGTGAGATTTAGATAGGGGAATGATCCCTAACTTACCTCTTCGATACAAAAATGCATCCTTAGGTAATGTCTTAGTGAATATATATGTAATTTTCTCTTAAGTATTTACATATTCTAATCTTACCTCTTTATCTTGTAGAAATCCTCTCAAAAAATGATATATTATAGCAATGTGGTTGGTTTTGGTATGAATCATAGGATTCTTAGATATATTAATTGCATTTGTGTTATCACACAAGATAACCACTAGATCTTTGATACTTATCTTCATACCTACCAACAATTGCTTGAACCAAACAATATTGGAACAATGAACTACTACTGTGACATATTCTACCTCTACTATAGACTGAGAATTATAATTCTACTTATTTCTTATCCAAGATGCTAATATTTTACCAAGAAAGAATGCTCCACCATTGGTGCTCTTTTTGTTATCACCACTTCCTTCTGAATCAACATCTATAAATGCTTTCCAATACAAATTGCCTCCTTTTTTGTACAATAATCCATAGTCTTCAGTACCTTTTTAAATACCTCATTATTCTCTTGATTGCCATCATGTGATTTTCTTTGGGATTTTTTTGAGAATCTTTCCACCATACCAATTGCTAATGCAATATCAGGCCTTGTGTCTGCTACATACTACAATTTTCCAATCATTGATCTATATGGGGTTTGATCTACCTCTTTGGAATCATCATTTTTGGAAAGCTTATGTCTAGTAGACATAGGTGTTCCAATAGGTTTTGAATCTTGTATTCTAAACTTCTTCATTATATCCTTAATATATTTGGATTGAGTAATGTAGATACCATCTTTCTTCTATTGGATCTATAATCCAACTGAAAATGTTATCTCTCCAAACATGGACATCTCAAATTCTTTACCCATCTCTACTAAAAATTCCTTCCATAAGTCATCATTTCTTGAAAATAAAGTGTCATCCACAAATATTTTTTCCAACATAATCTTCTTGTTTGGTCCTTCTTTGAGATACAAACTATTGTTATCATTTGTTCTTTGAAAACCATTTTTTTTCAAATAGTTATGAAGTCTTTCATACCAAGCTCTGAGAGCTTGCTTGAGACTATACAATGCTTTGTATAATTTGCAAACCATATCTCTTTTGCTAGGATCTACAAAACCTTTAGGTTATTCTATGTAGACTTTCTCAACAAGAATTCCATTCAAGAATGCAGATTTTACATCCATTTGATAAATTTTAAATCATCTATGTGTTGTATATGCTAGTAAAGTTACAACACCTTCTAATCTTGAAATAGGAGAAAATGTTTCACCATAATCAATACCTTCTTCTTGAGAATAACCTTTAAACATTAAGCTTTCTTTGTTTCTTTAAACTTTTCCATATTTATTTAACTTATTTCTGAATACCCACTTTGTGCCAATTACATTTTTATCCTTAGGTCTAGGAACAAGATTACAAGTCTTATTCTTCTCTATCTATTCTATTTCTTCATTCATAGCTTCAATCCAACTTTCATTATTGAAAGCATCTTTAACATTTCTAGGTTCAAATTCAGCAAGGAAACATGTACCTTTCAATTTGTTTCTTGTCATTGTTCCATCTGTTTTGTCTATAATGATCTAATTAGGTGCATGGTGCCTTTTGACATATCTCTCTAACATAGGTAATTTTGATTTGGAATTTTTTCCACTAGTCTCTTAATGATCCTCTATATCAATCTTGGGTCTCATTGTCTCTAACTCAAGTTCATCTAACTCAATTTGCTCTAGCAATAGCTTGATAGCTTCTAATTGTGACTTAGGTCCTTTAGACTGTGACTTGGGTTGCACTAGTTGAAACTCAATAGCTTTTGGAGATTTTGGGGACTCAAGAGGTGTGGCCTCCTAATTTCCAAATACATGTATCAGGTTCATAGTAAACAAACCTTCTATAATCCTCAGGTTCTTTATTGCTTTCTTCTTCACTGTTTTCTATAAATTCATCAATTCTCACATGTGAACTTTCTATGATTTTATGAGTGGATAAATTCAAATATTTGTATGATTTACTTCTGTAAGAGTATCCTAGGAATATGCCTTCATCACCTTTGAAATCAAATTTACCTTTCTTAGATTTCTTTAAGATATAACAACCTTTCTTCTAATTGAGTAATAAAACATGAACTTTCACTAACATCTAGGTAGAATAGGTTAACTTTTGTTTGTTTTCCAAACCCAACTAGATTACCTTTTCCATCCAGCTATTTGGCCTTCCCATTCATAAATTCTACCTTGAATCCAATTTTATTCAACTATATGACACTTAGTAGATTATTCTTTAGTCCTTCAAGCCAATAAGGATTATCACATCTAGGTTCATTGGTTAGTGAGATACAACCTTTTCCCTTTATGCCACAAGGCTCATTGTTTTCAAATCTCATACTACCACCATCATAATGTTCCATGTGTTCAAATTTTTTTTTATCACCATTCATACAATGCGAGAAACCACTATCAATAATACATGTATGATTTTATCTCCTTCATCATTAGATTCATCTTTTATATCAATATATGCCATTTCATCATCTTCACTACTATCTAAATCTTTAGCTATAAAACAAGATTTCTTACCTTTGTTCTTGTAGTCCTTGAAGTTCTTGAAATCCTTCTTGCCTTTGTACTTGTTGTTCTTATTTTTATCTTTGTCTTCTCTATTTGAACATCTTGCAGCAATGTATCCAACTTTTTCACAAGAGAGACATATTAAAGGAATTTTACCATTATATTTTCGTTTGTCTTTGGGATACCTTCTTGCAAGTAATACATCAATGGCTTCAAGATCATTGTTAGAACTATCTTCTTCTTCACTTTTAGATTGTTTGTTGTTTAGATTTTTTATCTTTATTCTTGAGTGATACCTTGGCTTCAAATGAAGACTCAAGATTGCTAGGACTATGATTATAATTATCATAGTTATCTAGTGCAAATGTTGTTATATTGTTATTTGGATCACATCTCATCTCTTGAATATTAGACACTTTGATTCCATAGATAGGAAGAAGGTTTCTAAGTACCTTTCTTACCACTACTACATCTTCAATTATTCCTCTAGAGGCTAATTTGATAGCACTAACACTGGCTTTGATTATTTCTACATGTTTTGCAATGTTTTCATCCTCTCTCATTTTCATCTAATCAAATTGACCTCTCAAGCTTTCTATCTTAGCTCTTTTTTCATTATCATCACCTCCATAGATATCTTTTGTTTGGTCCAGATTTCATTAGCAGTAGCACATCCTTTGACTTCATCAAATTTAGAATAGTTAAGAGTTGATGCTATGTCAATCATCTTGATATTCTAATTTTTCTTTTCAAAAATGTCTTCTATAGTCATTGTACCAGTAGGAGCTATGTAAGAAGTGTTTAAGTATTTCAAACCTAAACCACTGATGATTTTTAGATACAACTTTGTAAGATCCTGCCATGCTGCAAAGTTGTCTTTGTTCAACACAGAAATCTCTCTTTTGTAAGACATCTTGATCTTTAGCTTAGGTCCTTGAAACCTTCTCTGCAAGCACCAAGAAGCTCTAATACAAATTGATGGAAATATAAGAGGATTAATGAAGAGGGGATAGGTAAATTAGTTACCACAAAAGTAAATCCTAGATCCCTTAGATGTCAATACAAATCAAAACTCTGATTAAAATGTATTCTGTAGTAACTTGATAAACACACATGAACTCGGTAAACACTAAAATAACTTGGGAACTACATAACATAAAAATACTAAGATATTATCTATGTTTAATATTACTTAATTTAGTTGCATATACATAAGAGAAATAGCATGAACACAAGTGACACCAAGATTTAACGTGGAAACCCAATTTGGAAAAAACCACCAATTGCAACTAGTTACTAATTTTCACTCTTCTAAAGTGAGCTCTATTAGGATCCAACCCTATTAAAGGTTAAAAAACACACTGTTAGGTGTGACCCTATTAGAGGATATAATCATCTAGTTAGGAGTTTCCTTGTTAGAGGTCTTTAGACACTTCAATCTAGAAATGTCACCTTGTTAGAGGATTTACAAATAGCTATTAAGCCAACTCTATTAAGAGATTTATATCACTACTAGAATTTTTAGAGAGTAAAAATTAGATGACCTAATTTATTATGCAACTAAATTGTTGATTACAGATCTCAATTCTAGATTGAAAACTTGATCCTTCCTGATTAAATGTATCTTTCTAGCTCAACAATGATATTCTTCTTATCCTTCTCATTCACGTCTTCTAAACATCTTAAAATATTCTGTTATGTTCCACACATCCAATCCTCAACTTGACCCTATATTTATATCTTACACATTGTCAAGTAAACATGAATACCACTTAGAATACTTAATATCCATCTCCTTAGTCATCTAGAACCAACAAAAAAACCAATTGAACTCAATATTCCAGAATAAGAAAATCCTTCATTAGCTAACCTTACTCAGTAGATACTAACTCAAAAATAATTTTAATATGTTAACCAAGTGAACTTAGTTAACACTATTTATTCAAAAATTTCCTTTGGCAACTGAGTGATCTTGGTTAACACTGGTTTCGTCCAATATTTTCTTCATTAACCAAGTGAGCTCAGTTAACACTCAACTTCTACAAAATTTTCTTTGATGACTAAATGAACTTAGTAGACAATGTCTTCTAAAGTAGGAAAACTTAGGAATGCTTGGCAGACATAGGAAACTTTCCACATCACCTGAGTGAGCTTGGCATACACTACCTGGAAATGATATGACATTTTTTGTAACATCAAAGACAATACACAATTAATCAATTGTTTCCAACAGGAAGAGATTGTTTTGTTGGGATCAGAAAATAAAAAGCTAGGGAATGAACTAAATATTGAGAAGAAAACATATGAAAGGATGAAGAGATCTAAATAAATCATTTGGAAACTAGATGAACAATTAAGAGGATAGATGAGACTAAGAGATACCACTGGGGTTGGCTTTAACAATAATTCTACAACCAAGAAAGGAGAGTCATCAAAGAAAGATGAAGAGAGGAATATCTATGCAAATCCTATGCCAAAGAAGACTACATGCTATCACTATGGAAAACCTAGACACATAGCTAATGTATGGAGGAGAAAGGTCAGTAAGACTTCTATTACTCATAAATTTGATGGTTATTGTTACAATTGTAATAAGTATGGTCATCAAGAATATGGATGTACATTCAAGTTTAATTAGTATCTTAAGTAATGTAAGTTTAATAGCTATTGTTGCACATGTAATAAGTTTGGGTATAAGTCACAAGAGTGCAAATCGCAAAAGAATTCCAACTAGGTACCAAGTAAGCAAGGTAATAATGTTAACTGAGATTGCAACAAAATGATTACCTACAACGCATATAGAAGAAATGGTCACATTGTAGCCAACTATATGAGAGTTTACTTTGGAGGAAGACCTATCAACTAGAATAATAATTGAATAGAATATTATCATTATCATAAAGTTGATCATTTAACTAGAGATTATAGGTACTGAGCATCAACATCTAATAAAGAAGATACCAAAGGCAAGAAAAAATTTGATGTTGATGAGATTTACTATCAAATGGGTAAGACTTGGAGACAGAAGACTAAAGAAAGTAGAAAATCAAATGTTATAGTCAGTGGCACCTCATCTGATGGATTAGGTGAATCCACTTCCACTAACTAAATTATAATAGAAGGTACAAAAATTGCATTAGTGTTGTCATATCTTACATCATCTCCTTGTAATATTGAAATAATGTTCATTTCAATGTAATGCAAGATGCAATATGAAAACTCATGAAAGGAGGGAAGCTAGTATAGACTGAGTTATACTGGTAGAGCAGTCAGTAAAAAATAGAGAGTGAAATGAGTATATGAAATCGTTGGCATTAATTGTGAGTAAAATAAGTTGGTGAATGGTGTGTTTCTAGACTAAGCATCACATGGAAACCAAGTGGAGATTAGAAAGTTAGTATGAAGACTCGCTCATAGTACAGATCATTTATTATGTACTATCTATCACTAAAAGAAACTTTACATATAACTTAGGGCTTGAATTATTCATTGTTCACCCTATGTTTATGAGTTTACAAAGATTTTTGAGAAAAATAATTCTATTTAAGTGTGTCATTCAATTTGAATTTTGATAATGTGAACTTGACAAATATTTCCATCATGCAAAAATATTTAGCAAAAGAAGTGAGAAAATTGAACAAGCTTTAAAAGAATTAACTAAAACCCTAGTTCTCATAATGACATCTAGCTCTACATCTACAAATCCCTCAAAGGTTGGTAAGATTTATTTTATTTGAAATGAAGATTGTGAGGAGCCAAAGTATAGACAACATCCTGAAGTTTCCACTCAAATTGATGAATCTAGAGTGTTGTCTTCAATACCCGCAAGGGTTTTACTAGTTCATGATATCCATGTATTTATGCATTGAAAGATAGGAAAATGTGGTGACTATGAATTACAAAAAACTTACAACAAATTTTATGAGAATGATTAGCTCAAGTATAAGAATTTACATTTAAAACAAAGGGTTTAACACATGATCATCATTTCCTAAAAGTGTTCATGAAAGAGTGGACTTGAATTGTCATGAGAAGAGTGTACAATTATATAATGTGGCTTTATTAGCCAATAAAAATCACCAAATATTTTATTTATATGATCATAGGATACCTAGTCATTGAGACAACCAAATAAATTAGGGCTAGACAAAGAAAAGAAATTGGAGGTTATACTAGTGTAGTATGGGATGGAAGAGGTTTGAGTGTATAAACAATAACCAATCCCAATATAAGATTCAACACATATGTTGTGGCATACAAGATATACTAATTGAGATGACCAAATAGTGTTTTGTATGGTGCTATGGATTTAGCATATTAAATGGTGAAAAAGGGCTTCAAGTTAGGCCTCCTCGAGCTATTGTTGACATAATTTGAAGAAAAAATGAAAACTATTCGGATAGAAAAGACAAACACCTACAAATATGGATCCCTATTGGTATGTATGGTCTTCTATTTGAAGAACAATTTCCCTACCATTGGAAATGTTATCTAGGATGTAAATAACCATGTTATTTATCAAATAAATAGATGCATTGAGAGTTTGGGTGAAAATTTTGAGAGTGTATTTTTTGGATATTTGAATGAATTAAAAGAAAGAATGCATCAGAGTTTTATAATATCTCAACAATTTATTAAATCCAAGTTGTTGAATTGAGAGTTGCATGGTTAGAGCCCATGGATTATGAAATTGATATTGATCAAGCTAGTAAGGCTATAGAAGCATTGTTGAATATCTTGTTAATTCGAAGGCTAAGCCCTTTAGCACCTATGAATAAGCTAGAAAAATAATCAAACTTGATATACTAGCTCCAAGAATGGAGAAGAAAACTAGGAAGATGATTGATAATCTAGATATAGCACTTGGTAAAGGTAAGCAGAATTAAAAATTAATATTTACTAAGGGAAAAGGAGAATATGTTGAAGAAGAAGAAGTTGGAGGAAAATAACTTTGGGTGGTTATACCTGAGGATAAGAAGGGACAGAGAAAAAAAACATGTCACACTATAGAGTCTAAAGCTTACACACTCTAGGACTAAAGTTTCCATCCTTACCACACCACCTCTAAGAAAAGGAGTTACCAAGATAACCAAACCTACCTAATCACAAACAAATACTAATTAAGTATGCTCCCCTTAATAACATAAACCATAATAGAAAACAAAGAAACAATAGCAAATGTGAGAACAAAATATAGACTTCTTATTTGCACCACAAATGTGGAATTACAGAATTCACAAGTACATTATGCTAACCCACATGGGCACCTTCATCACAATGATCTACAAGACAAGTTGTGAACTAACACAAAGCTTATAGGACTAAAAAATTGGATAATGTCTAACATACTATAAGAAAATCACAAACCCAATAAACATATGTTAACACCCTCTAGTCTACCATGAAATCCAAATGAATAAAGAAAGAAAAACAATGTTAAAAACTCCCTCTTTCACTTGTAGCTCTCATCTCCTTCTTTCTTCTCCATATAATGTAGCTCCAAATTTCCTATAGTGCACACAATTATGAAGCAAAAGCCTATAGTGATGATAATGCTATGAGAATACTTGAAGATGTGATTTGAATGTGAGAGCAAGAGTCAAAAAATGAGAAAACTAGGGGCCTAAAAAGACTTAAGAATTAGGACCAAAAATGAGAGGAAGAATGCCCATTTTATAATCAACACACAAGATGAGAGCATTGGAATTGTTAGCTTGGATATGCAACATGGCAAGAGATTCCTTTGAGAATCCATGATGCAATGACACAATATGCCAAAAGTAAGATTCTATGACACATGGAAGTCAAACATGGCTAAAAATGGAAGAGGATCTATGACGTGTCGTGTGATACCTCAAACCCACTTAAAGCCAAGAATCTATGACAATGGAAACCAAATTTGGATGTGCATAAGAGAATAAGAATATTAGATTATAACATATCTTAGCCAAGTGTCAATGGAGAATCCATGAGGTGTCATACCTATGTTTCATGATGATGCCAATATTTTGTGGAATATTTTAATTTAAAATCCATTATTCCACACATAGAAATTAGTGAAAATGGAATTAATGGAGGAAAATATGACTTAGGAAATTAATAATTTCCATGGTTTGCAGATGACGAACCAATTAATTAATAAAATATAAATTAATTGAGAAGGTTAGTTAAGATGAATAATTAGTAAAATGACATAGGATTAAATTATGGGTTATTTAATCCCATAGAGAAAGTTAGTAGATGATTGGCCAATTTGATTTGATAAGTGTGATACTATCCTTTGATAAAATATGATGATAATGGAGATTGACTAGGATAATGATGGATAGACCAAAGCCATGGTCAAATTGATTGATTGATCAAAATTGATAACATGCCAAGGACACAAAATATGAGTTAAAGATACGTAACATTTAACTGATATCATAAATGCTACAAGATTGAGATTGATTGATATGGTTGATCATAATAACATCAACGAACATTGTCAATATTATTAAAATGGTTGATAATGCCATGATTTGACATTGAAAGACTTAACGATGTCAAATATTGGATAACGTGAATGATAGTTTAACCTAGCATTGAGAGCCATGACAATACTATGGTCAGATTGATAAGATTTGATAGATTGATAGGTTTCCAAGGTCCTAAAAGCCATTACAATGCCTAGGATTGGATAAATGATGATTGATTTTGGATGTTTGATATGTTTAATGATGATTTAGACTGATTTTGGGTGATTCTAAGCTGATTTGAAATGATTTTGAGTTCATATGAAATGATATGAAATTGATGTAAAAGAGTATACAAATGATGATAGGCATTTTTGAGATATGATCAAGTTGGCCAAAAGATCAAAATTAGTGGATTGAGAAAATGGGATGAATTATTATGAAAGAAGTTATGAAACCATATATGTGAACCATTTTTGAGCATGTACATTTTGCCTTTCTTTGATACAATGTGATTTAGAGCGTTGTGTCAAAGAATAGCTGATGAGAAAGCCACAACATGCCAAAGTAGGGATGATATTTATGGGTTCCCCCTTGAGAAATTGACTAAGATAAGCATATGATGAGTCAATTTGTTGACAATGAGAAGACAAAACCATAGCAATTGGCAGATCAAAAATCAGAGCTAAAATGTGAAAGTTATGAGGTCCAAAGTGCAAAACGGGGTCAATCAAGAGCCCTAGAGTAATTGCATGGTTTACCAAACAAGAAAGTAACAATATGATAAAAATGATAGTTCTTTTTGTTTGAAAAAAAGATACAAATGCAATGCAATTGACGCATTGTAAATCAAAGTTAAAACACAAAAGTTATGGGCTTTGGAGTGCAACATAGGGGCTTCGAGAGAAGTTCTGGGCATCCTACTACCCCAAGTGCACCCAAAACGCACCCAAGTGTGCCTAGTGTGAACTTGGTAACCCCAAGTGCACTATGACAATACCAAGTGCACCATGGTGCACTTGGGTAGTCCAAGTGTACTCAAAAAGTGGAGAATGTGCAATAGAAGGCTTCGAGGCAAAAATTAGCCTGATTAGACTTAGAATGACCTAAAACTTTGCATGCATTTCCAAAATGATGGAAAGATGTCATAACATGGGTGAAATCATCAAACATGGTTAGATTTGGCCAAAATTGGCCAAACATAGGTTAGACTGAGGTTGGACTAGGTGGAAAGTCCTAGAAGCTTGACAGATAGTGTAGGATGATGTAAGAATGTAGGAATGCAAGATGAAGATGATTTGGTGTATCAGAACACATGATCATGGTGCTGGATGAAGATATGAATTAAAGAAGATTGAAGATATTAGATGACAACCAGTTAGAATGAGGTGAAGACTTTTGCTTTTAGAAAGTGCACTATATGTCAAATGGAGCTTTATTATGATATGGCAAATAGAATGCAACACATCATGGCATGTAGAAAAAAAAAAATGATTTTCTCCTTCCTAAGACATATGTAAATGCCCCAAATTCTCAAAGGTAAATTGTAACAAATAGAAAATAAAAGATGACCATGAACCATCCCAGCCACTCTCATAGATTAGACTATATCATCAATTGGCATAAGAACATGATTGAAGGAAAAAAACAAAGAAAAAATAAATCACTCACTAAATAGCATGAGCCAATAGCTATTCTTCTCTATTATTACTTGATTTTTAGTGTTTTAGGTGTACAAATAATGTTTGATAGGGTTTTCATGTGATAGTTTGGTTTGTTGATTTAGTTGATAGGTTCATAGTGATATGTTGGATTGACTGTCAGTTCACGTTGCTCAGATAGTGTGATCATCGTGGAAGTGTAGCACTTTCAATCTACAATAGTATGAGTGTTTATGCAAAAGGGATGATTATGCACAAGGTTTATTACAAATTTTTGATGGGTTTTTATGATTTTTAGGGTTTTTGGGATATTTGATGTTTTTGTGTGACTGGTTTCTTCAAGAAATTTTATGATTTTTGGGGATTTTTTCTAGATATTTTATGATTTTTTTATTGCTTTTTTTAGGACATTTTATGATTTTCAAATCTTTTTTAGGATCATATTTGAATGTTTAGGATTTTTTCAAGATCGTATTTGAATTTTTAGGATTTTTTCATGATCGTATTTGGATTTTTAGGATTTTTTCAGGATTTTATTTGAATTTTTAGTATTTTTTTAGGATTTCATGAGTAGTGATTCAACATGAGTCTCGAGAAGTCTCGGTGCTTCACCCCTGTGAGCATCACCTAGATCCAATGAGTTCTAAGTGTTCCATTTATTCTCATGAGAGATGGATTCGTGTTGAATCACTACTCATGAAATATGGGTCAATGAGTTTGACTCAAAAATTACATAGTTAAATCCTGATATTCACATCAAAATTTGACTTGCTGTGGAAATTATCTCCTACTTATCAATTGATGAGCTTAAGGGGCTTTCTACTGAATGGTTCATAAGTCAAAACACTTGGTAAAGGTTTTTCAAATGGGGTTGCAAGCTTTGGGTTTAACTATGGAGGAAACTTTGTAGTTAAGCATGCTCAGGCTAGAGTAGTACTGGGATTGGTGACCTCTCGGGAAGTCCCGGTGCTTCACCCCTGTGAGAATCACCTAGATCCAATGAGTGCTAAGTGTTCGATTCATTCTCATGAGAGATGGATTCATTTTGAATCTCCACTCATGAAATATGGGTCAATGAGTTTGGCTCAAAAATTACATAGTTAAATCCTGATATTCACATCACAATTTGACTTACTATGGAAATTATCTCCTACTTATCAATTGATGAGCTTAAGAGGCTTTCTAATGAATGGTTCATAAGGCACAACACTTGGTGAATGTTTTGCAAGCTTTTGGTTTAACTATGGAGGAAACTCCATAGTTAAGTGCGCTTAGGCTGGAGTAGTATTGGGATGGGTGACCTCCCGAGAAGTCCCGATGCTTCACCCCTATGAGCATCACCTAGATCCAATCAGTGCTAAGTGTTCCATTTATTCTCATGAGAGATGGATTCATGTTGAATCACTACTCATGAAATATGGGTCAATGATTTTGACTCAAAAATTACATAGTTAAATCCTGATATTCACATCACGATAAGAGCATCTTCAATACTAGCCCCTTTTTTCATCAGTTTAGAAATGGTCCTTGGTCTTTTGATTTTTAATTCATACATTAAGTTAGGGACTAAGTTTTCAATGCACAGATTAGCTTGTTGTTCTTCAGGGATTTCTAATGAGCATTGACTAACTAAGCTTCTCCAACATAGTAAGAATGTGATAAATGGTTCTCCTATCTTTTGTTTAGTTGAGCACAAATTGGAAAGAATCACCTCATTCGTAATGTTAAAGGCATAGTGGGAGATAAACTTGTCTGCTAGCTCTAACCAAGATTTGATAGTACCAGGAAGTTTGGAGTACCATTCAAGTGTGGGCCCACCTATAGAACAGGGGAACAATCTAATGAGGTAGATCACTGAGTTTGGTACAAGAGGCACATAATTATCAAATGTGATCAACATGGTTTCCTTTTCTTTAGTATTTTTCAAACCTTGGATCCTCAAAGTGTTTTGGTAATGGAGGCATATACAAACTTTTGTCAAATGGATTAGGATGTAGGTCCCTCTCTGTATATAGAGCCTATTTCTTTTGGACTCCCAATGCCTCAACTTGTTTGGAAAGTTGTTTGAATTGTTCTAATAGTTCTTCATTAGGGTTTTTCATGATAGTTTTCCCTTCAAGTCTTTTGTGCCTATGAGTAGATCATTTTCTATAGCAAGAACTATGTCTACTCAGTTATGACTTTTATATACTTGATGAGTCTTGTGATGTGTCACTAGGTGGTGGAGGTATGTTAGCACCATGAATACAAAAGGGTCCCTATTATGACACATGTTGGGGTTCTTGTTGTGGTATTTGATGTGGCCCTTTTTGTGGTATCCACTACTATTGATTTATCATGTGTTGCTGTTGTGCCATTTATTATGGTTGTTGTCGAGATACCTCTGTTCATTGTATGTGAGACCATGTATGTGATTTTTGTTGTAGAGGTATCTATTGTAGTTGTTGTGAAATGTGCTACTATTGTAACAAATTTTGATGGTATGAAATTTGTTTCTCAAGGTGTCCTTGGTATTCCAACTATTGTTTGAGTTGCCCTTGTTGTTTATCAAACATGATTTGTTGTTGTTGGAATTGCTGTAGAAATTGTTGTTGATATAATGCATGTAAGTCAAGTGGGTTCACATTGAATTGTGCATTAGGGATATATGATGTTTGCATCACTTGGGGTTGTTGTTGTGGTTAATTTTTCTATTGATTAAGTAAATGTAGACTTGGTTTTGGGTCGGAAGTGTTAATTCCTTGTACCACTATAGGTTGATGTTGTTGTGGGAGTTCACTAAGTCCTTGAGAATTGAACATCATGTTTGGATTGTTGTTTTGGTACCTTTATGTGTTAGATGTTTCTCCTTGGGACATCATATTGACTTGACCATGAGATGTGTTCCTTTTGGGAATGGTTGTAATGTCAATAAGACTTTTCCTTTGTATGTCCATAGGGATTGTGGTAGTTGATGTTTCATTTGTTGTACTCATGAGAGGCTCCATAACATTTGACATCATAATAGTTGGTAGAGTTAGGAGCAAAGGTGTATCTTGTTGATTTTCCTCCAAAGGAGGTATGTTTGGCATCCCTAGAGTACAATTCCCTTTAGGTGCATCTTGTTGTTTTATCATGTGATTAAGATCAAGTCTTAATGTCCTCTTGGGATATTTAGGGAGAGTCTTGTTTCCCTTCATTAGTTATGTTTCATCAAACAAGGGATTAATGTTGATGTGTTCAAATGTACTTTTGAGGATTTTGATGGTTGATTCTTGATGGGACCTTATCAAGGTAAACTTTAAGAAATCCGCCTCCAAATAAAGAAATAAAATATTGGTGAATCTCTCATTATCTTAAAAAAAAAAAAATTATTTCTATTAGCGAATCTCTCAATTTTTTATTTTAAATATGATTAATATTGGCGATTATTTTTGAATCATAATTTTTTTAATAAAATATTGACGAATCTTAATAATAATAGGAAGTTCATTAATCACCATGGAATATTACAAATCAAAATTGAACATTTTTTTACTTCATGGAATATTATGAGAATCATTACATATACTTTAAATCAATAGTGAAAAATAAATATTGGTGATATATCCCTAAAGTAACTAATAATTATGATAATTATTGGTCAGTTCAATTTAATTTCTCCAATAATATATTATATTTAGGTAACTCGAATCTATTCATGTAACAAATATTGTGGCAAATATTTGAGTTTAAATTTTTGAATAAAATAAATTATTGAGCGATTTTAAATATTCTATAACCAAATTTTATAAAACTATGGCAATTTAGGTTGTATCAAATCTTAAATTATTAGCCAAATTACTTGCCAAAAAATTCTAATATTAGCCAATTTACGAATATTAGCCACTAAATTATACCCTAGACCTTATAGGTGCCATTATTGTGTTTGAAAGCTCCCAAGGTTGTTTTCCCTTTTCTAAGTCCAAATTGATCATAGGTTGTGTGTTTTCAATTATTTTTCTAGTTTAGTGTTTGGATTTACGTCCCTCCAAGTTTGGGTTGAATTTGACAAGTTCTTGGGCTGCCAAAAGTTTGAAGTTCTTGCAAAAAAAATTGTCTTGACATTCCCTAGCCATTTCTTCATCAATTATGCCATATTCAGTGTCACATTCATCACTTAGGTGTACAATACCTTATTGTGTGTTTGATGTATTAGAGTTGAAGGTGCTTGTGTCAAGTTTGATAAATTCAAAGGAGTGTGATTGTTCATCTTCAGGTGTGGTTGGTAAACTTCCACCTTTGAGTGGTATTGGCATGAATATAGGTTCAAAGTTAGGACTCCATTGAACCATCCCATGTATAGCAGAAGTGTTTGATAGAAACCTCATGGTAGGTGTGTTGCTTAGGGTTTGTTGCATCATCTCGTGGTTATGGTGATCTTGTGGATACATGTTTAAGGGGTCCATAAATAAAAGTTGTAATGCCTCAATTTGGTCTTCGTCAAAGGCTTGTTGGATTTTCTTGCTCTTCTTCTATCTTGGATGAGGTTTTGGTTGTGTTGGCACCTCAGAAAATAAGGGTTGGTAAAGTTCTTTGGGTCTTTGAGCTAATTGTGTCCTAGTGAGTGGTTGTATGATACCTTAGGATATAGATTGAATGGAGGAAAACCTAAATGGACTCTCTACCTCCCAAGTGCACACCTAAATTACCAACTGCACTCATATAGTTGGTAAGTAGGTAAGGAGTTGGGAAGAATGAGGTAAGCAAAGGGTAAACAGAGGTGTTAGGGTGCCTAAAATGCAAAATGTGAATTATTTGAGTGTTTTAGAGTTTTTTTCAAGGTTTAGGGATGCAATGAAGCCTATGGAAGTATAAATTAGGGTTCTCAAACCTAGAATGAAACCCCTAATTTCCAAGTGCACTTTGAAACTACCAAGTGCGCTCTAAAACTACCAACTGCACACCTAAAGTGGGCAGTTGGTAAAACAGGTCAAAACTTGATAATTAGGATGTGGGTATGCAAGATGTGAGTGTTTGTTTGGATTTTTAGGTGTTTAAGGATGTTATGCAACCTAGAAAAATGCCAAATGAAGTAGGGCTTTGATATGCAAGGTGCAAATGGTATGCAAAATGAAGGCAAGGGTTGGACCTTAGACTTGGTAATGACAATAGAGGTTGATGTATGCAAGTTGGACTATGAAAGGGATTTTTTTATAGGGTTGATAATGACATTTGGGATATGCAAAATGAGGATAAGTGATCAAGAAGACAATTTGGTTGACAGACAAGTTGATAGGGTTTGGTAGTGGAAATGATGCTAGGATTTGAAAAATGCAAGATGAGGGGGATATACCACTAGGGTAAGTCAAAATGATATTTAGGGACACTAGGAATATGATTATGCTAATGATAAAGGTATATGCAAGGTTTTGAACTTAGGTGAAATCTCTAGAAAGTATTTTGTCTAGGAGTTTAACCTTGTGATAATGGACTTTGGATCTTGACCAGAAAGTGATAAAAGACAAAAAAGATCAAATTGATAAAAGATGACAAGGTCAAATATGTTAAGACATAGATAGAGTTTGACCAAAGAAAATGATAAGAAAATACAAAAGGACTAGTCAATATCCATCATCCATCAACGCTAGGAGATACTCTAGGACTCATACTTTGTTAAAACTTATGACTAAATTCAAAGGTTTTGGGTTCAAAATGATGTTTAGGTGACTCAAAATGGTGGCTATGCTGATCAAATATGCAATATAGACATGTCCTAATATGAAAAATTATATTTTGGGTGCAAGATGTAGTTTTGGGTCATGTGCAGAATGAGGACCTATAGAGGCTTCTAAATGGAGTTTTAGGGTCCCAAAATGTAGTTTAGAGGCCCAAAATGGTCATACAAGTTCCCAAATGTGTTCTAATAGCACCAAGTGCACTCTAACAGTACCAAATGCACCTATGGTGAAGTTGAGGCTAGTTTGGACATAGTTGTTAGTTTAATGGCACAATTGGAAAGCTAATTTGAGTGTTTATTGAATCTGAGTGGGGTGGTTGCCAAATTGTTCTACTAGAGAGCCAGGATGTTGGGGTTGATGTTGTGATGGATTAGGAGATGTGGAATTAAGGTTAAAATGTAGGTAATGATGTCCTAAGTGAAGACAAAGAAGATTATGGGGTGCAAAATGCAAATTAGGACATACTAAGATAAGGGGCCTATCCAGGTACCTAAGAACACATATGAAGTCTCAAAATGTTATCTGGAAGCCCAAATTGGGTCCTTAGACCACCAAATGCACTTAGATAGTACCAAATCCACCTATGGTGTAGTTGGGGCCAATTTGGGTGTAGTTGGTAAACTGGGCTAAAACTAAGGCAATTTTGAGTGCTAGGGTTTCCAAATTGATGACACACTGAGCTAAATAGTAATGAATAATGCTAAGACTAAAATGGAGGTTAAAAATTATTTTTATCGCACCTAGAATGATGGTTAAAGTGTGAAATATGAAGGTTGGGTATGCAAAGATGCAAGATGGACAATGCAAAATGCAAGTTTTGGGGTTGAACTGTAAAGACTAAAGGATTCAAACTAAACCCTAATGAATGGAATATGAAGGATGAGGGAAGCACAATGAGAACTAGAAGATGCAAGATGAAGTCTAGATAATGCAATTATAATTTTCAAACTATGGTGAATGCAAGTGGATTATATGCAAGGATAAGATCTAATGTTATGCCAAGCACACTTAGGATCACAAGTTGCCATGTTTTCCAAGTCTTCAATCTATTGGACCAAAATTTGCAAAGTTTTGACAAGGGTTTTAATGTTTTGACAATGTGTAATTTTGTAACAAGGTTCAAGGAGTAAATTTGAGAGTTGGTTTTTATCTTGATTAATTTTTTACACACACACAAGACACATTAAGCCAAGAATAACTATTGTTAAAAGTGAATAATCACACCACAACCTTGGCTTTAGGACTATATCCACTGAATTACTACTTGAATTAAAGTTCAGCCATGCTTATCCAACGTAGACAACTTAGGACCTTGGCACCACAGGCTCCCCCTTACAGTGTAGTCACTTCTCGAGGCTACCAAGATCTGCTTCCCAAGGGATTTTTGTCTCTACTAAGGACCGTGAGAATGTAGGATGTCTTCACGGGTATGGCTGACCCCTTGAGCCAATGGATAGAAAGGATTTTGGCCACTAAAAAATGGTTTTTAGTAAGGGTATTCTATTCGAAAAGTGAATGATAAACTTCCGCAGAAGGTCTCCTAGCCTTGAGAAATGGGGTTTGATGCACGACAAGGATACTAGAGGAGAGCTATCACATAGCAAAACCGCTGACACAACTTTCATCATAATCAATTTTTATATAGTGGCTAGAATGTTGACTTGGCTTTGGCCCATTACCACTCTAAATTCATCCCCTAGCATACCCAATATCAGATATCTTGATCCAAGGCAGGCTTCATTATAGAAGTTACATGGATTTCTCTTAGACCCAAGATCCATGAATGGTGAGGGGAGAGGATACATCCATGTAAATCCTAGGGATTTAAACATTGTAGATATGCCAACCAGAAAAGAAAAAGTTCATTTTAAGCACCAAATGAAGTGTTATTTAACCAAAGAAATCCACACACATGGTTTTGAAAAATGCATAGGGTCTTCGAAAATGTCTTGCAAACAAGCATTAGTAGTTTGTTATGATCACATCTTCATCCAATAATCAGCAAATACTACAAACAAAAAATTCAATAACACAAAAACATCTAGCCTAGGTGCTAGAAAGAAATAGAAGTCCTAGATGCAAATTCTGATTGAAACATGTGCTTTATGTGAACTAAGTGTGCTTTGACACAGTAGACTATGCCCCAAAAGGCTAGAATGTCCCAAGTGTGCTTAGATAGTCCTATTTGGGCCCATGGTACACTTGGGGCTCAGAAAGGTGTAGTTGGTAGTTTCTAGGTATAGTTGGGAGGTTAGTGGCAAGTTGTGGGGAAATGGTGCCTAAGCAAGACCCAAAAATTGAAAATTTTGAAACCTATACACCCAAGTGCACATAGATAGTGCAAACTATGCCCATGGTGCAGTTGGGGCTTAGAAGGGCATATTTGGTAGTTTTGGGGTGCAGTTGGTAAGTTAGCAACAACAAAAAGGGGTTGTGGTGTCTCCTAGGCCCATAAAACTTCCTCTTAGGGATCCCAAGTGCACCCTGACAGAGCAGAGTTCACACTAGGAAAACAAGCTAACATAATGCATAAAATGAAAGCATATAACCATATTACTAGACCCCCTAATTAATCTAGTTGTGATAAGGAAGTTTAGATAGTCATTATAGCCTTCTAAGTGAGCTCCTTCCTTGCACCTACAAGCACAAAACAAGAAAACCCAATTTAGATAAGAATCTTCACGTTCGGCTCACCAAATGTAGGACTAGAAAATAGGCTAATGTCTAACATACTATGAGCAAATCACAAACTCAATAAACATATGTTAAAACCCTCTAGTCTACCATGAAAGCCAAATGAATAAATAAAGCAAAACAATGTTAAAAAGTCCCTCTTTCACTTGTAGTTCCTATGTCCATCTTGCTTCTCATATGATGTAGCTCCAAATTGCCTATAGTGCACACAATTATGAAGCAAAAGCCTATAGTGATGATAATGCTATGAGAATACTTGAATATGTGATTTGAATGTGAGAGAAAGAGTGAAAAATGAGAAAACTAGGGACCTGAAAAGACTTAAGAATGAGGACCAGAAATGAGAGGAACAGTGTCCATTTTATAATCAGCAAGCAAGACGAGAGCATTAGAATTGTTAGCTTGGTTATGCAACATGGCAAGAGATTCCTTTGAGAATCCATGATGCATATGACACAATATGACAAATGTAATATTTTATGACACATGGAAGTCTAACATGGCTAAAAATGGAAGAGTATCTATGATGCATCATGTGACACCTCAAACCCACTTAAAGCCAAGAATCTATGACAATGGAAGCCAAATATGGATGTGCATAAGAGAATACGAATATTGGATTACGACATATCTTAGCCAAGTGTCAATGGAGAATCCATGAGGTGTCATACCCATGTGTCATGATGATTTCAATATTTTGTGAAATGTTTTAATTAAAAATCCATTATTCCACACAAATAGAAATTAGTGAAAATGGAATTAATGGAGGAAAATATGACTTAGGAAATTAAAAATTTCTATGGTTTGTGGATGATGAACCAATTAGTTAATAAAATATCAATTAATTGAGAAGGTTAGTTAAGAAGAGTAATTAGTGAAATGACATAGGATTAAATTATGGGTTATTTAATCCTATAGAGAAAATTAGTAGATGATTGGTCAGTTTGATTTGATAAGTGCGACACTATCCTTTGATAAAATGTGATGATAATGGAGATTGACTAGGATTATGATGGATAGACCAAAGACATGGTCAAATTTATTGATTGATCAAAATTGATAACATGCCAAGGACACATGACATGAGTTAAAGATACGTAACATTTAACTAATATTGTAAATGCTATAGGATTGAGATTAATTGATATGGTTGATCATTATAACATTGACAGACATTGTCAATATTATTAAAATGGTTGATAATGCCATGATTTGACAATGAAAAACTCAATGATGTCAAAGATCAAATGACACGAATGATAGTTTGACCTAGCATTGAGAGCAATAACAATACTATGATCAGATTGATAAGATTTGATAGATTGATAGGTTTCCAAGGCACTAAGAGCCATAACAATGCCTAGGATTGGATAGATGATGATTGATTTGGGATGTTTGATATGTTTCATGATGATTTAGACTAATTCAAGGTGATTCTAAGTTTATTTGAAATGGTTTTGAGTTGATATGAAATGATATTAAATTGATATAAAAGAGTATACAAATGATGACAAACATTATTGAGATATGATCAAGTTGGTCAAAAGATCAGAATTAGTGGATTGAGAAAATAGGATGAATTAGTATCAAAGAAGTGATGAAACCATAGATGTGAACCATTTTGAGCATCTACAAAGTTGTCCTAGACAATGTTTTGGCCTTTCTTTAAAAAATTTTTTTATGCCACCCGAGAAGGTTCTAGACAATAAAACTTAATACCTAGGGCTGACAGACCCTAACAATACATATAGAGTTGGCCAAATACATCTTTGACATTTGTTTTAGAAATTTCGGGCAGCCCAACTTCAGAAGGCCATAACTCTCGAATCGTTGCTCCAATTGGTTATTATAACCACTTTTCATAAATGCCAGCTCTTGATCTATAGGCTCAAAATTGTGCAAGTTTCCTTCCATCAAGTTTTCAAACCTCATCTGGGCACTCTAAGGCCTCCAACAATGAGCCTAAAGATTTTTCTACAATTTTTTTTGCTAAAAATCTATAGTAACTTCTCCAATACTTAAGCTAGAGCAATGGGATTTTTATCGTAGGTTTATAACTCTAAAATGAACCTTCATGTAGAAAATGAGAACATTCCAAGCTCATATAAAAACTTACTAAAAATAGCAAGTTCCCATAAATAGTAACCACCCTACTTACTAGTCCTTATTAAAATAGAAAAGACTGAAATACAAATATTTTTGGGTGATGCAAGATTTCTCTTACACCTAGGATGCTCTTGCATTAGACACCTAAGGTAATTTGAGAAGTGACTTTGTCACGTCTCAGGTGGTCAAAGAAAAACCAAGATGGTTAACCTCCTCCTTTGCTAGTGATGATGAATTCTTAACTGGCCTTCCTTTCCATTTGATTAGATATTCCTCATAAGTTATATTCCTAGTACTTTTACCAACATGACTATCCAATATCTTCTCAATCTCCTTTGTAGTCGAACTAGCTGCTGGAATAACCCACCACACTCCGAAAACTACATCTTCATCACCTCCTTCATAATACTATGTCAAATCTGAAATGTTAAATACTAATGAAATATTCACTTTAGTGGGCAACTCGACTTCATACACATTTCTAGAATCACGCCTTTTCATTATCTTGCATGGTCCAAACTTCTTCATCTTCATCTTATTATATATACCCAGTGGAAAATGCATCTTTCTCAAATGAACCATGACTTCATCTCCAATCAAAAATTCCTTATATGTCCTTTTCACATCTACCTTAGCCTTATATTGTGTATTCATCTTTATGATGTGCTTCCTCACCTCCTCATGGATGTTCTTCAAATGTTCAACAAAATCTTATGCTTCAGCACTAATTATCTCTCCTTTATCCAACCACTTCAATTCAGAAGTATTTTTTGGGCTACTTCCATATACAATCTAGAATGGTGATTTACCAATACTCCTGGGTGAACCCACAATACTAGGTAGAACTTTTGTGGGAGGAAGAAACTTAAAAAAAATGACAAATTTTCGCATCTCCATTTCTCGTACGTTCGCGCGAACACCCTAGACATGTTCGCGCGAACATGTTTCCATCGAGTGTTCGTGCGCACATATCGTGCCATGTTCGTGTGAACAAGTACGCAGCACATGTTCGCGCGAACATATATTGACAAAAATTTTGGCGGCTTAAAACGTCTTCTTCACTTTTCCAAATTCATTTTTATGGCGAGCACTGTTCATTGAGCGTTCGGGTGAACGTGTGACTTGAGCAACTTCCCTCGACATCATCTTCTCATTTTCATTCTCATTTTCATTATCAGGTATGTCAAAATAATATTAATTTAATGTTTTCAATGTTTTTAAAGTATTTTTTTTTTATATTATCAAAATAGATTTTAATGTTTTCAATGCATTCTTTTTGTGTTTTTAAAACATATTTGAATGTTATTTAGTTTTTAATAGTTTTGAAAATATATTTGAATCTTATTTACATTTTTAATAGTTTATAAAACATATCTAAATGTTAATTTAATATTTTTATTATTTATTTATATTAATTTAGAAAACAGAAAAATATTATGTAGAAAATATTAGAAAACATTAGAAAAAATAGTAAAAAATATGTAATATAAAATTTAGGAAAAACATTAGAAAACAAATTTTTAAAAAAATTACAAAAACATTAGAGAATTTATAATTTAATATAAAATTTACAAAAAAATTATAAAAAAATATTACAAAAACATTAGAAAATTTATAATTTAATATAAAATTTAGAAAACAAATAGTTAAAAATTAGAAATATATTTTAAAAATATTTTAAAAAAATTGAAAATTTAGAAAAAACATTAAAAAAAATTAGAAAATTTAGAAAAAAATATTGCATAAAAATTACAAAATTTAGAAAAAAAATTACAAAAGTATTAGAGAATTTATAATTTAATATAAAAATTAGAAAAAATATTAGAAAATTTATAATTTAATATAAAATTTAGGAAACAATTTTTTTTTTAAAAATTGCAAAAACATTAGAAAATTTAGAATTTAATATAAAATTTAGAAAATAAACTTAGAAAAAACATTACAAAAACATTAGAAAATTTATAATTTACTATAAATTTTTAAAAAGAAATTTAGAAAAAAATAAGAAAAACATTAGGAAATTTATAATAATATAAATTTTAGAAAACAAATTAAAAAAAATATTAGAAAAATATTAGAAAATATATATATTTCAAATATTTTGAAAATAAATTTAGAAAAACAGTAGAAGTCAAATTTATATATATATATATATATATATATATATATATATATATATATATATATATATATATATATATATATATATATATATATATATGTTAATGTTAAATGTAAATATGTCAAATTCACTTTAATGTCTTAATCTTAGAAGTTTAATTAAATGACATATCTTAAGGGTCTAGATCCTGAATTGTACATGTAAAAATATAGATTAAAATGTATAATTTTTTATTTTGAACATAGATGTACATGTATATTTGTTCATGGTTAAAAGTAAATGTATGTACATATTTTTAATAAATTCACATTTTTATATGTATAATTTGTGTATATGTTAACTATTGATCTTAATTTATCTTATAACTAAGTGTAATTAACTATATTTAATAACACATGTCTTAAGGGGAGATCCTAAATTATACATAAGAATGTAGATTAAAATGTATATTTTATTTCATAAATGTACATGTAAATATGTTCATGTTGTAGATATAGATGTACATACATATGTTTTCAGTATTCATGTTTAAATGTACATATGTTATTATTTTTAATGTCTTAATAATTAGAAGTATATAATTAACTATATAATTCAATGACATGTCTTAAGGGGAGATCCTAAATTCTACATATATAAGAATGTAGATTAATTTTCTTTTCTACCTGCATGAATATAACATACATGTACATCCAAACCCTAACCCTAACCTAACCAAACCCTAACCCTAACCATTATCCAAACCCTAACCTTGACCTTAAAATTTAATTTCTAAACCCAATATTATAAATGATAATAAATACCCTAAATCATAATCTTGAACCAAATCATAAACTTCATATGCTAAGTTCCCTTATCCTAAATTCTTAACCATGGACTTTAATATTAACCCTTAAATTTAATGCTAGAAATTATGTAAGTTCGTGTAAACCCTGACAGTGTCATAAGGTCTTAAATCTTACCCTAAAATTGAGCCTAATTACACTAAAACCCTATTTGAAAACCTAATTGAAGCCTAACTTACATAAAATTAAAACAAGTTGACCCTAATCCTAAATTGTTAAAAATTACATTTGAGATACATGCACATACATGAAGTATGACCCTTGTTTTAAATGATATATATGTAACCCAACTTGAAACCTAAACCTTGAAACATTTTTTTTTATATAAAAAAAAGGGGTAAAAATTTATTCAAATAAAACCAAATTACAGAAGTCCTCAGACCCAACCAACCAAAATACCAACCCAAAACCAATTACATTCTGTCCTTTTCCACTAATTGCTCGAAAGTCCCAGCAAGATCAGCAAGAAGATCATCCCTAATAGAAATATCCCAACCAGCACCTTTCTCTGATGCCCATTTTTCCAAGACATCAGCCACTCCATTCCATTCCCTAGGAATATGACAGAAAGAGATCCCATCCACAAAGCTACTCAAGTGGAGAATCTCTCTAACAATAGAGGCAATTTACTAGCTAGATTCATCCACTCTCCAGTTATTTATCATATCACAACAATCTGAGAGTCAGACTCACACACCATTCTCCTCCAACTAAGAGAACAAGCCCGCTCCATAGCCACCTTAATGGCCAAAGCCTCCATCACATTATTGGATTGAACTCCTTTCTGAATAGAGAATATGAAAATAACATTTTCATCTGCATCTCTCCCAATCCCCCCCACTCCAGCCAGTCCAGGATTCTCACGGGAGGAGCCATCAGTGTCAATCTTTAGGACTGCATCAGGAGGAAGACTCCATCTCCCCACTCTACAAACCTTCCTCTTTCATGGCTGAGATCTCTTACTACTACTAGTTCCAAATCCTTTATCCACTAATCCTAAATTCCTGATAATACGAGAATCACCAGGATCTACCGGCTCTGACAGATCACATTTAGCAGAGATAGTCTCTTGAAGCCTGGTTAGGATTAACTACCATAGTTTAGTGGCTCCCAAGTTGGAATTATAAAAGATCTGATGGTTATGCTCCAACCAAAGATTTCATAGAATGAAAGAAGGTCCAATAGCCCAGGCCACCTGAAGGAATTAAGTTTTCATAGGGGGTCTTCCAAGGCTGTCCCAAAATTTAATAAGAGATTCGGCATGAATATGGCTATGGCACCACGCCTCCCACCACTTATGCCAGATCTTTCTAGAGAGAGGAAATAAGAAGAAAACATGAGAAACATCTTCCCCATCCAACATACATAGGGGACAGAAAGAGGGTCCCTGAAACCCTCTTCGCTGGAGATTATCCCAAGTAAGACACTTATTTTGCGCAACCAACCATAGAAAAAAATTACATTTCGGCCAAGAAAATTTATTCCAGACCTTCCTCCACCAGGGAACCACCTAAACTACATTACATTGGCTATCCAGCCGAGCATATCCCTGGGCCACACTGAACTTACCTTTTGGGCAAGGACCCCAAGCCAGGATGTCTTTGTCTTTAGAAGAGTTGTAAAGCCTAGCAAAGAGAAGATGCACCAGTTTAGCCCAAATCTCTGAGGAGCCCCTTGTGGGCCAAATTTGTGGATCCTTCCAACTAGCCACCTCCATCAATCCACACCTCCGAACAGTCTTGAAGTGAGCTACCATGGTCCAACCTGCAGAAGAAAAAACCTGAAATAGAGGCAAAAGGTGGGGAAAACTGGAGAGAATAGGAAGGTTTCCATCCCAAGAGTCCTGCCAGAATAACACACTTGACCCCTCATTACAGATCCAGAAAAGGCCATCCTTGATAAGAGGAGCACCCCTTTTAAGGGTGTCCCAAATAAAGGACCCCTTACCATTAAGCTCAAGTCTAGGAATAACCTGGACCTGCACTGCTAAGAAATACTTATGGGTCAGAATCTTGGCCCAATCCCGATCTTGATTCTTGTACCATCTCCAGTATAACTTTGCAGCAAGAGCTTTGACACCAAGAGCCATAAATTTAAGGCCTAGACCCCCAGAAAACTTAGGCAAAAAAACTGTGTCCCAATTGACTAAGCTCCATTTAGAGGATTGGAGATTGCCTAACCAAAGGAATTGTCGTGACAAAGCATCAAAATCTTTCAAAACTCCCATGGGAGGTGTTTGCACTAAACACCTGTAAATAGGAAGAGCCTAAATCACAATCTTGAGTAGGGTAACCCTCCCAGCAGATGAGAGCCACCTATGATTCCAGTGACTCACTCTGCTAATAATATCAATCAAGAATTTCAAACCTCGAAACATTATCATTTAAGAGTAATATAAATAATTTATTAGGTATCCTTTAATCAAATTCTCTAATAATACCCTCCAAAATATAATAAAATCTTAGAATAACAAATTAACTCTAACCATAATCAAACTCTCAACTTTAAAGTTATCTTATACTTATATGCAAATTAATCTAGGTCTGGATGTGTTACAGATTATCTAGGTCCATGATGTGTGATGTATGTTTAATTACATGTGTATAATTTTTAATGTTAAAAATAAAAAAGTATGTACGATAGACAATTTAGCTCTTCATACATTTTTACAGATATGGCTTCACACGATATTCTTGATGCAGCTTCTAGTGCGACACCTGATGTAGTTCCTACTGTGACTCCTACTATGACACAGGTTGATGCGGTTCCCGTTGCAGCACCTGATGTAGATCCTGATATGGCTCCTTGTGCAGCTCATGGTGGGGCTCATGCTACAGCTTCTGGTGGGGCTCCTTGTGTACCTCGACGTAGGGCTCGTCGTGCAGCTCATGTTCCAGCTCCTGGTGCGGCTCATGTTCTAGGTCAGGCTGCACTTGCAGCTCCTGCTGGAGGTCCTGCTGCACCACCTCCACGCATCGATATTGATGCATTATTTGCATTTTCAGAGCATGAGGTTGCTAGACTACATCACTCTATATTGAGCTCTAATGATGGTGTTTATAGAGACATATGTACTATGATATGTAGGAGTTTACAGGATTTGATAGCTAGGTTTAGAGGTCACCATTCATTTACTCTTGCCATATTAGCTTCCATATCGAGGGAGCTTAGGGCTGAGGTTTCAGGAGATGCATCATTTGATGACATCAAGAGGGTAGCCCCCAAAGACGTCATCTGGAGAGAGTTATTTCCAGCTTATGAGGGGACATAGGGTAGGGTGAGAGGCTACAGAGTCACACGATGCAGAGACCCTATTATTGCTAGCATGATCTATCCACGATTTTTAGCTGCATATGGTCGTTATCCTAATAACGACCAAATACCCCTTTATTTTGCATAGCAGTTGTATGCTGAGTTTCGTATAGGGCTCAATGTAAACTACTTGGATATTCTTGATTATTATGGATAGGGGCGTGGTCGGGTGGCAGATCATGACCAGTACTACAGTGTAGATCATCTGCCACCGGCAGATCTTAGACAGTTTGTTGGACCAAGGATGCCTCTTGTGATTCCTACACATGCGCCTATTGCAGATAGAGTTGTCATTGCTTCCCAAAGGGAAGAAATTGACACTATTGGGCACATTGCATCTACGGCAGCTAGTATCACATCAGATTCTATTGGTCATTATATTCATAATCGACATCCTCATCCACTTGGTCGACCATCTTCATAGGCATCTAGTAGCACTTCAGGTGCCTCCTCTGATGATGCATATAGAGCTGTTGGGCTACCACTGCCAGGCGATATTTGTGGTCTTTCAGGATAGCAGACACATGGATATGTCACTGTATTTTTTGGAGGATATGTTGCACTTTATTAGCTATATTTCTGATACACAGAGGATTCTAGTACAAGTGGTGATGGATGTTGTTAGAAAGCATCAGAGCCTTAACGCAGTTCCACAGACACAAGCAACCACACCAGTGACAGATGATACACCTGTGCATAGCTCACGACATTCGACACTAGACTCATGACACTCTACAAATGACTCGAGCATATGAGTTGGAGATGTCCATATCACAGCTGAGGGCCTTGATGATTTTGGTGAGCAGTTGCGAGGCCTATCTGAGATTGATACTAGTTTGACCCTAGGTCTTTCATCATACATGGACCTGTTATTCAGACCTGGTAGCACTAATTCTACACCAGATGTACTCAGCCAATTACACAGTCCACTTCACTCAGATTTACTAACAGTTGGACATGGAGTTTCAGGCTCAGGTGCATCAGTAGATGATATGATGGAGTCTGCTGATCATCCTCCACCTCCGGAGACCCAGGCACATATATAATTTATTTTCAATTTTAAATATATATGAAATTAAAAAATATGTTTATTTATTGAAAAATTTAGTTTAGATATATATGCAGATATTTAATTTAATCTTTAACTCATAATAAATCATGTAGGCACAGGTTGTTGAGCACATGGTTACACATACTGTTGGTTCAGGGCACCATATACATGAGAGAGATGATTCTATTGAGGCACCTGGTAGTGCTCAGGTACTTGAGTTTTAAATAGTTTGTTTAAAGTTATTTAAATATTTTGAAAACTAGATATATATCTATATATATGCAAATTTGTATTTAATTTGAATGTATATGTACATGATGCACGTATGTATATATATGTTTTAAAGATAGAACTCTAACACATGTATGTATATATGTATATATATTTGCAGGGCTTGGTTGATGTGCCTCGATGAGAGGATGTACAAGAGACTCGATCAAAGGGTCATTCTGTTCATATGCGTCTTGAGGGGTCCTTCTAGTAGTAGATCAGATTTATATATTTTTTGATGCATACATATTGGAGGTCCAATTTACATGAACACATGTGTATTTCAGTTCCTTGATGACATCCATGTACTTTCACTTTTTATTTGATTATTGAGTATTTCAGTGTTAGATACCATCACATGTACATATATATGACTTTTTATATTTTTCTACATACGTATATTTATTCGAGATTTACAGTTTGCATTTCAGATACATAGAGATATATTAGATCTGTAGATGTTTATTTTTGAGACGTGTATATGTGTACAAGTTGATAAATGAATTTAAATTATTAAATTCATCCATGGTATAATTAATTTAAATTATTAAATTATATAATTTTTTAATAAACTAAATTTGATAATTAAGAACTTATGATCATACAATTAAAAATATATTTAATTCAAGATGAAATTCAATAGTTTGAAAAAAAGTTGATATTTAAGAATTGATATTTAAGAATTGTAACATAGATAATGAAATTGTGTAAGTTTGAAATTGTAACATAGATAATGAAAGTGTTGAAGTATAAAAAATACATAGAGGTTACTATACAAGACAAGCAAGAAATGTTTGAATTATGTGATGCAATCCCTAATTTGTGTCCCAATGAACTAATTGGTTTTGGAGTTCCTGGGAAACCTATTGGCGATTTCAAGAAGAACCTCTCCCCCCATGACTATTTAGGAAGCACTTCTACAAATAAAATAGTATTGGCCTTCATGGGATCAGATGACAAAAAAAAATTCCATAGACTCAAGACGATGTGGCACTGTCCTTATTGATCAACTGAGAGTTATGATTCAGAATGCACGAGGGAAACTGCAAGATAGTGCGCAAAAATATATACTTCAAAAGTGTGAAGAGTGGAATTTGGTATGGGTGGGGCCAGGTGACCTCATCCCTCTAGAGCTCCATGAGATAGAGCTTATATTAAAATTTGATAGAGATCACACTCGTAGAACTTCTTGTCTGACTGGCCGCTTGTGTTGTTTGGGTAATTCATTCCAAACAGATACAGTTGCATATCATTTATCAGTCTTGAAAGCATTATATCCTGATGGCGTCAGAGTACTTTCTCTATTTTCTAGTATTGGTGGAGCAGAAGTTGCTCTTCATTGATTTGGAATACATTTAAGTTGTGTTGTATCTATTTTAAATTATGAGTTTCCTCACATTGTGATGGAAGTGAGAGAAATAATGCACTCAAAAGCCTCAGCTAGTAATTTTTCCTGATCAATGTGTAGGCTCATTTTTTTTGTAAATAACTCAACTTTAATAGACTACCTGAAAAATAGAAAATTGATTTTAACCAGAACAGAATGTTCTCTACTGATTTTAAATTGTCAAATCAAAGGATTACATACCCTAACTAAGAATAGTAATTTTTTTCATTTTAAAATTAATTTTATAAAGGTTTACAATCATAAAATACTCTTTTTTTAATGAGAGTTCAATTTTTAGTCGTCCAACAAATTTTTTTGAACCGACTCTAAAGTGGTTTGTCGTGGAAGCTTATCGTAATAATAATGTTTCTAATTTTCTTTAACAGATGGTTTTTAATTATAACTTTTGGAGGACCTCCGTGGGCTTAGAAAGTATGTGTTTTATTTCACAATGATACAAAATCACCATATTTATTGTTTGCAACTACTTGAATTTCCTTGGAACATTTTAAGGTGAAGAGCAAGAGGGTATGTGCATAACCTTCCAATAGAAGAGCGATTTCAAGCAGAACCTCTCCCCCCATGACTATTTAGGAAGCACTTCTGCAAATAAAAAAGTATTGGCCTTCATGGGATTAGACGAAAAAAAAAAATTCCATAGACTCAAGATGATGTGGAACTGTCCTTATTGATCAACTAAGAGTTATGATTCAGAATGCACAAGGGCAACTGCAAGATAGTGCACAGAAATATATACTTCAAAAGTGTGAAGAGTGGAATTTGGTATGGGTGGGGTTAGGTGACCTCGTCCCTCTAGAGTTCCATGAGATAGAGCTTATATTAAAATTTGATAGAGATCACACTCGTAGAACTTCTTGTTTGATTGACCGCTTATGTTGTTTGGGTAATTCATTCCAAACAGATACAGTTGCATATCATTTATCAATCTTGAAAGCATTATATCCTGATGGCGTTAGAGTACTTTCTCTATTTTTTGGTATTGGTGGAGCAGAAGTTGCTCTTCATCAATTTGGAATACATTTAAGTTGTGTTGTATCTGTTTTAAATTATGAGTTTCCTCGCATTGTGATGGAAGTGAGAGAAATAATGCACTCAAAAGCCTCAGCTAGTAATTTTTCCTGATCAATGTGTAGGCTCATTTTTTTTGTAAATAACTCAACATTAATAAACTACCTGAAAAATAGAAAATTGATTTTAACCAGAACAGAATGTTCTCTACTGATTTTAAATTGTTAAATCAAAGGATTAGATACCCTAACTAAGAATAGTAATTTTTTTCATTTTCAAATTAATTTTATAAAGGTTTACAATCATAAAATACTTTTTTTTTAACGAGAGTTCAATTTTTAGTTGTCCAATGAATTTTTTTGAGCCGACTCTAAAGTGGTTTTTCGTGGAAGTTTATCGTAATAATAATGTTTTTGATCTTCTTTAACAGATGGTTTTTAATTATAACTTTTGGAGGACCTTCGTGGGCTTAGAAAGTATGCGTTTTGTTTTACAATGATACAAAATCACCATATTTATTGTTTGCAACTACTTGAATTTCCTTGGAACTTTTTAAGGTGAAGTATTATTAAATTCATCCATGGTACAATTAATTTAAATTATTAAATTATATAATTTTTTAATAAATTAATGAAAATAAAGAACTTATGATCGTACAATTAATCTAAACACATTTAATTCAAGATGAAATTTAATAGTTTGAAAAGAAGTTGATATTTAAGAATTGTAACATAGATAATGAAATTATGTAAGTTCAAACTAACTTCTAGCCTATTTATATCAAGTTGTTAAATTATTAAATTCATCCATAGTACAATTAATATTATAGTTTTTAAAATAAACTAATGATAACTGAAATTCAGATATTCAGATTAAAAACACAATCTCACCAAAGTTGATATTCACAATTTCACCATAGTATGTAATTGAAAACACATTTCACCAAAGTTGATATTCATATTATTATAAAATAAATCTCAAAGTTCTAATCAACCATGATGTACACTTATAACATGCAATATTTTTTCATGATCTTCACTGTCTAGTCTCCACTTGCGACTTGCACGCTTAAGTTTGACTGGATGCAGACAAAGCCCTGTAGCAACAACTAGGTGGCTATATTGTAAAACTTTGTTGTCAGGTTGATAATCAACAAAGTGTATTCCATATTGGACTATTTTCTCTTGCTTCAAATATGTCCCCTCTATCACAACAGAACCTGTACCACAAATTTAAGTGTTTTAAAATTTGACAGATATGAAGTTACCTAAATATATATATTTATTTAAATATATATGTGCATGTACATATGTATATGTATAATTTACCTATGGGGAACAACATTCCATCACTTTCTTTAGGGTCATATAACTTTGTCCTCTCTGCAGTACATCGCAATAAATAATAACTGACACATTCATGATTTCCAGGCTCAGCAATCACTGCAAAGACATCTCCTGCATAACAAGTATACATGAATGCATGTGTACAATATATAT
Source organism: Cupressus sempervirens (assembly GCA_028749045.1). Lineage (NCBI taxonomy): Eukaryota > Viridiplantae > Streptophyta > Pinopsida > Cupressales > Cupressaceae > Cupressus > Cupressus sempervirens. Next base: position 898,068,484 of record CM053792.1, read on the forward strand.
AAGACAGTTGAAATCGATAATTAAATAAAAACTTGAGATTAATTTTTATGATACTCACCCACTTTTACCAATCCAGAGATATGATTATAATCATTAGAAATCAATGGAATATCATCAAAATTTTCATCTTCTTTATCAAATTTATCGGTAACATCAAGTTGTACCAAAATCCATGCACCTGTATATCCATGTGTCTGATTGATGCATTCTTCATAGTTTTCATCAATGCAACTATCACAAAAACATGGGTATTCTCTTGTCTACAATGTCCAATTGCAATTATCTGTACTCATGACTGAATGTAAAGAACGTGTCTTTTCTATCCTCTTGCAACCATGCATGTTTTTTCTATTGACACCTGAAAGTTAGTTAAATTGAAAATATAGAAAAATTAAATTTAAACTTCAAAGAATTCAAAAATAAAACTTAACAATAAAAGTTTATAATTTAATTGTGCATAAAAGTTAAATAGATGTACACATCCATACCTGTTATCTCCCAGAAGACTCTATATGGTGTCTGTCGACTCATTGTTGATGATGTCTCGACCTCATCTAATGCAAAATGAGTCTTACACCATTCAACAACATCATGTGCATCATTTACACAAACTCCCTGATAATTCATTTGACATTTTCGCAAAGCACGTTTGGTGCAAGCTCCAGCACCATCATGTTCACCTTTTCCATGACCACTCTCAAAGAAATTCCATATGTGTTTTATATTCTCATTGCGATGATATCTACACAATGCATAAAATGGTCTAGATGGTTTAAACTACGCGGCACATCCATCAAACCAAACATAATGTTTATCAACATTTATGTTTCTTTCTTTCAAATAAGAAAAGAATGTATTGAAGCAATGTTCTACATAGTGAATGTCATGTTCTTTATCATCACTTATATAAAAATGATATTCCTTTATAATTACTCATGCTTGAACTATACTCTGAACACCATCCAAATCTAACTGTGCATGTCTATAAAAAACATGTACCATAATAGTGACCTGCTTATTAAAGTAATAATTTGATTGAATTTCTTTTTGATGAACACATGAATAGTTTTCTGCAAAATCAACAACTGATACAATTGTTCCAAGTGGAAAATTATCTCTTAGAGTTTGAAACTGTTGTGCTTTCCACTTTGCAAAAAATGCATGACAAATATAAGGTTGAATCAATTTCTTAAATCTGTCCATTAATGTTAGAATAGGAAAATCCTCTTCAACATATTCCAACCTTTTTGTTTCTTTCCCCAACTTTGTTTCATTCTTGACATACTTGTAACTTTTGCAATTCAATATTTTTGTTACATCAATATTTTCAGTTTTCAAAGGAAATAGAGCCAATTCACCACATGTTTCACATAATCCTTTGATGCAATTTATTTGACCAGCTGGATCATCTATGTTGTCACACAAAATGGATGATATAAACTCACTTCTCCTACTAGGAGGAGCAACATGAAAACCATATGTGTCTTCTACAAACTTTCGAAATACCTGATAGTGGCGATCAAACTCAATATGATGACGACAACAACACATTTCAAACACTTTGTTTGACCTCACAAAGTATGGCTTCAATTTTTCAAACAATGTTTGCCCAACTTTTACATTAGGATGTTGACTACAAAATGACACATATAACTCATACTGTGTTGTGTCCAACCAATGTTTTGTATGATGTTCATATTGACCAGGTGCAATCCTATGCCTGATAACATCTCTACTATTTGATGAAGGACGAGTATTATCAATCCAAAATGATATGATTAATTTTTTTAATAACTCTTCAATCCTATCAGAATGAGGTGCTCTACACATGATTGCCCAATTTCCCTCCATAGTATTGTCATCCACAATTAATCTTCTCTTAACATATTCTCTCATTTTTTTCCTACTAAAACCCATTTTAGACGAAATTGAAGATATTTGTCTATTTTGGGTCATATTCTTACTTACAACAGACATCAACATCACTTTTCTTGCCACAGACTTATCTTTAGTTCGAGAGTGTTTTCCTATGTTTCTCAAACCTTGTTTAACATTTTCAATCAAATCAGTTTGCATGTTAGAAAATCTTCTTTTTTTTTATGTTGTGTTTACACCTAACAATTTCAATGCCTCTTGCAACTTTTTTTGTGTAAGCAAAAGTGAAAGCAATTGAGCTTGTTCAAGTGTTTCAGTATTATCAAATTGAGTCATAATTTCTCTTATCTTCTTCTTCATTGACCTTCTCTTAGACAAACTTAATGGTTGAACACTAGCTGCAAGTTTTCTCAATTTATCTACATCCATTTTAAGTAAATGATCTAAATTCTTATGAGAAATACCATACTTTATAGATTGGACAATATTTAAGATTTCATCTATACTAGTTCCTACACCTAATCTCGACTCTTCTCTAATTTTTGTTATTGGAATTTCTATAGGGACCGATCTTGAGCCTTCTCCAACATCCATTATTTGAGATTCAACAAGGAAAGATTTTGATCCTTCTCCGACTTCTGTTATTTGAACCTTTGTAGGGACTAATCTTGAACCTTCTTCAACATTCATTGTTTGAGATTCCATAGGGAGTGTTCTTGAACTCTCTCCCACAGGCACTACTTGTACTTCTGTTGAGCCTTCTTCAACATTTCCTTCACCTTGTTTAATTCGATGATAATGTGCCACAGTTTTCTAAATATTTCTTTGTTTTGCTTCATCGGATCTTTTCCTTGCATATTTGTTTTTCCTTCCTCTCTTGTTTCCCATTATAAAATCAAAAAAAAAAAATTTATCCCTTGCCTCAAGATAAATTTCGTGCAGTAACCAGATAAAAAAATCACTGTATGGATTTGTCTGTCGCTGTCAGTACTTTTAAATTATTTGATAGAAATCAATAGAATGCAATCGTCTGCAACAAGACATAAATATTTTTCATTATATGACTAAAATCTATGAGTCGCATTCTTTACAAGTAGCAAAGCACCAAATCCTTCTTAAGCCATCATTGAATCAGAACCAATTAACATGGTATGAATACTATAATGTTTGTCCTAAAAAATAAATTTTTCTTTCTTATAAAATATATAATTTTTTTGTCTCGTTAATTTTTTTTTCTTATTGTAGGACTAGAAAAACAGGTTAAATGCATAATATACTATGAGAAATCACAAAAATCAATCAACATACATTAACACCCACTAGTCTACCATGAAAGGCAAACTAATCCAAAAAAGTAAACACAAGGTTAGAAACCTCCTCTTTTATTTGTAGCTCCCATGTCCTTCTTTTTTCTGCAAATGATGTAGCTCCAAAGTTTCTTAAAATGCAAATTTTAAATGTTTTGAGTGATTTAGAGTGTTTCTAAGGTCTTGGGATGCAATGCAAGGTGTGGAAGTGCAGATTAGGGTTTTGGAACCTACAATGAAACACCTAATTGCCAAGTGCACCCTAAAACTACCAAGTGCGCCCTGAAACTACCAACTGCATCCATGAAGTGTGCAGTTGGTAAAACAAGGTTGCAGTTGATAAAAGAGGTCAAAACTTGATAATTAAGATGTGGGTATGCAAGATATGAGTGTTTTTTATATTTTTAAGTGTTTAGGGATGTTATGAAATGTGAGGAAATTTTAAATGACCGAGGGTTTTGATATGCAAAGTACAAATGTCCTAGGGATGTTATGCAAGTGCAAATGCAAGGTGTCGTTTTGAAGGTATGCAAGATGAAGATTATGATGTGCAAAATGAAGGTTAGGGTTATGTTTTGGACTTGGTAAGGATGTTAAAGGTAGGTATACGCAAAGTGGACTATGCAAGGGATGGTTTCCTAGGGTTGATAATGATGTTTAGGCTATGCAAAATGAGGATAGGTGATCAAGAAGACAAGTTGGTTGATGGACAATTTGATAGGGTTTGATAGTGAAAATGATGTTAGGGTTTGAAAAATGCAATATGAGGGGGATATACCACTAGGGTAAGTCAAAAATGACATTTAGAAATATGATTATGCTAATGATAGCTCGGTATACATAAGGTTTTTTGAACTTAGGTGAAATCTTTACAAGGTCTTAACCTAAGAGTTTAATGTTATGACAATAGACTTTGGATCTTGATCAGAAAAATGATAAAAAAAGATAAGATCAAAATGAAAAAGCCAAATCTACCTTGACATAGGTAGCAATTGGAAAGTTGGGCTGAAACTAAGGCAATTCTAAGATCTATGTTTTCTAGATTTTTTGTTGAAAAATGGGTCAAACTTTACTAGTGCCTCTATAGAGATGGAGAAAAGGCCCAATTGGTGAAGGGATTGAGAAGAAGAGGGATATGGAGATAAAAGGAAGAGATAAACAAAGATAGTGAGAATGAAATATATAACTAAGAGAAGGTAGAGAGGGAGATATAGGGATAGAGATGGATAAAGGGAGAGATGGAGAAGAAATATGGATATAGAGAAGAGGTGTATGTGGAGAAAAAAATGGATAGGTGATGAGAGAAGTGAAAGGGGTAGACAGAGATGGAGGGATGAATATAAAAATGAGACACAAGTAAATAGTGTTTGTGTGTGTGTGGGAGAGGGAGAGAGCAGTGAGGGAGAGACACATTGAAGGAGATAATTCAAAATGAATGCTCAAAATGATGTGTAGGACACCCAAAATGATGGTTAAAGTAGTCAAGATGAGGATTGGGTATGCAAAGATGCAAGATGGAAGATGCAAAGTGATAATTTTTGAGGTGAAATGCAAAGGATGCAAGCTTAAATGCTAATGATTGCAATGTGAATATGAGGGATACTAAAAAGGTTCTATATGAAGTCTATATGATGCAAGTATGAGGCTCAAACTATGAAGAATGCAAGTGGATGCTATGCAAGAGTGAAATCTATGTTTTGCCGAGCATGTTTAGGAGCACAAGTTGCTATGTTTTCCAAGGTTTGAATGTATTGAACCAAAGTTTGTAATGTTTTGACAATGTTTGATATTTTGACAAGGTTTTGCAAATTTTCAAGGTGTAAATTTGAATGTTGGCTTTTATCTTGATTATGTTTTACACATACGCAAGACACATTAAGACAAGAATAGCTGTTGTTAAAAGTGAATGGTCACACCACAACCTAGGCTTTAGGACTGTATCCACTGAATTCCTACTTGAACCAAAGTTCACCTACATTTTTCTAGAGTGGACAACTTAGGACCTTGGCACCACAGGCTCCCCCTTATAGCACACTCACTTCTCGGGGCTACCAAGATCCACTTCCCAAGGGGCATGACTTCCCAAGGGACTGGTATCTCTACTAAGGATCACAAGAATGTAGGATGTCTTCACGGGCATGGGTGACCCCTTGAGCCAGTGGATAGAAAGGATTTTGGCCACTAAAATATGGTTTTTAGTAAGGGCATTACGTTCAAAAAGTGAGTGATAAACTTCCTCAGAAGGTCTCCTAGCCCCGAGAACTGGGGTTTGATGCACCACAAGGATACTGGAGGAGAGCTATCACTCAGCAATATCACTGACACGACCTTCACCGTAATTGAGTTTTATATAGCGGTTGGAACATTGACCTAGCTTTTGGCCTATTACCGCTCTAAGGTCATCCCTTGGCATACCCAATATCGAGTATCTTGGTCCAAGGCAGTCCTCCTATAGAAGTTACATGGATTTCTCTTACACTCAAGATCCACGAATGGTGAGGGGAGAGGATACGTCCAATGCAACTCCTAGGGATTTAAACACTATAAATACGCTAGGCAAAAAATAAAAAAGTTCATTTTAAGCACCAAATGAAGTTTTATTTAATCTAATCAATCCACACACATGGTTTTGACAAACACACAATGGTCTTCGACAATGTCCTACAAAGCAAACATTAGTAGTTTGTTATGATCATGTCTTCATCCCACAATTGCCACATGCTGCAAGGAGACCATTAGTAACACAAAATCATCTAATCTATGTTCTAGAAGGAAATGAAAACCTTAGATTATTTCTTTATAGAAATTGAGAATTCATAAAGAGTTATGACACATTTATTTTTATCGAATGAATTTGATTTGAAAATAAAATTAAATATTTTTTATTAATTCAAGTTATAAATTAAAAAATTCAATTAAATGTGAACGAAGATAAGAAATATTGATGAAAGCATGAACAAAGATAGGAAGAATATTAATTTGCAAATATTGAGAAATCTCTCACCTACCTTCGATTTATCTATGGACAAAATTCGTGGCAAAGACAGGGCTGCAATGCACTATCAGGTTGATACTAAATACGGAGATTGATGGCACAAAATGACATCTATAATGAAAATTTGCAATCAATGATTGAAACGTGAGACATGGTGGTTTTTTTTTCACGGATAGAATGATGTTTCATGCATGTAGGCACATGGCCCATTTTTGATAATTTTTTGGCTTTTTCGATTGTTCGCACAAACACAAATTTTTTAGCTATGTTCATGCAAACATAGCCTGATATTTTTTCGGCCACCGTGAAAGTGCAACGAACATGTTCACCTGAACATGTGTTCGTGCAAACATGCATAATATGTTCGCTCGAACATAGTGTTCGAGCGATCGCTCAAAATTAGGAAAATTTGAACTCATTTTTCATAATTTTTTTATTTTTTGCTTTTTTGACTCCCATAATTGCAGGAGAATGATCTCCTACTGTAAAATAAAAACTGTCAAAATGTGCTGCTTAGAGCAAGCTTTCCAACGACTATAATTTTAATACATATTTTAGTCGTTAAGACTTTCAAATATGAGTTTAACTCATTATAGGTTCATTACCGGTTCATTACCGATTGAACATCAACCAACTTCGACACTTTGGGAAAATTAGTAAATTAGGTCAAATTTTTTTTGAAAAATATGTAGGCACTAGCTTATTGAGATACCTTACTATTCAAAAAAAAAATTTAGGTTTATGATAAATTGACTTCAAATTATCTGTGTCAAACGGAACGTATGTCTAAATTACGATTTGCGTCACTTCAAAACTTCATAAACTATACAATATTCAACAAAAATAAATCAAACCAAATGCAAACACTGGATATTGATGTTACAAATCCAACGCCAAAAGAATTACTTCATTATCATTTCTGGAAAAAAAGTTATGTGTGTCAAATGGACTGTCACTCTTTAAAATATTGAATTTTATTATGTACCACTTTTCAGAGGAGATAAAAAAAATTGACATAAATTTTTTTTTTTTAGATTAAAAAATATAGTTACAAAGAAGGAACAAAGTATTCAAAATCACTAGTTTATGTCATCTTGAAATTATTTATAGTTTTGGAGATATAGTCACTTGAACGTGATGTTTGTTGCAAAAATATTGATTTCAGTGTCAAAATTGGTCAAAAAGTGGAACCCATTATTGTAGGATCACCCTCCTATTGATATAATTATTGTATGAAAATTCTACCTATGGTAAAATCATATCTCATGCTTTTGGTTTATCTCCAACCAAGTATCTCAACAATTTTCCCAAACTGTGATTCATAGTTTCTATCTGTCCATAAATTCATGGATGATGTGATGACCTAAACTTCAAATCTATCTTCAACTTCTTCCATAATATATGCTAGAAATACCCAACAAATTTGGTATCTCGATCTAAAAATATACTCTTTGGTAGACCGTGTAGTCTCACCACTTCTCAAAAAAACAATTATGCTATATGAACAACATCAGTAGTCTTCTTGCAAGGAATAAAATGTTCCATCTTTGAAAACTTGTCAACCACCACAAAAATAGAATCATTCTTGCATTGTGTTCTCAGTAATCCAAGAAAAAAATCCATCTTGACATCCTCCCACAACTTCTTTGGTATAGGTAATGGCCGACACAACATTGTATTATGCTTTACTCCTTCACCATCTAACATTCTTTGCAACTCTATACAAACTTCTTAACATCTTGTTTTAACTATGGCCAATAATAATTCTCAGCAACCAAAGCTATGGTTTTATCTTTTCCAAAATACTATCCTTTGAACAACATACTATCCTAGGTCATTAAATCCAACCATAGTGTCCTTTCAAGTGTAACAGGTTCTATACAAGCCTTCCATGCTTCACCAAAATTAAGATCTCTTGGATTAAAAGTATTGATTTACTTGAACCCAACCACCTCTATCTACATTTCTGTCAAAAAAAGTTGTCTTCTACTGAGGGCATCTATGACTTTGTTAAGACTTCACAGTAATATGTTTCAAAACAAATGTATAACTCTACAAATAAAAAACCCACTTCAAATGCCTTTGGTTTAATTTTTCTTCACTATTAAAATATTGCAAAGCTTGATTATTAGTATAGAAAAAAAACTCCTTAGGAAGAAGATAGTGTCTCTACTTCTTCGATGCTTGAACTATAGCATAAAATTCTTGATCATAAACAATATATTTTATTTTTTCATCATTCAACTTCTAACTCAAATGAGAAATAGGTCTATCTTCTCAGCTCAAAACATCTCCTATTGTAGTACTACTAGCATCATACTCTACTTGAACCACCTTGTTAAAATTAGGAAGTGCTAAAATAGGCAACTCAGTAACTTTCTATTTCAATAGATTAAAACTCTTATCTACTTCTATCGTCCACTTAAACTCTTTCCTATCCTCTCTCATATTTTAAGTCAAGGGTCCACAAATACTGCTAATACCTCTTATGAAATTTCTATACAAATGAGCCAGTCCATGAAAAGATCTTGCCTCTATCACACTCTTTAGAGTAGGCCATTGAAGGACAGCCTTCACTTTATCTGGATCTATTTTTAGACCTTCTACTGAGACTACAAATCCTAGGTACACCAACTCCTTCTTTACAAAACTACACTACTTTAGGTTTGTCAACAACTTTTATTCCCTCAACTTATCAAACACCTTGTGAATATGAATCAAATGCTTCTCCAATGTCTTACTAAAGATCTTATATCATCTAGGTAAATAATGAAAAATTTACCCAGAAACTCCTTCAATAACTCATTCAATAGCCGCATGAAAGTGCTTAGTGCATTTGTTAACCCAAATGACATGAATAACCACTCATATAGTCCTTCTCTTGTCTTGAAAGCATTCTCCCACTCATCACCTTCTACATGATAGAAATCTAATGGTACCCACTCTTTAGATCTATCTTTTTGAAATACTCAGCTCCACTCAAACAGTCCATAATATCATCCATCATTGGTAATGGAAATCTGTACTTGATTGTGATCTTCTTGATAGCACAAGAATCTGTGCACATCCTTAATTCTCCATTCTTCTTTGGTGCTAATACTACTAGTACAACACGTGGAATCAAACTCTCTCAAATTAACCCCTTCTACAATATCTCATGAACTTGTCTATTCAAATCTTCACTTTCTACTGAAGTCATTCTATGTGGTGCCTTGTTTGGCAAACTGGCTCCTAGAATAAATTCTATCTAATGACTAACCTTCCTCATTAGGGGTAATCCATTAGGTACATTATTTGATACAATATCAAAAAAAATTCCCAAAATATCTACAACTTCTGTAGGTACCTCCTTTACTTTTTCTTTACTATCTTTTAAAATTATAGCATAACACATATGCTCACACTTCATACCTTTGAGAAATTTTTTTCCATCAAGAAAACATATTTTACTAGAACTAAATACCTTTTCTTCTATCTCCTTCAATGGCTTCAACTTATGTTTCACTCCACCTTGGTCAGAGTGTAGGTATTTTCTCACTCATCATGTATACCGTGCCTATCAAACTACCATGGCCTACCAAACAACATATGACATATGTCCATATGTATGATATCACATAGTACCTCATCCTAGTAGCTTCCAATCTTGAACTTCATTGAGCAATGCTCATTGTCCATTACCTTGTAATATGGTATGGATGTGGTTGTTTTTTCCTCTTTAGCTTTAACTTGGTGACCATCATTTCTAACACCAAATTGTCAGTACTTCCATTATCAATAATCACATCACAACACTTACCTTTACATCTACACCTTGTGTGAAAGAAGCTCCTTCTTTGATCAGGTTCATTCTCACCACTCAATAGGAATCTTTTGTTAATTGGGACTTCTCCTCTTTCAACATTTTCATCAACATGTGCAACTCTAGCCTAGCCTTCTATTCTTTGATCTACCCTTCTTCTCCATATTAAAAAAATTTCCCACAAAAGCCTCCTCTACTAGATCCTTGTCCTCTGCCTCTTCCTCTCTATTCTCTATTGTTCTAATCATTGAAATGATTGGAATTGTTTCCCCTCTAGTTTTGACTAACACTTCCAACCTCATCCTTGTTCTTCTAATCATCATAATGGATTCCATAAGATCATCCACCAGATCTTCCACTATGACCTCTTCTACTATTCTTATAGACAAACTTCTTGCTCAATTTCTCCTCAACTCTTAGGGAAAACTGGTATGCCTCCTCAATACTATTCCTTCAAATAAGACTCAACTCATCCTGAATACTTGGTGTTAACCCATTAAGATAATGGGTAACTTTCTCCTTATGAGCTTCTACATGGCTATTTCTAATGAGTACTTAGTAGAACTCTTCAGTATACTCTTGAATAGACTTTCTCACTTGCTTCAACCCTTGTATCTTCTTCAATAGACCAAGTTCATAATCCACAAAAATGAATTGTCATTGTAGTTTAGCTATTATCCAATCCCATCTAGTGATTGTGTCCTTTCCCTTTCTATTTTTCTCCAACTAAACCATTTGCCACCAGATCTTTGCATGTCCCTTTAGTTTTTCCTTTGCAAACTTAACCCTATTAGGATCATCAATATCTTTATACTCAATGTACTCCTCTAGTTCATTAATCCAATTGATTAGCTCCTCTGGGTTAGGATTTCCCAAAAATGTGGGAACCTCAAACTTAGGTCTTTTACCAATCTTAGAGATGACCTAAAAAAGCCTCTCTTCCTCTAGATTTAGAACTACCACTACTTCAGCATTTTCTTCTACTTCGTCCTCATCCTTTCTTTCATCTCTTATGAGAAGATTCATTACTCTATGCATTTTTTATTCTAATGTTTGTTTTTTTCTTTGGAAGGCTCTAAAACCCTTAGGTGTAAGACCTATAGCTCTTCCACCATGCTCTCTTTGTGGAGGCATTTTTTTGCACTTCCACTAAAACCCTAGTGCAAATAGCCCCACAATTCGCAATCTATCTACATGCCTAGCCCAAACCACAGTCCTGGTGTGAACTACCTCATAATCAATGATCTATCCACACACTTAAGAAATCTAGCTCTAATACCACTTGATGAAGGGTGCTCCTGTTAATACCATAAACCATAACAGAAAATAAAGAAACAATAGTAAATGCAAGAACATAATATGGACTTCTTATTTCCACCAAAAATGTGGAATTATAGAATTCACAAGTACAATATGCTAACCCACATGGGCACCTTCATTACAATAATCTACAAGACAATCTATGAACTATCACCTAGAGTTGTCCAAGACAATGTTTAAGACTTTCTTAAGTAGGAAAATTTATGCTGCCCAAGAAGCTTCCAGATAATGCATATAGAGTTGGCCAAATACATATTTGACATTTATTTTAGGAATTTTGGGTAGCCCAACTTTGGAAGGTCATAACTCTCAAACTATTGCTTCGATTGGCTACTATAAACACTTTTCAAAAATGCTAGCTCCTGATCTGTAGGCTGAAAACTATGCAAGTGACCTTCCATCAAGTTAACAGACCTCATCTAGGCACTAAGGCCTCCAATGGTGATTTTGAAGAGTTTTCTATAATTTTTTCCACCAAAAATCCACAATAACTTCTCTGATATTGAACCTTTATGTAGAAAATGAGAACATTCTGAGCTCATATGACAAACTTACTAAAAATAGCAAGTTTCCATAAATAGTAACCACCTTTTCTACTAGTCCTTTTTAAAATAGAAAAGACTAAAATAAAAATATTTTTGGGTGATGCAAGATTTCTCTTACACCTAGGATGCTCCTGCATCAAATAATTATCATAAAATAAAGGATGGACAAGGATCCTCAAGCTGGAAAACAAAGAGAATGAGAAGAAAATTAATTGTGGAAGAGGATAGTGACAAGACTTGTAAGAATTTTCCTAAGGGAAAAATTCACCCAAGAACTAAGAACTCAAACACAAGCACAACTGTAGACCAAAAATGGATTTGATCAATTAATTCAAGTATGTCCTAATACATTGCTCTGTTCAATATGTCCAAACACACTAGGAGTGCTTGTATATAAAGGCCTCTCAAGAAGCACCTAGAATGTCTCTAGAAAGAACTACGAGATAAGATAAGCATAATGACAACTAAGCACATGCCTTATCCATCATTCTAGATGAGTGGATAAGAATGAGAAGGTTGTAGACACCATGTGCATAAAATAGGTGTGGACACCTGTGTTGTCAACATGAAAACTCACAAGAGTATGCATACTCCTAGGTGGCTAATAAATAAATAATAAAAATATGCATTAACCTAAGTAAACTTAAGTAAGTGTAAATAGTAAATACTTATTTACACTAACAACCCCCCTTAAGTGTAACTTAGGGGAATGCCCTTAAGCTTACAAAAACTAGGATGCAATGCATGATGGGTCCTGGCTACTAGACCATGTTAGGTACCCATGTACATAATGAAAATAAAGTGGAGAAAGAAGGAAAACCTCATGGGAAAAACCCTCTCCCAAAAAGAGAGATGAAAGATATATGAATGGATGGAGAAATCAAGACCCCCCCATTATGACATTTATCTAATATATATAAAAGAGAGAAATGTGAGAAGGACAAAACCCCAAAAAGGAGAAGAAGGAGACAAGGTAGTCCCCCCCCCCCCCCTTAAAAAAGTAGTGTGCCAACTAGTGAGAAATGCTCTAATATAGAAGCTGATCCATGACCTCTAAATGGTGTTCCTCCCCTTTGTAAGAAACAAATGTAGGGGTATAAAGGAGATGTGTCCCCTGTATGGAGAAGGAGTCTCTATGATGAACAATATCTCTTGAACTTGTTCAAGTGTCTCTGTGTCAATGCTAATGATGGCTTCCTCCAAAACTACTGAGAAGAAATGCAGATCGAACAAGGAGTGATGTAGAACCTATTTCAAAAAACAACCAATCTTTTCAAATGAAAAAGAGACCTCTTGTAGATGTTGTACATAAGTATCCATAATCACATTAGCTTGAAAAGACTAATCATGTAGAGAATGGACATGAGGGTTAGAGTGGACCCTTGCAACAACTATAGAAGGATCATCCTTAGCAAAGAGAAGTGGTAGATCATCAAAGAAGTCCTCCAAATCCGCTATGTGTGACTCTACGAAAAAACCTAAAATGTCTAGCAAGAATTCATCACCTAAGGCTAGAAGACCATGTGTACCCTGCTATGTTGAAGTACATGAATCTATCACTATGGAAATGAATGAATTATTTACCTCAAAGGGAACACAAATATCATCTAGAATGTCTCCCACATATTCAATGTGAGACTCCACGAACAAGCTTGCAATGGTGGAAAGGAAGTTGTCACATGAAGGTAGATTAGGATGACATAAAGCATCCTTCTGCGGTGAATCTAAAACACCTATGGCTGAAACAAGATCAGTAGTAGCAATAGGAGTTGGATGTGTAATCTCATCTAAAGAGGAGTCATCTATAACTAGAGGAATGAGATCTTTTGGGAATGGAGGAATGTGTGGGTCTCCATACAGCTCTCAAAGATAGATCCAAAGATCATATGGATACCATAACTTGGCAACCACCTTATAATAATTAGAAGAAGAGAGATTGGTACAAATGATAACCAACAACCTACTAACATGTGGCTATTCTTAAATGTTAGAGATCAATTCATTGGAACATAAATAAGGAAATACATCCTTATGCTCTCTTCTTAGATTATCAAGGAGTGTATCACTCAATTTCTAATAATTTCTTTTTGTTAACCTGGGTCTAACTCCATGCCGACATGTGAAAGAAAATCCCTCCATGAGATCAATCATTGAACCTCAAAAATGGAAAAGAGAATCAAAGAAACCTCCAAAGAATCAAAGAACCCCCACACTTGATGCACTTTCAAAACAAATGGAACCTAATTTGGAGTCCAGATGGGCCCATACTAAGCATTTTAAGTAGCAAAAATAAAAAATTGCAAGTTGCAAAAAAAATTAGGAACAAAGATCTCATACCACCTACACTAATGTGTATATCATGAAATTCTACCACAAAATAAAAAAAAATTGCTTGCAAAAAGGAGTCTGTATGAGGGAGATAGCACTGTTGTAATTTTTTTTGAATCGTCGCACCTCCAAAAATCAAATGGCTCTAGATTTTGCCTTAGATGTCCAATTTGAATGAAACAAAATTTGATTTGGGGGGTTTTTGGACCTTCTAAATGTGATGCAAATATCTAATTTGCACTAGCAAGCTCCAACCTTCACTTGCAAAAAATCTCTCCTATGGCCCCATGGCCAAAAAATTTCTAGAAAATAATGCAAATTCAAAAAAAAAAGTAGAGATATAGATGAAAAAAATGCAAATCTAAAAATTAAATGTACAAATCTAAAATGATCATACCAATGCTAAAAATTGGTCCTTTGTGTGCTAGTTTGAAAAAACCAATTGCCTCATAATTGACTTTGGTCTAGGGTAGGCAACTTTATAGCTAATTTTCACCGAATCAACATTTTGGACTCAATGGTGAGGTTAGATCTAGCTCTAAACACTCCCAATTTTTGTAGTACTCCAAATGTGGGTTGAGGTGCTAAAGCAACAATGGTCTCAAACGACTATGTGATGAGAAAATCTCCAAGCTCTAATACCATGTAAGAATTTGCCTAAGGGGAAAATTCACCCAAGAACTAAGAACTCAAATGCAAGCACAACTGTAGACAAAAAATAGATATTATTAATTAATCAGAGTATGTCCTAATACATTGCTCTATTTAGTATGTCCAAACACACTAGGAATGCTTCTATATAAAGGCCTCTCAGGAAGCACCTAGAATGTCTCTAAAAAAAACTAGGAGATAAGATAAGCATCATGACAACTAAGCACATGCCTTATCCATCATTCTAGATGAGTGGATAAGAATGAGAAGGTTGTAGACACCATGTGCATAAAAGAGGTGCAAACTCCTGTATTGTCAACAACATGACAACTCACAAGAGTATGCATACTCCTAGGTGGCTAATAAATAAATAATAAAAATATGAATTAACCTAAGTAAACTTAAATGTAAATAGTAAATACTTATTTACACAAACAAGACCAAATCAAATGATATTAGCCAATTCAAAGTGGCTAGAAGCAAAAGATTTGAAATGGCTAATGAGGTTGCACATTGATTCAGGGATATCAAATGACTTGTTACATTTATTCATATAAAGTACCACATATTGAATGATGAAGATAAAATGAATATTGAAGATACTTTAATTTTCATGATGTAAAATTTTAAGTATACATCCCTGATGAATTGTATGGTAAAATCATTTCAAGATGGAGGTATGCATCAGATACCAAGCATAAAATGAGGGAGAGAATTTTACTTGTTGTAATGGAAAACCTTCAAGGGTCAAAAATGAGTGAGGCAATGAAAAGATATGAGAAGATATTTTTACAAAAGAAAAGGGCATTGTAAATTTCAAATGGAAGAACGAGAGATGTTGACATGAAATTACAAAGGACATAAAGACATATTTTAAAGATCAAAGACACCCAGGAGGCCATACAAGTAGAATATGTTGAGCCTACATAATAGATTGAATTGGATAATAAGGAAGATGAGTTTGAATATGTTTCTTTTCAAGATGTTGTGGATGATGTATATAATATAGTGAAGTTCATAGCTCACAATTAAATGATTAAATATCTTACTAGTCAAGATCTAGATGATGGAGTGAACAAAGATCAAGATGTAATGGTAGATATCAAGGCTAACACTAAAGATCACACATTCACCAAGTTAGCCACCATGCACATACTAGGCTATGCACCAATAATTGAAAATATCAAGGCATGAAGTACAAACTAAGCCACAAAATGTAAATAGTCATGTTTGCAATTCCTTTTTTTCTTTTGTTACTAATGTGCCCATTGCTATAGAGACAAGAAATGAAAAAAAAACTGAGCAACAAGTTTAAATGAATCAAGAAGAGAATAAGGGTATCGAGAAAATAATAGGAGAGGGAACTAATAGTACCACACAATGTGATTGAGACATCAATATTAATATAGTAGATGATTCTACCACTAGAACTAATAATAGGCCACAAGCTTAAGGACCTCCAAGTGAGGGTATTGAATGAGCAAGGTGATCAAGCTTAACTTGATCATAGCTCTCAAGGAGAATAAGAAAAAGAAAAACAAAAAAGACATGAGGATCAGTCTAATGTGCCATAAATTTAGACTATTCTACAATCAATCCTCAAACATAGAAATGAGGAAGGGGATAAAAATAAATATAGTGATCCTACAAGGAAAAACTAGGAGTAGAAGGCTCCAATGCCACCTAATATATCACCAAGAACAAGCACTACTACATGTAAGGATAAGAGGATGCAGAAGAAGAAGACAATCAAGACCAATCTTGTCACTTTAGATAAAGTCATTACCATACTGGACTAGGACCCTTACACACTAGACCTAGAAGCACTAAGAGAATATGGAGAATTATGCACCTGAAAGGTAGAGAAAGATAATATTTGACAAGAACATATGAAAAAGAAAGTTTTAATTGATATTAAGGAGATCCTATTGGCACAAGAAAATATAATGTAGAGAGAAGAAATTTAAGTAGAATATGATGGAGAAAGTAGCCCAAACTATTGCAATTTAGCAAGCAGAACTTTCCACTATAGTTATCTTGCTAGAATCTATTGTGCAAAATGTAATTTCATTGTTTTAGAAGTTGTGTGATATTCCTCATCTCATATAGGAGACTAAAGATAAACTATAGAAAGTTAGAGAGAATATGAAGAAAAGTGCATATGGTTTAACAGCTGACATGAGCTTCTATCAATTTTCACTACTCTTGAATGAAACATTATACATGCGTCCAATATGAATTTCTAGTGGAAGAAGCAAAGACAAGGGACAAAGTAAATAAAATTAAACATTTTATATTACATACATGCATCTAGTATTGTTAGTTGAAAAGGTCAATGCCTGTAATGTGGATGTGTGAGAAAAGCTAATGGAAAGTGTAGAGAAGAAATTTGAGCACAAAGTGATGGAGGAAGTAGCCCAAACTATTTCAATTTATAAAGTGGAACTTTCTTCTCTAATTATTGAGCTAGAAGCTCTTGTCCAAAATGTGATTTCATTATTTCAGAAGTTGTGTGACATTTCTCATCTCATATAGAAGATTAAAGAGAAACTATAGAAAATTAGAGAAGATATAAAGAAAAGAGAAGACGGATTAACATCTTTCTCAAGCTTCTATCAATTTCACTACTCACAAGTGAAACATTATACAGGGGTCTAGCATGAATTTCTAGTGGAAGAAGAAAATATAAGAACCAATGTAAATGAAATTCAAGATTTGATATTACCTCACAATGAGGTCATGCAAATATATATTAAGAAGGCCATGGATTTTATAGTTGCACCTAGTTTGCCAATTGTCGATCACATGTTAGATATTAAAAAAAAGGTGAGAGGGGAGAAGTAGATATTGAAAGCATTGAAAGACAACTAAGACTCCAGCATGGACTATTTGATGAAGACTCGCAGTCATTTCCTTGATAATTTATGAGTGTATTTTAGGAATAATTTTTAATTTTTGAGTTTATCTTTTGGCATACGTGTCAAAAAGGGGGAGTATGTGATGAATATGTATGATGCATGTGTATATAAAGGGGAAATTATATGTATATAAGAAGATATGTATATGTATACTAGTAGTGCGATTCTATAAATACAAATATGAATTATATTGGGAGATATAAGGTTATAAGGATTGAAATATTTAAGTGTTGTAAACAAAAATATTTTTGAAAAAGGTTTTGCAAAACACATGATATACCAAGGAAAATTCCTTGATAAGGAGGAAGTGCATATTCAGGGGGAGTTATAAAAAGTTTTCCAAGTCAATATTTGAGCTATGATACAGAGGTTTTTGCCACTAATACCAAAGGGGGAGAATGTTAGTCATATAGACAATCAAATGTTGTTATTAGTGCAAAATGAGTGGTAAGTGAGTATAAGAGATATTGATCAGTGAAAATTGTTACCAAACCATAGTATATTTACTGAGACAAGATAATACATAAATATAAGTATGGATCTAGCTATAATCAAGTACTATATACAATGAGAAGATATGTATACACTGAGTGAGACAAGCCTAACTGGGCATGTGTTTCCAAATTTTAGCACATCTACCAACCATGAACATAATGTTTACTAAACTACACAAGAAGTGCCCAAGAGTTTTGAATACCATAGAAATCTATGTATTTTGATTCTACCAAGCAAGAAAATACATTTATACAAATCAAGAAGAATACTTGGTAAGATTTATTAGGAAGAGGGATTTGACTAGTGATGATCTCAAGGAAGAGTATGAGCCAATAAAATAAAAGAAGGATAATGAAATAATAAGAATGGATCTCGATCATAGATCTTTATCAATGACATATTACAAAAGTTTCTGTTAATCTCAGATTGGTTTTGACATATGAGTGATAATATACTTAAGTCGTTGACTTAGTTCATTCGAAATAAGTAATACATGTTGAGCACAAGTTGATAGATAGTATATGTCGAGCGATAGATATTTAGTATGAGCCAAGTAATTAGTAAGTGTTGAGTAGATAGTATGTGCTGAGCTATTCAAATTCTAAGTGATCAATCGATGTTGAGTCATTCAAAGGCCAAGTTACAACAATGAAGTTACATTTGATATCGAGCATTAGGGACTTCAAGTGTTGAGTTACATAGTTTTGACATAGTTGTTTGTGATGGAACAAACTTCTATGTAAACCATTTTTGGACTGACTTAAGGATTATTTTATGATCTTTGATGATAAGGATGAATCTTAATTATGAACCCCTATGCATTACATGCATCCAATTAGAAAAAGGGAAGAATTAAGTGGCAATATGGGTGAATCACTACCATTTATTCATACCTATGATCTTTGATGATAAGGATGAATCTTAATTATGAACCCCTATGCATTACATGCATCCAATTAGAAAAAGGGAAGAATTAAGTGGCAATATGGGTGAATCACTACCATTTATTCATACCTAACCCTATGTCACCTAGGTCTTCTTAAGGAGGGAAAACCCTAAACTTTTTATGAATGCTTAAGGAAAATTAAAGAGAGCTTGCATGCACAAACAAATAATTCATGATGAATAAGGTGTTATGATATTAGTTACATTGTAGAATAGATTTTAACGAGAATAGGGGAAAGGAATCAGAAGATAATAAAGATACATCAGATCAGGAAGGATTAAGTACACATTAGTATGGAGGTGATCTAAAATCAAGAAACAAAGTGCTAACCGAAGGATCATTGCTGAGACATTCTAATAGGTTAATTAGTTAAATATCTTAATAGAGTAGTCTTGACCTTGTTGGATACAATTGGTTAATTGAGTGTTGTCTTTGATGTTACACAAATGTCATATCAGTCATCAGACAGAGTCTACCGAGCTCAGAAGGTAAGCATAGTCGTTTACGGAGTCTACCAAGCATTGCTATATATTACATTGTAAAGATAGCTTCTACCAAGCTAACTTGGTTAATGAAGGAAGTTCAATACTTACCAAGCCCACTCAGTGATTGAAGGAAACTGTGACAAAGTGTTTACCGAGCTGAGAAGGTAACCAAAGAAAAGTTAGTGTTTACCAAGCTGGGAAGGTAACCAAAGAAAAGTTAGTGTTTACCGAGATAGGAAGGTAAGCAAAGGAAAGTCAGTGCTTACCGAGTTCACTCAGTGTCCAAAGGGAATTTGGCAAAAATAGTTTCTACTGAGCTCACTCGGTCATCTATACTTACTGAGTTCTCCCGACGATTGAAGGGATGTCACAGAGTTTGTTGTATTAACCGAGCTCAGTTGGTTAACACAGGAATTATTTTTTGAATAGTATTAACCAAGCAGTTTCGGCCAATAAAGGGATTTGTTGGTTTGTAATTCTTAGCCAATTATTGTATTTGTTTGATCAGTGATTAAAGCTGACTAAGATAATTTGTAAGGTATATATGAAAGATCAAGTTGTGAATTCGAAATATGCAAGAATTTGGATGCATAAGAGTGTGAATATTGAACATATAAGCAAATGTTGAAAAAGTGTGATGGAGGATCAGATGCGTTGAAGAAGCTGCAAAGTCGTATGTGATCAGTAAGGATCCAGTCAAGCATAACAGAGATCTACAATCAGAAAAGATAAGTTGCACATTATATCAGGTCACTTCATTGTTGCTTTCTAACCATTGTAACAGTGAACTCAAAATCTCTTGACAGAGTGGGTTTAATAGCCCTATTGTAAATCCTCTAACAAGGTGACAGTTCAGTTGAATTGTTCTAAAGACCTCTAGCAAGGCCACTCCTAACAGGGTGATTAAATCCTCTAACCGGGTCACACCTACACAGTGTGTTTTGTAACCTTTAACAGGGTTGGCTCCTAACAGGGCTCACTTCAGAAGAGTGAAAAACAACAACTAGTTACATTGGTGGTTTTTCCCATATTGGGTTTCCATGTTAAATCTGGTGTCTTTAGTGTTCATGATTGCTGAATTGTTTTGGTTACCAGTTCTTAATAATTATTAGTATTTGTTGCATTATCAAGTTTCAATAATCTGTAACCAAGATCAAGATTTTAGACATCTAAGGGACTATGAAATGTTTTTGTGGTAACTGATTCACCCCCTCCCCCTCTCAATTACTCCATTCTCATTTCCAACAATTGGTATCAGATATTTTGGTACTTGCAGGAGAAGATTTCAAGGATCTAAGAAAAAGATCAGGATGTCTTACAAAAGAGAAATTCCAAAACTTAATAGAGATAACTTCTCAGCATGGCAAGGACTGATGAAACTTCATCTGGCTACTGTTGGTGATACTGGACTGAAATATCTTGAAGAAGAATATGAAGAACCTTCTGGCACACTGTCAGTCAATGATATTGCTGAAAAGAAAACTCACAACAACATGATGATAGACATAGCATCTACTCTCAGCTATGAAGAATTTGATGACATTAAGGACTGCAAAACTGCCTTTGACATGTGGAACAAGCTAAAAGAAATCTATGGAGGGGATGAAAATGTGAGAAGAGCAAAAGCAGAAAGTCTAAGAGGAAAATTTGATCAAATGAAGATGAGAGAGGATGAAAACATTGCAAAGTATGTTGAAAGAGTTAAAGCATGTGTAAGTGCAATCAGGGCATCTGGTGGTGACATCAAAGGAGAAACAGTCATAAGAAAAGTTCTCAGAACCTTGCTTCTCATTTATGCAATCCGAGTGTCTGCAATTCAGGAAAGAAGATGTGAAGCAAATCATCAGATAAATCTTGAGGCCATAGTTGGGAGATTAACTGCATTTGAACTAGATAACTTTGACAACTATGTTCCAGCTTCCAAGAACATGGAATCAGCATTTGAGGCCAAACTTTCACTCAAGAAGAAAAACAAAAAGAAACTTCAGCCAGAAAGTGAAGATGAATCAAATCTAAGCTTAGACAGTGATCTTGAAGTAATTGAAGCACTTCTAGCAAGAAAATACTTCAGAGGCAGAGGAAAATATAAAGGTAAAGTTCCTCTAATATGTTTTTCATGCGAAGAAATTGGTCATATTGCAGCTAGGTGCCCGAACAAGCAGAACAATGATGAAAAGAAGGATCATAAATGGAATAGCAAGAAAGATTTCAAATCATTCAAGAACAAAGGTAAGAAATCATGTTTCATGGTTGAAAATTCTGAAGATTCTGATAATAGTGAGGATGAAATTGTTTATATTGCTGTTAAAGATGATTCTGATAATGATGAGGAAGATAAAATTGCTCTTATCTCTCATATAAGTAAGAATGATACATGGATTATAGACAGTGGTTGCTCACATCATATGACTGGTGATAAAACTAAGTTTGATCAGTTTGAAGATTATGATGGTGGCAGTGTAAGGTTTGATAATAATGAACCTCGTTTCATAAAAGGAAGAGGAAGAATCTGTCTAACCAAAGAACTTGTTTGTAACAATGCCTATTGGGTTGAAGGTCTCAAACATAATTTGCTAAGTGTGGCACAGTTACTCAATACTGGATTCAAGGTGGAATTCATGCATGGAAAGGCAAGACTATTGAATGAGCAAGGAAAACTGATAGGATTTGGCACCCAAACTAAAGGTAACTTATTCTATCTAGAACTTGGTGAATGCTCATGTTTTATTGCTCAAATTGAAGAGAGTTGGTTATGGCATAAAAGGTTGTGTCATGTCAATTTTGATAATTTGATAAAAATAAGAAAATTCAAGAAAGTAAGAGGCATTCCTAACATTAAGAAACCTAAGGTTGGTCTATGCAAGAACTGTCAGATTGGTAAAATGGGAAGGACTAGTTTTAAAAGTAAAAACTATCAATCTGAAGATATATTAGAAATTGTGCATACTGATTTATGTGGACCTATTGGAATAGAAAGCTATACTGGAGAGAAATTTTTCATTCTCTTTGTTGATGATTACTCAAGAATGATGACTGTCATGTATCTAAGAAATAAATCAGAAGCATTTGAAAAATTTAAATGGTATTTGGCAAGAGTAGAAAAAGAAACAGGGAAAATACTGAAATGTTTAAGGT
Source organism: Cupressus sempervirens (assembly GCA_028749045.1). NCBI lineage: Eukaryota > Viridiplantae > Streptophyta > Pinopsida > Cupressales > Cupressaceae > Cupressus > Cupressus sempervirens. The sequence goes on from CM053792.1 coordinate 898,091,286, forward strand.
CAGACAGAGGTGGTGAATTCATTTCACATGAATTCAATAACTTCTGCATTGAAAGAGGTATTAAAAGATAGGTTTCAACACCAGGAACTCCAGGACAAAATGGAATAGCTGAAAGAAGAAACAGATCCATTATGGATTGTGCAAGAACCCTGATGATAGAAAAGAACATTGCTATCAAATACTGGAAGGAAGCCATCAGCATTGCAGTTCATACATTAAACCGAGTACAGCTGAAAAAGGACTCATTCAAGACTCCCTATGAATTATGGTATGGCCACAAACCCAATGTAAGTTATCTGAAAGTATTTAGAAGCAAATGTTATATTTTGAAAGAATCTAGAAAAGAAAAATTTGATGTAAAAGGTGATGAAGGAATATTTTTGGGATATTCTTGCAAAAGCAAAGCATATAGATGTTTAAATCTATCCACTCAAAAGGTCATAGAAAGTGCACATGTGAAAATTGATGAGTTTGCAGGCAAATCAGAAGAAGAAAGCAAAAAGGTACCTAAAGACTACAAGAAATTTGTTTACATTGAACCAGATACTATACCAAGTATACCGTTCACTCAAGAATCCTCAACTCCTGAGTCTTTAGTAACCGAGTTGCAAATAGTTCAAACCGAGCCTCAACAACTTTCAGACACTACCGAGCAAGTGTCTACCAAGTTTGAATCAACCGAGCCAATATCTACTGAGCCAGAACAGCAAGAATCTGAAGAACAGAAGGATAATAATGAAATTCATTCAAGAGGCAAGGAACCTGTATTAGCAAAATATGTCAGAAGACATCATGCACCAGATCAGATCATTGGAGACAAATCTGAAGGAACCTTGACAAGAAGTAAGTTGAAAAATACTTGTTTACTTGCTGATTTTGAACCTAGAAGTATTAAGGATGCATTGGCAAATGATAGTTGGATTGAGGCAATGAATGAGGAAATAGAACAGATAGAGAAAAACAAGACATGGACTCTTGTACCCAGGCCCAAAGACAAGAATATAATTGGAACCAATAGGGTATTCAGAAACAAGTTGACTGAAGATGGTAAGGTATCCAGAAACAAAGCTAGATTGGTATACAAAGGATACTCACAAGAAGAAGGTATAGATTATGGAGAAACTTTTGCTCCTGTTGCAATATTGGAAGGAGTTAGAACCTTACTTGCATATGCTGCTCACAAAGGATTCAAAGTTTATCAGATGGATGTCAAGTCAGCATTCCTCAATGGAATACTAGATGAAGAAGTTTACATTGAACAACCTGAAGGTTTTGTTGATCCAGATAAAAGGAACATGTTCTGTAAATTACACAAGGCATTGTATGGTCTGAAACAAGCTCCTAGAGCATGGTATGAAAGATTGCATAATTATCTTATTTAGATTGGTTTTCAAAGAGCTAATGATAATAGTAGCTTGTATATAAAGGAAGGTCCAGATAATAAGATTGTCTTGGCAGAAATATTTGTAGATGATACTGTTTTCATAGGGCATGATGATCTTTGCAAAGAATTTTCAAAACAAATGAACAAGGAGTTTGAAATGTTTATGTTTGGTGAAATAAAATTCTTTGTTGGTCTTCAAATCCAATAGAATAAAAATGGCATCTTCATCACTCAGTCAAAATACATCAAGGAGATATTGAAAAAGTTTGGTATGGAGGACTATAAACCTGTTGGTACTCCCATGTGTACTGAATTGAAACTTACAAAAGATGATGAATCCAAAGAGGTAGATCAAACATTGTATAGATCTATGATTGGAAAATTGCAGTATGTAGTTCATACCAGGCCAGATATTGCTCTTGCAGTTGGTATTGTTGCAAGACTTTCAGCAAAACCAAGAGAAACTCACCTGATGGCGATCAAGAGAATAATGAGATATTTGAAAGGAACTGAAGATTATGGGCTATGGTACAAATTTGGAGGTAATTTAGATTTGAAATTTTTTACTGATGCTGATTGGGCAAGGAATCTTGATGACAGAAAAAGCACAAGTGGAGGAGCATTCTTTCTTGGAAAGAGATTAGTTTCTTGGACAAGCAAAAAATAGAATTGTACATCCCAATCCATACCAGAGGCAGAGTATGTTGCTGCAGTAGTAAACTGTTCCAACATTGTTTGGTTTAAACAGTTATTACAAGGAATGAAGATGGAAATCAAAGAACCAGTTGTTATGTTTTGTGACAATACTAGTGCAATCAACATATCCAAGAATCCAGTAATGCATTCCAAGACCAAGCACATAGCAATAAAATATCATTTTGTCAGAGAATTGGTGCAGGACAAGGAGATCAGACTAGAATATGTGCATACAAAGGAACAAATTGCTGACATATTCACAAAACCATTACCTAAGGATACATTCTTATATCTCAAAGGTAAGTTAGGGATCACTCCCCTATCTAAAGTTCACTAAAATAAAGTTTAAAGTGATGCATCAACCTATGACAAGTTAAAAATCAATCAAGTTGATGCAGCAGAGTATTGAAGTCATTGCATATGAATCTGTACATGAGGTACACTGTAATCCAGTTAGAAGTACTTTTGGCATATGAAAAGAGCTTTTACGATGTTATATTGTCTTTGGCATGTGTTGTCAAAGAGGGAGAGTAAAACTGTAATACCTATTCTAAAATTTGTAAGCATTTGTAAAGGGAGAATAAAACTGTCATATCTTTTTTTTATACAATTCCTTCATAGAGGGAGATTACTAAAAGAGGAAGAAGTTTCTATCTAAGAGGGAGAAGTATTATGTTGACATATAGTGTTGCACTAAGAGAAGGACTTGTTTTCAAATTTCATTCTGCTATGACATTTTGTGTTGCCATCAATGCCAAAGAGGGAGATTGTTGGATACAATTGGTTAATTGAGTGTTGTCTTTGATGTTACACAAATGTCATATCAGTCATCAGACAGAGTCTACCGAGCTTAGAAGGTAAGCATAGTTGTTTATAGAGTCTACTAAGCATTGTTGTATATTACATTGTATAGATAGCTTCTACCAAGCTAACTTGGTTAACGAAGGAAGTTCAGTACTTACCAAGCCCACTCGATAATTGAAGGAAACTGTGACAAAGTGTTTACCAAGCTGAGAAGGTAACCAAAGAAAAGTTAGTGTTTACCAAGCTGGGAAGGTAACCAAAGAAAAGTTAGTGTTTACCGAGATAGGAAGTTAAGCAAAGGAAAGTCAGTGCTTACTGAGTACACTCGGTGTCCAAAGGGAATTTGGCAAAAATAGTTTCTATCGAGCTAACTCGGTCATCTATACTTACCGAGCTCTCCCAGTGATTGAAGGGATGTCACAGAGTTTGCTGTATTAACCGAGCTCAGTCGGTTAACATAGGAATTATTTTTTGAACAATATTAACCAAGCAGTGTCGACCAATAAAGGGATTTGTTGGTTTGTAATTCTTAGCCGACTATTGTATTTGTTTGATCAGTGATTAAAGCCGACTAAGATAATTTGTAAGGTATATATGAAAGATCAAGTTGTGAATTTGAAATATGCAAGAGTTTGGATGCATAAGAGTGCGAATATTGAACATATAAGCAAATGTTGAAAAAGTGTGATTGAGGATCAGATGCGTTGAAGAATCGGCAAAGTTGTATGTGATCAGTAAGGATCCAGTCAAGCATAACAAAGATCTGCAATCAACAAAGATAAGTTGCACATTATATCAGGTCACTTCATTGTTGCTTTCTAACCATTGTAATAGTGAACTCAAAATCTCTTGACAGAGTGGGTTTAACAGCCCTATTGTAAATCCTCTAACAAGGTGACAGTTCAGTTGAATTGTTCTAAAGACCTCTAGCAAGGCCACTCCTAACAGGGTGATTAAATCCTCTAACCGGATCACACCTAATAGTGTTTTTTGTAACCTTTAACAGGGTTGGCTCCTAACAGGGCTCACTTCAGAAGAGTAAAAAACAACAACTAGTTACATTGGTGGTTTTTCCCATATTGGGTTTCCACGTTAAATCTGGTGTCTTTAGTATTCATGATTGTTGAATTGTTTTGGTTACCAGTTCTTAATAATTATTAGTATTTTTTGCATTATCAAGTTTCAGTAATCTGTAACCAAGATCAAGATTTTAGACATCTAGGGGACTGTGAAATGTTTTTGTGGTAACTGATTCACCCCCTCCCCCTCTCAGTTACTCCATTCTCATTTCCAACAAACTTGTGCTATTGTAAATCCTTTAACAGGATGCCTACTTCATTGTAAGTTAAAGTCCTTTTACTAGACACACCTCTAATAGGGCATTGGAATATTTTAATAGGGTAAGATCTAACAATCTTGTAAGCCTTTAATAGGGTAGACCTTTCATAGGTTTGATCATGTCTCATGATCAAAACATTGTAACCTTCATTGGATACACTTTATTACTATAGTAGTGAAGATCTGTTGTTGTCATCCCCACCCCAATTTTACCTTCTCCTTAGAGGGTTTCTCGGTAACCAAATATCTTGTGTCACACATGTGTTGAATATTTTACTTTCATTCTATGGATGTATATGTTTAATTTGGTATTTCAGTTTATATGCATAGATTGTGAGATGGATGTGTGGTGAGTGATTTGGAGGTTGAAATTTTTAAGCACTGATTCACCCCCCTCCCCCCCTTCCACCCCCACTGCCCCCCCACCCCCCGCTCAGATTTTGTTTCCCTACTATATTTCCAACAATTTATTGAACCCTAATTAGATCATGTGTCAAAAAGGAAAAAGTATATCTTTATAAGGACCAATGGGAAGTAGCTCAAGGTTTTTTTAGCTAAAGTTATGTTGGAGAGGGGATATGCTAGAGGAATGAAAAGGTGATTCTAGTGCAAGGAGAGTACCATAGAGAAACAAAGGAAAGAATTCAATAAATTAGTCACAAGAGATAATAAGTTATTGAGAAGAAGAGAGATCTGGTCAGCAAAGTAAGTTTCACTCAATCGTATCAAAGTTCATTATTACTTTCTTACCATTGTAGTAGATAAATTCTTTAAAATACGGTAGACTTAATAGTCTTATTTTAAATTTCTTAACCAAGTGCACACATTTTATAAGTGTTACAAATTCCTTAAGAAAGATAGATTTTAATATATCTTTTTTAATTAATCCTAATAGGGTAAGTTGCTAGAAATGAAAAACATTTATCCCTAACAAGAAACCTCTTATTGTAATAGTGAAGGATTTATGGGTGTCATCCCCAATGTAGTTTTCCCTCCATCCAATGAAGGAAACTCCTATTTACCTCATCTCCATATTTTCTCATATGGTTAGAAGAGCTAAAATAGGTCCTTGTTAGCATAGAGACAACATTATTAATATTGGTTATGACATGTATATTTTTGTAAACATGATGTTTATCTATGAGTTAGAATATTTAATGTTAAATCCTTAGTAGAAAAATAATTTTACAAAATAATCAAATTAACAATAAAACCTACTTGTGGTGAAATTTCTTTAGGAAATGTTAGTTTGATCATCAATAATAAAAAGCCTCATCATTATACCTCTCTCGAACTAGAGGTTACCTCCAAAAATCAAAATAATACTTGATACAATCATGACTTCATCATATATATATATATATATAGTAAAATACAAACAAATAGATTTGTAAATATATTGCTAGTAATTTGGCTAAGGTAGTATTATAAGTGTTATTAATGGTAACATTATACATTATTTTTTGACAATTGGCTAAATGTGATATGTAATTGTTGTCATTAATGGTAACATGTGATGTACATGTTGACAGGAAATCTCAGAAATAAAGATACTTAGTGTTTGGTAATCAAAAAATTGTCTAAGTATAGAATTTGGTTTACAATAGTATATTGTTTTGTTTATGACGTGTTGCGGATGTCATATTATGAAAAAAAAAGTTACATGGAGATAGTATACATGTTGGTGATGATGTGTATAACCTCAAAAGTTTGTACATATTGTATAGAATAGAGATAATCATGTTTTGATGATGCAAGATAGCAAAACTCAAGGAAAGAATTAATTTGTTTATAAAATAATTACTTGTCCAATTAGTGCCAACATCCTACATGTTTGCTCTAACTTGGGAAAGTGAATTGTGGTCTACTTGACCTAATAGTAATTTGTGTAATGGCATGGTATTTATGTAAAGGACTTCTTGCGATAAGAAGTGTGGAATCTTGGTGTATTTTGTAAGCGAAGTGTTATCATGTAAGATTGTGAAGTGAGTGAACTTTTGTGAAAGTGATATATGAAAAGTTTTAAATGAGCTATTTGGTGATTTGAGATCAAGCTAAAGGTTAGAGATCAAACAAGGAAGGCAAACAACATTAAATTGCTGGTTTAAGTAGTGAGCTCTTCTTGTAGTTGAAATTGCATGTTTGGGTAGTGGGCTTATCTTCCATACATTACACTACAACTCCTAATAGGGTTGGCACAACTCTTCACAAGGTTGGAATCTTCTAATAGGGATTCAAAGTCTCCTAACAGGGACTACTTATACTGAATTTTCTGATTGACTCCTAACAAGGTCCATCCTCTAACAAGGAACTTATAAATCAGTATATTATCTTGTGGGTATCATCCCCACTGGGGTTTTTCCTTGGCCAGGGTTTCCATAGTTAAAAAAGAAAAGTTTTATGAGTTATCTTTGTACATTGTTACTATTACTAAATTCAACATTACTTTATTTCATTTTTATGCATGGTTTAAAGTAAGTAATAATATACAATTGGTGACTAAAGTTTGTATATTATTGATTCCGCACCCCCCCCCCCCCCCTCAGAACCCCCTATTTCTAACAATTGGTATTAGACCACAGTTACTTAGAAGAGGCTTAACAACTTAAGTAAGATCCCTATGGATATGAAATAGTTGATGAAGAACCTCAAAGAAGCTCTTGAACAAACTGATCTCCTTACTGAAGAAAGAGATAACTTGAAGGATAGATATGAAGACTCCAAAGTATACGTTGGTCAGTTGAAGGAAAAGATTAAACATCTAAAATTCAAACCTAAATCTATTGAATCTAGAACTAGTGATGATAACTATTCAAAGTTGAAGATAGAGTACAAGATCCTGAAGCATGAGTTGAAGATTACAAATTTGAAGTTGACTTTGAGATATAATCCTAGCAAAGTTGAATCTAATTTGAAGACTAAAAATGCAGATCTAAGAGAAAGTCTAGCAAAGAAAACATCTAAGTTTGAAACATTGAAAGAAGATCATGAAGAACTCCATAAGTATAATACTGTTGTGAAAGGTGAATTCACACAGTGCAAAAAATAGCTTGAGAAACTTAATTCTCTCAGAGAAAAGCTTGATGATTCTATGTCAATATAGAGACCTACTTATGAAAAGACTTGTCTTGGCTATCTAATTAACATTTTTGTGACGAAGGCTAAGATTCGATCATATTTGAAAGAAAAAGACAAATTTGATGATAATATTGAAGCCAATCTTCTGAGAAACCTAAAGAAGTTGAGCAAAACAAGGAAGTTGAAATCTTGGATGAACCAATGCAAGTGGAGACTCCTAAGGAAACTAGGAATGAATTTAAAGGTAAGTGATTTCAATGTAATGAAATAGGTCATATGAAAAGAGATTGTACTAATAAGGCATTTAATCATGTTAAGGACTTTTATTGTCATAATTGTCATGGTATGGGTCATAATGTAATTGATTTTAGGAAACCTAAGTATGATAATGATAGAAGAAATGGTAGAATGTCTAGAAATACTAACCCTATAGATAGAAGAAGATCTAATGAAAGAACATCAAGAAAAGGAAGATGTTATGAAGATAGAAGACAGATTGTGTGTTATAAGTGTAACAACTTGGGACACATTGCTCAATATTGTCATGCACTTGATGAACAGTAGAATCCTAGAAGGAGAGCACCTACATGTTAGTTATGCAACAACTTCAGATACATAGTGAAGTATTGAAAAATGGACAAAAACTTTAGAGATTGAAGGAACAATAGAAGAAACTTCAGAAATAGAAGGAATGATAGAAGGAACCATGAAAGGAACTTTGGATCTAACAATGAAGAACAAAGAAACATTGTGAGTGAACTTCATGAAGAACTTAATGAAGCATTCATGAAAGGAAAAAATATCTCAAAAGAAAATTTAAATGATGATGAGAGAGGAAGATCGAAGTTAGTTATTGAGTTTGATTCAATTAAGTTGAATTAAGCTTGTTCACAAAATCCGAATTTGAAAACTTTAGTCAGAGACTAAATTAGAGGTATTGAAGTTGGGAAAAGATGTATCCATTTATTTTCAGGTGGTAGCTAAGCTCACTTGTGATTTGGAGCTCATCTAAACAAGTTATGAAGGAATTCAAGGTTACTAGTATTACAGTAAAGGCTAATTTTGTAATAGAATATGAAAAGCAAGTTTTTATAGAGAATTTTGTGATGCGTAGTTTTGAGGATGTTTTTCATGATGGAAGGAGGCTATAGCAAACCTTAGGTGGCATTTGAAGATCGAACAGATGATACTAGATAGTTATTTAATTACATAACATAATTAACAACTTTTTGTTTTTGTAAAGTGTGCAATTAATGCAGTTTCAAGTTAATGGATAAATGGGGTATGGAATTGAATTTTACTTCATTGTAAACACATTCAAAGTGAAGAGAATTTAGAAAATACTTCTTAGAGTGATTTTGAAGCAAGGCCTATTTTTCGAAAGAGGTATTTTTTAATTTTCCACAAATTTTCTTGACAATAGGTTCATTTTGATAAAGATCATGGATATGTTGTTAGTACACAATGTTGAGAATGAAGATAGACCCAAGTTTAAGATAGTTTCAGTAAAACCTACTGAAGGAAACCCTAACTCTGCATTGTCTATCACTCTAAACAACATATTTTTCCTTGAAGATGTAGAAAACTATTTGAATTGCAAGTTTTGAGTCAATTGGTAGTGAATATATGAATAAGGATATGGAATTGGTCTTTAACCATGACATGACAGTGAAGGCCAAATTTGAACATTTAAGTTAATTAGACTTGTTTAAGTATCATGTCTATCATGAATTAGATATATATGAATGGACACAAATTATACTGAGTAGGATACAAGATACAAAATTGTGGATGCAAGATAATGTAGTGGACATTTCTACTTATCTTATACATGAGGTAACTAGTCTTAGCAAATAAGGCAGTGTACCCATAGATGAGAAGATCGTTAAGAAGAAAGTAGAAAGTTATACTAAGGCAATATACAATGGGAAGGCTATGGTAATCAGCTCCATCAAGCAAGATGATGTGAGATTTCTTAGTAGAATAATTTCTTATTCAGTTTGTGCAAGCTCCAAGATAGATGAACTTTTAGAACAATTTATATATGTAGCTTATAAGATATGTGTTGAGAAAGAGAAACTAAATTTGAGTGAAATACTAAGGATGCAAGTCTTGGAAAACCTTGAAAAGATTAAGAGGACAAAGAATGGTGTGTTTATATTCCAATCATTGATAAATCACATATTATTTCATGTGCTAAAGAGATTTCCTTACTTTTCAATAATAGATATAATGAGTACTAATAGATGCACTATGGAGAAGATTTTAGAGGTATACAGAAGACAACCTACAGATAAAGTATTGGACAGTGGAAACCTAATTATGAGGACTTTTCAAAATAAGATGAAATGGAGAATTAGTGTTTCACCAACAATTGTAAATAGGTTCAAAGAAGACATTTTTATATTGGTTGACACAAATCATATATACACTCAAGCAGTGGAACCTCGAGAGACATTTTTGGATCCTTTAAGCTATGAGTTGAATGATGATGTTGGAGTTGGCTACATTGATTTATTGTTGAATTTAGAAAAGATAAAGTTGAATATAGATTTGGTACATATGATGAGATTACATAGCATTCTCATAAAGAAACCTGAGAGAAGGTATCTCACAAGAAGGTTCAATCAATAATGAAGAAGGCATTATCTAAGGCCGAAATGATAGAGAGTGAATCTGAGATCATGAGATAGACATTGAAATAAGGTCTACTAAACATACAACCCTTGTCAATTTCAATTGCCAAGACATCTATGGAATAGAGCATTCCATATGCGACAGTGTCTGATGTTCATCCTACTGAGCAAAAGAGAAAATCAGAGAGATTGGTTAAAGTAGTGACCACAAAGACAAAAATAATCAAATAGATGGCTATAGGACCTAGTAAGAACTAGAAAACATTGTTGACAATTGAGTCAAGTGATGAAGAAGAGGAGGAATAGGAAACCAAACAAGCTAAAAAGGTGACTCCAACTAAGCAAGCAGCAAGAAAAGCTCGACAATCATGGAAGTCAAAGATTGAGAAGATTAACACAACAATTTCCAATAAGGAAAATTTGTTCAAATGAACAAGTTTTATTATCTATTTAATAATTTTGAGAAGGATCAGATTGATATATCTACTATAAAATAGATCATTGTAAATGATCTTAGTATGAAGGATATCAAAGAAGTAGTGAACCAGAAATTCTATGAGAGGCTCATTGAGAAAAATACTCATGCAAGAGAAGATCTTGAACTCTGGAAGTCTATGCTATGGACAATCTACAAGACTGATAATGAAGATGAGATTAAGATGTTTTTGAATAACCTCACTCCATATGTGAGGAACAAATTGAGGCCATTTTTGTTCATGGTTGATGAAAAAGATAAATTAAGAAAGGAGACTGTAGTAACTATTAGTAAGATGTTGTCAGAATCAAAGGTATCATCTCCTCCAGCTCCTAGAACCTCAAAAGTGTTAGTAAGTGGTGACATTATGATAATTGATCAAACCAATGCTTCTCTTAAGATTGATGATACCAATCCATTTGGTGGATCTGAACCAAATATACTAGACACTTAGGATGTTGAAGAAATGTTGAGACAAATTGAGGAAGAGAAGAGGCTAATAGAAGTTGAAAAGAAGAATATAGAGGAAGCCAAGCAAAAATTTCTTGAGGATGATACAAAAAGAAATGAAGATGAAGATAATAGAAGAATTGCAGAAGAAGTAAGAAAAAGGAAAACTAAGGAAGAAGAAAAGAAAAGATTAGAAGAGAAGAAAGAAAGAGAGGAAAAGGAAAGCTAAAGAAACAATAAAGAAATAGAGGGAGGATGAGACTAAACCATCTAGTTCATCTACTCCACTCTCTCTTGCTAGTTTTCCTACTAATGATGATGATCAAACTAATCTAATCTCATCCTTATCCAAACTTTTACAAAAGAATGAAATGGTGAAATGTTTGTAGAGATCAATAATGGAAGTGACTGACTAACTGCATAGTACATTGATAGTACAACATATTAATTTAGATCCTGAACTAAGAGCACAGGAAGTGCTAAAGTCTTTTGATGAAGATTTTACTAATTTTTTGAATGTTGTAGAGGCAAAAGCTCAAATTTCCCATGATGCTAACCTGTTTAGCACCATCTGCCAGAATATCAAGAACAACTTAGTCAATCTTGATACATTTATAAAAGAACTTTAGAAATGCTAGCAAGAAGGGAAAGCTTTGTATGTTAAGTGTACCTTATCATACAAACTAAAAAAATATTTGGACAGTTGGATAAAGACTAAGATGAGTGAGTTGGAGGCTTTATCTAGTCAAACCAAGCATCCATCTAGAAAAGTTAATGACTTTGAGAGTCAAGTTGCTAGTGTTCATAGCAAGATCAGGAAACTGGAACTTTAGAAAGAGCAGATATTGAAGAGAACATCTACTTTCAGAGAATCCATTGGTTTGAAGTTATCTATTTTTGAGAAGGAACTAGAGGAATGTGTCAAGGCCAAGGACACATATACAATTTTTTGTATTTAGATATCTATGCAGTTGAGATAGCATCATATGCATTATGTGTAATTATCACATGAAAAAAGTCTAAAAAAGAGACATGGACCAAAGGTATGAATAGTTTGAAGGAAAATTTTGATGATTGTATGAAAATTATTTCAGCATAAGGCAAGGACAACAATTTTGATAGTTTTTGAAAAAATCTTGACATTTTGACCTTTGTCATTGATGTCAAAGGGGGAGAGATTCATGTAAAAATTGTATACATGAGATTCTTGGGAGAAATAAATGTGGCAATTGTAAAAGTCTAAAGTTGAACAAGTTGTAATACATGTAAGGTGTTATTTACTTTTGTTTTTGTCACTTAGCCAATTTTCCCTATTTTGTTGCCATTGATGCCAAAGGGGGAGATTGTTGACAATTGGCTAATTGTGATATGTAATTGTTGTCATTAATGGAAACACATGATGTACATGTTGATAGGAAACCTCAAAAATAAAGATATTTAGTGTTTGGTAATTAGAAAATTGTCTAAGTATAACATGTTGCAGATGTCATATTATGACAAGAAAAGTTACATGGAGATAGTATCCATATTGGTGATGATGTGTATAACCTCAGAAGTTTGTACAAATTGTACAAAATAGAGATAATCATGTTTTGATGATGCAGGATAGGGGAATTGAAGGAAAGAATTGTTTTTTTTTTTAAACAATTACTTGTCCAATTAGGGCCAACATCCTAGATGTTTACTCTAACTTGGAAAAGTGAATTGTGGTCTTAGTCAACCTCGTAGTAATTTGTATAAAGGCATGGTATTTATGCAAAGGACTTCTTGTGATAACAAGCATGCAATCCTTGTGTATTATGTAGGAGAAGTGTCATCTTATAAGATTGTGAAGTGAGAAAACTTTTGTGAAAGTGATATATGCAAAGTTTTATATGAGCTATCTGGTGATCCAAAACCAACCTAAAGATCAGAGATCAAACAAGGAAGAAAAATAATAGTAAATTACTTGTTTGAGCAGTGAGCTCTTCTTGTAGTTGAAATTGCATATTTGGGTAGTGGGATCATCTTGCATATGTTACATTACAACTCCTCATAGGGTTGGAATCTCCTAATAGGAATTGAAAGTCTCCTATTAGGGACTACTTATATTGACCATCCTCTAACAAGGAACTTATATATTAGCATAGTATGTTGTGGGTATCATCCCCACTAGGGCTTTCCCTTGGCTAGGATTTCCCTAGTTAACAAAATATGGTGTTATGAGTTATCTTTGTGCATTTTTATTATTATTGTTTAGCATTACTTTATTACTTTTTTATGCATGGTTTAAAGTAAGTAATAATATCCAATTGGCAACCAAAGTTTGTAGATTACTGATTCACCCACCCCCACCCTTAGTAATCCCTATTTCTAATAGTATTAAGACTATTGAAGATATAGGTCATGTTTAGTATGAATTTTCTTAGAACATTTGTCTAACTATAAAGAAAAATGCATGGTATTGTTAGACAATTTTGTTTGACAAGCTTCAAAGAAGATAGATATGGTTATGTAGACTTAAGGAAGCTAGTTTGAACATCTTAGAAAATGTATAGAGGGCCACTAAACTTAATTTTTAGATTTGGAAATGTTTTGGTAAGTTTTACACTAACAATTGTGTTATCATATAAATAGAGAAGTTATCAGAGGATTAAGATTTTGGTCAAGGAATTATTTTGACTTGTCAACACAAGAACTTGACAAGATAGGGATGACATCCTAGATGTTCCCTCAAATGGGAATATTAGATTTTGAGTTTGAAAAACATGTAAAGAGGAGTAAGGTCGACAAATTACAATTTTTGATATAAAGGAATAACTTTTTGGTTAAACAATGTGTGTAATTGCATTATAAGGATATGATTGTATTATGTGAACTATGACGATACTATATCCATGAACAATTAATGAATAGAGAAAAGTAGATAGTTGTATGAATATCTATAAGAAAGGAGCTACAAGGACTAGTTAGGTATTGATTATATTAGAGCAATCAATATTATTTACAAGATACTTTTGATTAGTAGATCATTCTATGAGTACCATCACCACCAGGGTTTTCCCTTGGTGAAGGCTTCCCTAGTTAACAAAATGTGGTTTTATGAGTTTCCTTATATTTCTCATGGTATTACTTTTCAATTTAATCAAATATGAAAGTTTAAGATTTGTAAATGATATCCATATTAGGGTAGAAATTTGTTTAAAGTGCATAATTGATTCACCTATCCGTCTAGTTATATTAGTAGATTTTATTTTCTAACAATTGGTTTCAGTGAACAATTTCTAAAAAGGAGCCTAACTTCTTGAGGAAGATCATGTTGGAAATATTCAATGTATGATAAGTTATTGAGAGGGGAGGGGTGAATCACTTACTTTAAAACTTTCCTTTAAATTTACAACACATACGTGTATGCTACTACATACATTAGTATTGAAAGATAAAACATTCATCACACAAGAGAACACAATGTTTTGGTGACCCAGAAACCTTCCAAATAGAAAGTAAAACTAAGGTGGGGATGATACCCACAAAACTTCACTACTACAACACTAAGTTGACCTATTAAGGCTTACATTGACCACTTCTGGTGATCTTCCCTATTAGGAGCACAAAGGACTGCTAGGTCCACCTTGTTAGAGGATTTACAAACATACAATGAAGTATGCCCTCGGTTAAGAGATTTTTACAAAGACTATTAAGTCTACCTTGTTAAAAGATTTAGAAACTAATTCACCTATTAGGATGAAGTAGTGGATCTACTTATAACTGATTGCTGATAAGATCCTTTACACACTAATCACTTTATGTGATAGATATGACTTTTTTGCTTCTGTGTTGACCTTGCTACATTCCTTAAACTGCCATTGATAATTCTTCGCATGTGCTTCTCAAAAATTACTTCATACTACTTCAATTATATTTGAATACAATGATATCTTGCAATACATCTTACATATATACCTTTCCAATTAACAAAACTGCAAGGTCGACCAAAATACAAGTGAACAACACATTACAAAGTCAGCCCAATAGTAAATAACTCAAGTTCACTAAACTAACTTGATCACCTTCTGATACTTGCCATCCACTAAATTACATGGCATCATCATGCACTTAGTAGAAGTGAAGGCTTAGTCCATACTAAACACTCAATGTAGTTCTAAACTTGGTGACCACTGGTGACTCGGTACATGTAGTGTCACTTGATAGATACTGTACACTGAGTTTAGTTTCACTTAGTAAACACTACTTCTTCTACTGCTCCATTTATACTAAATTTCCATGACAAAAACTTACTACTCTATAGACACTATGAAGCACGGTAGACATTGAGAGGCTCGATAGACACTACTGATCTTCACATTGCCTATATTCACTCATTCTGCTTGGTGTAAACTCTTGAACACTTCGAAGCTTGGTTAACACTAGAATTCTCGATGAGTGTAGGAAACTAAGTGCTGAGCTCAGTAGCTATATTGATATAGATAAGTGTTGTCACTAATGGAAATAATAACTTAATGCTAAAAGATCACTATAGATTTAGTGGATTTGTAGAAGAGCCTTTAAGAAACTCTTGAGGAATTAGATCTGGTTAATAATGAAAGAAGAAAACTAAAGATCAATCTTAAAGATGCACATGACTTTATTCAAAAGTTGAAAATTTAGATTGAAAGATCAAGATTCAAGAAAAATGATTTACCTATATAGAAAAAGTACTATGAGTGAGCTATAAAGCTTAAGAAGAGAATTAAATCTTGAAAAATGAATTAGAGATTACGGTATGTTTTGATCATGATCGCCTTTTTCTCATTCAATACTTCCATAATCTTAGCAAAAAATGTCATAAATTTTTTATATCTTGTCACCAATTTTTTAATATCTTCTAAAGGATTATAATCATTGTCAAAAGCATTCAAAAATTCAAGAAATTTATAGTAGACCCTCCATTTCTCCTTTTTAACTTCTTATTCTTACAAGGAAAAATCATTCCTAATGATATCTTTAGCGTAATAAAATTTATGGTCATGATGTTTTTCCTTGGTCCTCTTTTTGAAGATCTCATAGAAACCTCAAGATCAGATAACCTAACTTGAGATGTAGTCATCTTATAAGGGTCTAAGAATTTATATAGGAAAATTCATCCCCCTTTTGTGATTATAAACTGATGGGCAATAGTATATGTAGGAAAAATAGTACCTCTAGATCTTCTTTCTAGCTCAGCTTCCTCCAAGCCCCCAATTTTCCATAAGATTTCTACCAGACCAACCTTAAGAGGCACTTGGTAAGGTAAAATTTGAGGGGTTCCTTGTAAACCATATACTCTAAAAATAGTAGAAACTATATAAGGAACAACATCACCCCAATTGTGGGAAAGCTTCAGTCCAATCATGAAGTCCATAGGCCTAATAAATTCTAACAACTTTTGAATCCTTATACTATCATAAGACAATAATGTTCTCAACCTTGATACAAAATGCCTATGAAACCTAACAAAATTGACATTATCCACATCCCAGGACAGGTCTATGCTCCATAACTATATAGGTAAAACCTCTCCCTCACACTCTCTTGTCAGTAGCATTTCTTCTCTAAAATAAGTATCTCCTTTGAATAGTAACATGTGCATTAGCAATGAATGCTAGCCAAAATGATTCTCAACTCTACCTTTTACAATTCTAATTAATTCTTTATAAATTTCCTCAGTTAAAAAAAAGGAAAAATAAAAAAACAACATCAATTCAAAAACATGAAATCTGAACCATCATATACATGAAGCTAACAAGCATATAGCTCTATCCATCCTCTCCAAAACCCTACACAAGGACATGTATACATCTAGGGCACAAGAATTGAAGAATTCCTTCTTAAAAGGATTTGGAGTTGAGGATGTAACCAAAGTTTTACTTCCAATAGTTTCCAAATGTTCCCTAAAATGTCCCTATCTTACATAAACCCTATGAGCTTCATATATTTTCTCCAATTTCTAGAAATCAATAGCTTCATGATATTCAGAGAAAGGATCCATCCCAAAAATTTCATGGATCTCCTCAGTCATTAACTTAATGATATAGTCTCCATTTATACTTCTCACACATCTAGCAAATTAGAGTTAAGACATCTGAATCCATGAAAACTCTGGGTACAACCAATTTCCCAAGATCAAAATTCCAAACATTTCCATGTGGCACAAAAATCTCTCTCTGAGAACCATTTCTTAAAAAGTTGCAACCCAATTTTCGTAGTCTTCACATCCCAAGTCCAATTACCCTTGTCATATAAACCCTTAGCTACCTTCAAGCATGGAGTGACATGGACTATCTTCTTGCCTTGTGTTTAATCATTCGTTTATCCATCTAGTTGTTCTAACAAACCATCACACACATTCCTCTATTGGTAATATGTTTTTCCTATGAAATCTCTTCTTGGTGGAATTTTGAATAATTACATAATTCACCCTACCAACAATTCTTTATTCTTCCATAGCTAAATACACAAATTTAGGAAGGGAATGAAAATTTACCAATTCATGCTCGTAATTCATCAAACATTCTAGACTCATTGCTTTGATAGCAACCTACAAATATCCTTATCTCTATAACTTTTTTCACTTATTTTCACTCCAGAGATAATCTCTTTTTTCATAATAGGATCAATGTACTTGTGAAATATTATTTAAATCCAAATCGCATGAGTGTAAATTAATTCTACATAAATTTTTTTTCAAGAAATGGGCATTCACACCCCATGGACAATTTTAATCACAAACTATTCATCAAAAGGAAATCAAATGATCTAGATTGAAACTTACATTGCTAAGTCACTTTCTTTTTAATGACAGGGCAGTCAAACGAATTGTTTCATGCCAACAAGAAGAAAATTATCGTGCAGGCACTTGTCTTGCCAACAAAGACTTCCCAAACATGTGGCACACTATTGCTATGTCATGATGAGTAAACATCATGCACCTTGGCATAGCTACATAATGACTGCCATCAATTTACTTTTCATCATGTGGCATAGGTTACATTTTATCCTTTCATTATTCTACTATGTAAATGGCCAACCTATGACACATGGCACCACATCGAATTGTCACATTGAGTAGCATCCCAACACTTTTCTTTAGCAACATTGCAATGTCCATAGATCTCCTTTTGAACCAATGGTTGGAATATAAGTTGATCTTTCATATGGCTGGAACTATAAGGGACATGCATCAGAAGCTCACGTCATCACCATAGTTAAACCTTAAGCATGTTCTTTTAACACCATAATGATGACTGTAGATTCATTTTTAGATCAATGGTCTTTGTTTACCTAGAAACTTTCATTGTCTAGCCCACCTAGGACACATTTCACATTCTCGCATTATCACGTTGAATAAATGTCATGCATCTTCTCATAATGATAATGCAATGACCCTTGATTTGATTTTGATCTGATGACTAGAAATACTCACATCTACCTTCCACAACTGGCCCACCAGGGATGCGTGGTGTGATGTCACATTGTCACATCTCTTAAAAGACTCACATATTTCTATAACTACAACTTGATAATCATTGATCATCTTTTGATCTAACGATCAACATTCAATCACCATCTATAGTCTTTTAAGAAAATTCCTCATCCAGGATCCTACCACATGGATGCATATGAATACAAACAAGGATCACATAAGTCTTTTAATCACTTGGACCCCACCAAGGATGAGTGGCATGTTGTTGTAATGAATAACAACAATGCTTCTTGTTGTAGCGACAAGTAATTATCATGACCAAGATAAATAGTATTAAACAAGCCACTAAAACATACATCTTGTTATTCAAACACATGTCCATCATTTACAACACTTATTCCCAACTTCTATTAGTGTTAGGGCCCCACTATGTATACATTTCTCAATGTCACATTGTCAAAATGAGTAAAGATCACACATATTGGAATAGTGATAAAGAAAATACCCTTGATCTTGCTAAGATCCAATGATCTAAAACACCCTTCATCTAATGATCTTGATGGTCCCAAGGGACACATGTCAAATGGTTGCATTCTCATAATGATTAAAATCCTCACACATCTTTATAGATAAAATGAGACAATCATTGATTTAATTATGAGCTGATGATTAGAAAATAATCAAAGGAATGGGTCCAACAAGAGTAAAGAAATACCAAATATTTGAAGAATTAAACAAATTATGACATGAGCCATTGTTCATGAAAAGGGAAGAAATATAATAAAAGCATGAAAAATATAGGATATAATAGCTTTTAAAATTCCCCTCTAGCAAAAAATGAAACCCTTAAAACGATGTTCAAAATTAAAACAAAGCTAAACCCTCTATATGATTGTTTAAGGTTTTAGATGATAAAATTCAACTTTGAAAATTTTCACTGTTGAAAATTTGAAAGTCCAACCTTAATAAAAATTAATGCCTCAGAGGGGCTAACAAGGTCAAGATAATATTTTAATTTGAACTATATTTGGAAGAGTAGATACTATGCCTACACCAATAATTTGTGATCTTAAACAATGACCAATATATTAGTTTAAGAAACATCCATTCATTTCCATAGGAGATAATCATGTGTAAGCATTCTCTCTACTTTTGAATGGATTTTTACATGTAGAACATATCGCTAAATACATCCATTTAAAATTTTATACTATAGGAGATAGTGACATCTTTGCAGACCTGGATAAAGTTTACAACAATGATAAGACATTTAAAAGAAAGGTTGGATATTTAGGTCAACTAAACATTACACAACATATGTATTTTGAATAATTTGATCAACTAGATTGGACAAGAATTATACTAAGAATATTTTATGATAAAATTCTTTATATTGGTAAACAACCTATAATGATCACAAATGACCTTATTCACTAATTGACTGGACCAAGTAATGCTTTCATTGCCCCCATAGCTAAGAAAAAGATTTATAAGTTAGTTGAGACCAATGTTGCACCAGCGTGGGAATTAAGAGGAATGACATTGGATACAATAAGGAAAATAAATGTTAGAGTACTGAGAAAGAACCTTGGCTATAAAATAAACTATAATTTTAGGCCCAATTTAGTTTTGGCTAGATTTCTCTACACAACTTACAAAATGGCAATTGACATGTAGCAACTAAACATGTGAGATATTTTGATTTGAAAATTGATTGAAAATGTCAGAAGGATTAAACAAGACAAGTATACTATTGAAATTATTTAGAATAACTGAGAGGCAAGGTGAATCAATTATCCAAGGTTTGAATATACAAATAAAACTTTTCAGAGCTTAATAGATGCATATCCATATACCCATATCATGCATGCATCCATTAGATCATCAAATACGTTAAACATTTGCATATACCTATCCTAGATAAAAATAAATTTACAGTAATGTAAACATAAAACACCACAAACTCATGCACACATTTTGATAAAAGGATTTTACATGGAAACCCAATTTGGGAAAAACCACCAATAACACGCTACCAAATTTCACTCTTATGAAGTGATGCCTTGTGAAAGGCCAACCTTATTAAATGTTACAATAGACATTGTTAAAGGATTTGAATCACCAAGTTAGGAGTGAGCCTTGTTAACTAACTTTAGATAAATCCATTACAAATTATTGTTAGGTCAATCGTAATCCAAAGGATTTATCTATACTATTACAATGGTTAGAAACTAATAGCAGGACTTGATTTGATAACAAAATACAACCCACTTGTAGATTATAGATCTCTATTTTAGTTCTCCATTCTACCTGGCATTCATCCTCTTTGTCTTTGATAGCTTGTTCACCCTTCAAAAAATCAACTCCTGAAGCCTTCTTTCTTAGTATGGTAGATGTAGATTCATCCCTTTGGCCACCTTATGAAGCAACACCTTAGACTTCTTGTCTTCCTTAGGTTCTCACATATGACAACATTTTTTTCTGGCCTACTATCTCTATAAGTATAAATTTAGACATTTTGTCACTTAACCACAATCATCTATTCTAGGGTTATGTAAGATTCAATGAATCTACCCACTTTTCCATTTTAGTCCGTTCTAGAAACTTCTATAATTTTCCTTCAATTCACCTCAAAATGGTTTATCCTAAATTATGTGCCTCTATCTCATCAAGTTTATCTTCCACATGCTTCACATAATTGAAGAAATCAACTTTGTTAGCTAAGATTTGTCAAATCTTTGATTTAACAAATTTTATTGTCACTCGGCACTTATAGTATTTTGTCACTTGGCCAATACTAGCTCACTTGGCATATAATAAAGTTTACTGATGCTTGACATCAACTAAATTTTACTTGGCATATAGTAAATTTCATTGTTTTCTTTTTTGCATGGCACCTATTGATTTTCACTCAACTTCTACTATATTCTTCTTGACTTGAACTAAATTTTCTCGGCTTGCACTATTTACTTGGTCAATCTTGGCAGACACATTTCTTTACTTGATCTTCTTCCATTCTTTTCTTGAGTAACCTTTCATTACATACTTTAAGTAGATAAATAATGCACTATAGTATCAATGTCTTACATGGTCTTAGTGCTCCTTTTGTACACCAAATAACTCAACCTTTCTCTAGGTGCCTTGTTATCTTTTCTTTTCAAATCCTCTTCATCAATCAAATAAATTGTAGCATTCTAACCAAAAAGTAGCAAGTTTAACATCATTGAAAAAATAATGATTGTTCCATAATAGTTTCTATCAATATAATCTTAATGGTATGTCTCATTATTGATCTCTTTTCTCAACAATCTTGCTTTGAACAATCTAAACTCAACAATCTCCCTCTTTGGCATTGATGGAAAACCAATATCAACAACAATACCAAAAAGAAAATTAATATCTTTGAAGTTTCTCCCTCTATCAATCTATGTCTTTCCTATACATAGGGTAATGTAAGCTTTTTCAGTCTCCTTCAATGTCTCTTCTCCTTCTAACTTACATCTTCTCTTGTTAGGAATTTCTCCCTCTTTTCTATATCTCCCTTTCTATATTGCCCTTTTTCTTTCTTATATCTCCTTGTTTGACAACAATGCCAAATATTTGTCATCTTTTCATTTAGATATAATCAATTTAGGTTCTCTTGAGCTATCACCTTGCATGTGACTGTAAATCTTCTAATTTAGCTCTATTATTACTTTAGGTAGCTCCTAAAGTAAGATCCATTGCATCAAGTTGTAAGATATAACATTCAACTCAGTTGATGTAAGGCATTACTCATTCTTCTCAAGTAGCTTTTGTTAGGAATAAGGTGTATCAACCTTGTATAATTCCTATTCTTATTATTTGTTTTGTAAAATGTATTTCTTGCAAATAATTTTGATGTGTCGACATCTTGAATTTTGTGTAAGGAGATCACAAATAAAATGGTTATGATGGATTCCTATGACACGTAAGAGCTATGTTAGGAAGATTCAATGATAGGTGAGGACATGTGGAAACTAAGATATTTGAGTACTATACACTCTAAATTTTTTGGGGTTCCTATCTTCTTGGAGAATGGTAAAACCCTAATACAATTTACCTTTTGGGAGTAGCCCTAAAGTGAAGTGCATGATATAAGCATTTTTAGGGTTGTGAAGAGATGCGATGCGAAAAGGGTGTATTGTTGGTACTGCGAGTAGCTACTGGAGTCTTCTGTTGTTGATGTTGAACTTGCATTCCAAGTGTATTGTAACCTCGTGTTGAAGATAATACATTGTGCAGGTTCTGAAGGGGTGGGGTTGTTTTAGCGAAAGGTTTTTCCCCATTGGAAAATCCTTGTGTTATGTGTTCTTTTCTCTGTCTATTTTCTATATGCATGGTTGGCTGCAATATTGTTATTTGCATGATATTGAATCTCTAAGTGTAGAAGATTTTAATAGGTTTTGCATCATACTTTCTTTATGAGATTAGTGTAGGAAGCTATTTCTGCACCTAAGTTTTCTTACAGCTTTGGATAAGGGTATCAACCATAGTTTACCTCTAAGATATTCATGTACATCTTTAGGTAAATATTTTTTGAATATATCATCTATCTATTCTTGTTAGAATTTGATAAGATTAATAACCTAGAAAACTAGTGCAAAGAATAAATATCTAAACTATGAATGCAAATGATACAAAATCAAAATAGCATCATAGAGTTAGTCTCCAAGAGAGTAATGCAAATGCTGGAAGAAAAATAGCATTAAGAGGATGCAAAAACAAGAGATGCAAATACAAGCCAAGTAGCATGCTTATATAGGCTAGGAAGAGGGAGGAGGTGGAAACACCAACCAATGAGGAGCAACCATCTATCGGACTAAAGATAGCAAAGTATCTTCCCAAGATAGCTAATGGATGCTCACATGTAGAAAGGTGACACCTCACAACCATTCACCTAATAAGACATGCTTTATTAACCTAAGTGAGATTATCAAAAGTGTAGGAAAAACCTAGCAAAATAGGAAAAATTAAAAACTACACTAACACCCCCCCATAAGAGAAGCTTAGGTGGATGCTAACCTCGCAAAGCTATGAAAGAAAGAAAACGGGTCCTGGCAACAAGGCCTGATTAGGTACCCAATACAAGAAAAAGAACTAGATGAAGGAAACTAAGCCTCCAATCTAGGAAATGTCCCAAAGAGAGGAACAAAAAAAAGCATGAAGCATCTCTGAAGCATGAAGCTGCAAACACTATTAGAAGAAACTGCTGGAACCCCCATTGAAATAGCGCGTGACCAGGTAGAGAAGACAAAGTTTGAAGAGCTGATCAATCAAAGAGGTGACCTCCAAAGGTAGGAATGAATGAGTGTCTATATAGTAGATGAACCATCTCACCGAAATGCATAGGTGCCTAGCCATTGCATCCGCCTAGTACATTATTAACAAAAACTAAATACGTAGATCACTCAACCGAACCAAAGAAGCAATAGAGCCAACAGGTGAACCCCCCCATAATGCTAAACAGGGAGAGGGGTGACAGGAACACTGAAATGCAATGCCAAAAAACATCTACAAGAAGAAGAATCAAGAACACCAATAGTGAAATAGAAGTACAAGCATAGGATAAAGGGCAGTGTCACTGACACACTACATGGGCTAATGTCATGGAAGAAAAATTCACTTGACAAAGGTGGATGAGCACAAAATGGCAAAACATCATGACCCCCCATGGCACTTTATAACTGAGTGCGAGTACAAACAAACACAAGGTGTACAAGATCCCAGATATGCAAAAGCAGGCACTTTATCTTAGTGTGTTTACAGAAAAAGGAATGCAACAGAATAGAAGTATACAATGCTCAGAAGTCAGAAAGAAGAGTGAGCCAAAAGAACATAAGAAGAGATTCCAGGACCTGTAGAATCCAAGTAATCTGCCAGAGTGTGAAAGTGCAAAACTCGAAGGAGAAAAACCCTGGAGCAAAATTTGGATAAAAGACCTCTGCAACTGAATAACTCATAGAACCAGCTTTCCAACAATATCTGGCAAGCCCAGAAAAGAGTTTGAATGAGCGAGATATGGCTCTCAAAAGGCAAAATAGAACATCTGGATTTGACTATCAAAATAGGCAACAAGACTATAGCAAAAATTAAAAAAACCTATACCATCATCTCCGTCTTAGAACCAAATTTCCAACACATTTTTTGGATCAAAAAAATACGTCTGTATGCTCAAGTTATGAAAGAAAAAATGATAGGGCCTCCTCATGAAGAGCATATGCTAAAAGTGAAACTTGGGCACAATAATCAAGGAAACAAATAGTGCTATTGCGATCTACTCAAAAAATCATGCACTTTCAAAAAAAGAATCACCTTGATACGAGGTCGTATGAGAAAGTTATGATCCTCCGAAGTTTCCAAAAGGAGAACTGTGCACAGTCACGGCTGAGAATCTACAATTTCTAAAGAATTCATGCATGAAAATCAAAAAACAACTCTACTAGTGGATAGAGCGAAAAAAAATAGCCAAGTTCATAACAAGAATCATCAAAATCGAAGTCCGTATGAGCAAGAATGAGACATTTGAAAACTGCGTTCAAATCTGCGACTGCCAACGGAGAGGGGTATGGCTGTAGCTTTGCATGCTTGTTTCTTCAAAATATATAGCTTACATGCAAAATCTAAAAGATACCCAGATGGTTTTTCGGGGCTGCAAACAAAACCCATAAAGAGTTTTTCTTGCTAATGTACAGAAGATTTTGTTGTAGTGTAAATCATACGCCTTTAATAGTAAAAAATAGCTCCAAAAATCAAAAAATGACCCTAGCAACTAGAATATGACATGCAAATGTTGGATCAGCTTCTTAAGTCCATCAATGGCATGCTGGAACCTGCAAAACTGATTGAAAACTCCAAATATGCAAGTTGGTTGTCAGATTTGAGATTGAAACCCTAGAGAAAAATCATTTTTGTCAAAACTTTTCTAATTCTCAAGATCATCCAAAGATGCAAGAGAAGAGCATACTTCATTTTTTAAAAAACTACAATAAATTTTATTAGCCCCTCCCGAATCTCTCAAATAAGGAAACTAGAATCTACTCTTGCACATAGAAAAGCTCTGATACCATGTTAGAATTCGATAAGATTAATAACCCAGAAAACTAGTGCAAAGAATAAATATCTAAACTATGAACGCAAATCATACAAAATCAAAATAGCATCATAGAGTTAGTCTCCAAGAGAGTAATGCAAATGTTGGAAGCAAAATAGCATTAAGAGGATGCAAAAACAAGATATGCAAATACAAGCCAAGTAGCATGCTTATATAGGCTAGGAAGAGGGAGGAGGTGGAAACACCAACCAATGAGGAGCAACCATCTATCATACTAAAGATAGAAAAGTATCTTCCTAAGATAGCTAATGGATGCTCACATGTAGGAAGGTGACACCTCACAACCATTCACCTAATAAGACATGCTTTATTAACCTAAGCAAGATTATTAAAAGTGTAGAAAAAACCTAGCAAAATAGGAAAAATTAAAAACTACGCTAAAAATTCTTTTGTATTCACATATTCCAGTCTCACTCTATTGACTTGAACTAATTCTCTCAAGTAATGATACTTGATTGCAATGTTCTTTGTCCTTGTGTTCATCATAGGGTTCTTAGATATATTTATAACACTTGTATTGTCACAATATAGTACCATAGGTTCAGTAATTTCTTTCTTCATTCCTTTAAGTAGCTATTTAATCCATACTATATCGGTACAACTCACTATAGCATCCACATATTTAACTTCAATAGTAGATTGAGATGTATAATTTTGTTTCTTGCTAATCCATGAGACTAATATCTTTCCCAAGAAAAATGATCCACCACTTGTACTTTTTGTATCATCAATATTTCTAGCCCAATTAGCATCTATGTAGGCTCTCAATTCAAATTTATCATTCTTCTTGTAATATAGACCATAATCTTTTGTTCCTTTAAGATTTCTCATAATTCTCTTAACAACCATAAAATAATTCTCCTTAGGATTTGCATAAAACCTTACAACAATACCAAAAACTAGTACAATGTCAGGTCTTCTATGCACTACATCTTGTAACCTACCAATCACAAACCTATATAATGTATGGTTCACCTCAATAGAATCATTAGTCTTTGAAAGTTTATGCCTTGTGACCATAAGAACACTAACTAGTTTTGAATCCTCCATACCAAATGTTTTCAATATTTTCTTTACATATTTAGACTAAATGATGTAAATACCATATTTCACCCAATATATTTGCAAACCAAAAAAGAGCTTAATTTCACCAAACATGGACATCTCAAATTCTTTCTTCATTTCATTTGTAAATTTTTTACATAATGCATTTGGTGTTGGAATATATAGTCCACTAATATAACTGAGAGGGGGTAGGTGAATCAGTTATCCAATTAATATCACAAATAATAACTTTAATCAATCTTAACCATATAAGTAATGTAAACTAAAACCACAACAAGATACTCATACACAATGACAACAAATATGTTAACTAAGGAAACCCTGGATTAGAGGGAAAACCCTAGTGGTGATGGTACCTACAAGAAGATGTACTAATATAAATACTCCTTGTTAGAGGATAGACCATGTTAGGAGATTCCAAGCCTATTAGAAGTTGTGAAAGATAGTTGGACTCACTGGCAAAACAAATTCAAGGTCAAGACCAATGAACCCACTATCCAAATGGTCTCTATATTATTCCTTCCAAAATAATAGAACTAAATTGTACTTCCTTCTTTTATCTCTATCTTGTCAATTGGACTTTTGCTCCTTTAGATCTTGTAACCAAATCTTAAACTGCACATCCAATAATCCCTTCGATTTCTTGCATTTAGTAAGCACTCTACTCCTTTTAATAATTCACACTTGAACACCCATTACAATCAAGGAAAAAAAATCTTTCATTTATACCATATCTTTAAAATAATTCCTTGAGTCGGCCTTGAAGCTTTCCCAATCAATTAAAATAAGATAATTAATTAATTACAATTATAATAACATAGCCGATTCACAATCTATACAAAAATACACACATATGATACTAAGACTTGAGCACTCACTAATCTTGCTACATGAATTTCCTCTGTCACTACTTAACTACACGTCTCTTCATTACATCTCATATGGAGGATAGCCAATAGACATCAGGAACTACTTTTCGAATATTTTGTCTCTGAACTGCTCTTTGTAAAATAGGTACAACTTTTTTAAATCTTTGACTTAGACTCTACACACTTAACCACATCATCAACACACAATGTTGTATATCTCCATGATTGGACATGACCATAAACTCAATTCATTGTCCGTACCATCAAGATCTATGTCTTGTACTCTACCAGTCTTTACAAAAATAGTGCTATGTTGACATCAATGACAAACACAGTCATGAATGTAACATGCACATTATTGGAAATATAGATGGAGTAACTAAGAGGGGGGGGGGAAGGAATCACTTTCCATAGAAACAAATCCATAGATCCCTTAGATGTCTAATAAACTAGTTACTACTATCACTCGTAAACATACAAAAAAATGTTGTAACTCAGTAGATGCAGTGTATGTTAAATTATTAGTTATCTTTAAGCATTCATAATGATTAACATGCAAACATAAAAGAAATAACATGAACACATGTGACACCAAATTTAACATGGAAACCCAATATGAAAAAAACCACCAAGTAATTAGCTACTAATTTTCACTCTTCTGAAGTGAACCCTATTAGGAGCCAACCTGGCTAAAGGTTACAAAACTCACTATTAGGTGTGACCTTGTTAAAGGATTTAATCACCCTATGAGGAGTGGCCTTGCTAGAGGTCTTTAGAACAATTCAAAAGAAATAACAACTTGTTAGAATATTTACAAATGGCTACTAAACCAAATCTATTAGAAGATTTAGAAATCACTACTACAATGGTGAGAAAGTAACAATGAGTAAGCCTGAATGAGACGCAACTAAATTGCTGATACAAATCTTTGTTTTTCTCCACTAGATCCTCTCTAATCAAATAAAAAATTTCTACCCCTTAAGGATATCTAACCATCCTTTAAAGTTTACTCGCACTTTCTTCTTCAATCAATACACTTGCATGCTCACTCATTACACTTTTGAATTCACAACTTGACCTTTTATTTATACTTTACAAATTGTCAAGTCAGCTCATTTACAACTTAAAATTATCAATAATTATTACATTAGTTAGTTACAATAATTACATGATATAATCAAATTTTATTTCCCAAAACAATGAAATCCTTTATTGGCTGACCCTACTCGATAAACACTGTTCCTAAACTGATTTCCTCTGTTAACCAATAGAGGCTCAATTAACACTATGAACTCTGCAAAATACTTTGGAGACCAAGTGGACTTGGTAAACACTAATTTCTTTCATTAGCATTGCAAGCTCAGTTAAGATTGACTTTTGCCACAAAATCCTTTGATGCCTGAGTGAGCTCAATAGAGACTATTTCCACAGAGTATTTTTTAGGAATGCTCGGTAGACACTGAAATTTGCTTTGCTAACCAACTGAGCTTGGTAGACACTGAAGGATAACTTATATGACATTTTTGTAACTTCAAAGACAACACACAATTGGACAATTGTATCCAACAATCTCCCTCTTTGGCATTGATGGCAACACAACATGTCATAGCAGAATGAAATTTGAAAATTTTCTCCCTTTTAGATTTTATGCTACAAACTTCTCAAATGAAACAAACTCCCTCATAGCTTCTTTTTCAAACAAAAAACTCTACCTTAAACAAATTCAAAATTTAAAAATATATGATGTTAAACTCTCCCTCTTTGACAACACATACCAAATGAGTAACAATGTACCTTAAGTACTGATTCATATGCAATGTTCCCATGAGTATGCTACATCAACTAATAGATATTCAATGTGGTTTCTATTAATGCATCACTAAAACTTTATTTTAGTGAGCTTTAGATAGGGGAATGATCCCTAACTTATCTCTTAGATACAAGAATGCATCTTTAGGTAATGGCTTAGTGAAAATGTCAGCAACCTATTCTTTTTTATGGACATATTCAAGGCTAATATCCTTAACTTGTACCAATTCTCTGATAAAAAGATACTTTATTGCAATGTGCTTAGTTTTGGAATGCATCAGTTGATTTTTGGATATGTTAATTGCACTTGTATTATGACAAACCATGACAACTAGTTCCTTGATCTCAATCTCCATGCCTTCCAATAGTTGCTTAAACCAAACAATATTAGAATAATTCGCTGCTGCTGCAACATACTCTTCTTTTGCTATGGTTTGGGATGTACAATTTTTCTTTTTACTTGTCCAAGGTACCAATCTTTTGCCAAGAAAGAGTGATCCTCCACTTGTATTATTTATGTCATCTAGATTACAAGCCCAATCAACATCAATGAACACTTTTAGGTCCAGATTTCATCCAAGTTTATACCATAGACCATAATCTTCAACTACTTTCAAGTATCTCAAGATCCTTTTGATTCCCATCATATGATTTTCTCTGGGTTTTGCTAAAAATCTTTCTACTATACCAACTACAAGAGCAATATCATGTCTTGTATGAACCACATACTATAACTTTCTAATCATTGATCTATACAAGGTTTGATCTACTCTTTTGATTCATCATCTTTGGTAAGCTTTAATCCAGTACACATGGGTGTTCCAACTAGTTTACAATCTTCCATACCAAACTTCTTGAGTATCTCCTTGATGTATTTAGACTGAGTAATGTAGATACCATTCTTGCTCTATTGAATTTGAAGACCAATCAAGAATTTAATCTCTTTAGGTTGCTCAATGTAGACTTCTTCATCAAGAATACCATTGAGAAATGCTAACTTGGCATCCATCTGAAATACCTTAAATCCTTTGTATGTAGCATATGCAAGTAAGGTCCTAACACCTTCCAATCTTGCAACAGGAGCAAAAGTCTCTCCATAATCAATTCCATCTTCTTGAGAATAGCCTTTACATACCAATCTAGCTTTATTTCTTGATACCTTACCATCTTCATTCAAATTATTCCTAAATACCCACTTTGTTCCAATCACATTTTTATCTTTAGGCCTAGGTACAAGAGCCCATGTTTTTTTCTTCTCTATTTGCGCTATCTCTTCATTCATAGCCTTAATCCAACTTTCATTTTCCAATGCATCTTTGACATTTCTAGGTTCAAAATTAGCAAGTAAACAAGTACCTTTTAGCTTACTTCTTGTCATAGTACCTTCAGATTTTTCTCCAATAATCTGATCTGGTGCATGATGTCTCCGAACATACTTGGCTAATATAGGTTCCTTGCCTCTTGAATGAATTGCACTACCTTCATTTTGAGTTTAAACTACTGGCTCTAGTTGATCTATCTATAGCTCGGGTCCTTCAGACTTAGTATGCATTGGCTCAATAGCTTCAGACTATGACTTAGGTCCAAGTGACTTAGTTGTAACTTCTTGCAACTTAGTGACTAGGGAAGACTCGAGAGTACAAGTTACTTGATTAATAGATGTATATGGCAATGTATCAGGTCTAATGAAAAAAAATCTCCTATAATCTTATGGTTCCTTTTTCTTTCTTCTTCAGTCCTTTCTACAAACTCATCAACTTTCACATGTGCACTTTCTATGATTTTGCGAGTAGACAAATTCAAACATCTATATGCCTTACTCTTGCAAGAATATCCCAAAAATATACCTTCATCACGCTTCACATCAAATTTTCCTTTTCTAGATTCTTTCAAGTTGTAACATTTACTTTCAAATACTTTAAGGTAACTTACATTGGGTTTATATCCATACCATAACTCATAGGGGGTTTTGAATGAGTCCTTTAGCTATACTTGGTTCAAGGTATGAATTGCAGTGCAGATAGCTTCCTTCCAGCATTTGACAGAAATGTTGTTTTCAATCATCAGAATCCTCGCACAATCCATGATAGATTTGTTCCTCCTTTCAGCTATTCAATTTTTCTTGAGAGTTCCAAGAGTTGATACCTTTCTTTTGATTCCTCTTTCAATACAAAAGTTATTGAATTCATTGGAAATGAATTCACAACCTCTATTTGATCTCAAAAATTTTAATCTTTTCCTTGTTTCCTTTTCTACTCTAGCCAAATACCATTTTAATTTCTTAAATCCTTCTAACATCTCTCTTAGATACATAATAGTCATCATTGTAGAGTAGTCATCAACAAAAAGAATGAAGAAATTTTCTCTAGTATAGCTCTCAATTCCAATAGGTCCACACAAATCACTATGCACAATTTCCAAAATATCTTAAAACTGGTAGTTTTTACTTTTAAAGCTAGTTTTACCCATCTTACCAATCTAACAATTCTTGCATAGATCAACATCAAGTTTCTTTATACTAGGAATGCCTCTTACTTTCTTGAATTTGCTTATCTTTACCATGTTATCAAAATTCACATGACATAACCTTCTGTGCCATAACCAACTTTCTTCAACTTGAGCAATAAAGCATGAGCACTCACCAAGTTCAAGATAAAAAAAAGTTACCTTTTGTTTTTATGCCTAATCCAATCAGCTTTCCTTTGTCATCCAGTAGTCTTGCCTTTCCATGTATGAATTGCACCTTGAATCTAATATTGATGAGTTGTGCCACACTCAATAGATTATGTTTTAGTCCTTCAACCCAATAGGCATTATCACATACAAGTTCTTTGGTTAATGAGATTCGGTATCTTTCTTTTATGCAACAAGGTTCATTATTTCGAAATCTTTCACTACTACCATCATAGTCTTCAAAATGTTCAAGCTTAGTTTTTTCACTAGTCATATGATGAGAACAACCACTATCTATGATCCATGTATCACTTTTGCTCACATGAGAGATAAGTTCCATCTTATCTTCCTCATCATTATTAGATTCATCTTTCATAGCAATGTAAACAATCTCATCTTCACTATCATCATAATCCTTGGAGTCCTTAGCCATAAAAACATGTTTTCTTACCTTTGTCCTTGAATGATTTGAAATCTTTCTTGCCATTGCACTTGTGAACTTTCTTCTCATCCTTGTTTTTCTTGTTTGGGAACCTAGCAACAATATGACCAATTTCTTCAAATGAAAAATAGATTAGGCGAACCTTACCTTTGTATATTCATTTGCCTCTAGAATATTTTCTTGCTTGTAGAGCTTCAACTACTTCAAGATCACTATCATAAATTTCTTCTGATTGTTCTTCACTTTCTGACTGAGATTCCTTTATTTTCTTGCCCTTTTCTTGAGTGAAAGCTTGGCTTGAAATGAAAATTCAATTTTCTTGGAAGCTAGAATGTAAATTGTCATAGTTATCTAGCTCAAATACTATCAATTTTCCTACCATGGCATCCAAATTTATCTTATGATTTTCTTCACATGTTCTTTCTTGAATTGCAAAAACTCTAATTGCATAAATGGGAAGCAATGTTCTAAGAACTTTACTTACAATAGTTTCATCTTTGATGTCTCCTCCAAAAGCTTTGATTGCACTAACACTTGTTTTGACTCTTTTAACATATTTGGTAATGTTTTCATCCTCTCTCATCCTCATCTAATCAATTTGTCCTCTCAGACTTTCTGGTTCAGCTCTTCTCACATTGTCATCACCTCCATAGATTTCTATCAGCTTGTTCCACATTTCAAAGGTAGTTTTGTAGTCTTTGATATCATCAAATTCTTCATAGCTTAGAGCAGATGCAATGTCTATCATCATGGTATTATGAGTCTTCTTGTCAGCAATATCAGTAACAAATAATTTACTAGAAGGAGTTGTGTATTCTTCATCAAGGTATTTCAATCCTGTATCTCTGATGGAAGCTAGATAAATTCTCATCAATCCTTGCCATGCTGAAAAGTTATCCCTATTAAGCCTTGGAATTTCCATCTTGTAAGACATCCTGATCTTTATCTTAGATCCTTGAAATCATTCTTGCAAGCACCAAAAGCTTTGATACCAATTGTTGGAAATATAAATGGATTAACTAAGAGGGGGGGGGAATCAATTACCACAAAAACAAATCCACAGATCCCTTAGATGTTTGATAAACTAGTTATTGTTGTCACTCAGTAAACATACAAAAAAATGCTATAACTCAGTAGATGCAGTGTATGTTAACTTATTACTTATCTTTAAGCATTCATAATTATTAACATGCAAACATAAAAGAAATAACATGAACACATGAGACACTAGATTTAATGTGGAAACCCAATATGGAAAAAGCCACCAAGTAACTAGCTACTAATTTTCACTCTTTTGAAGTGAGCCCTATTAGGAGCCAACTTGGATAAAGGTTTCAAAACACACTGTTAGGTGTGACCTTGTTAAAGAATTTAATCACCCTGTGAGAAGTGGCCTTACTAGAGGTCTTTAGAATAATTCAAAACAACTATCACCTTGTTAGAGGATTTATAAATGGTTGCTAAACCAACTCTATTAGGAGATTTAGAAATCATTGCTACAATGGTGAGAAAGTAACAATGAATAGACCTGAGTGAGATGCAACTGAATTGCTGATACAAATCTCTATTCTAACCCACTAGATCCTCTCTGATTGAATAAAACTTTGCTAGTCCTTAAGGATATCTAACCATCCTTCAAAGTTTTCTCACACTTTCTTCTTCAATCAATACACTTGCATGCTTGCTCATTACACTTTTGAATTCACAACTTGACCTTTTATTTATACCTTACAAATTTTCAAGTCAGCTCATTTACAACTTACAATTATCAATAATCATTACATCAATCAGCTACAATTATTACATGAAATAATCAAACTTTATTTCTCAAAACAATGAAATCCTTCATTGGCCGACCCTGCTCAGTAAACACTGTTCCTAGACGGATTTCTTGAGTTAACCAACAGAGGCTTAGTTAACACTGCAAACTCTACAAAATCCTTTGGAGATTGAGTGGACTTGATAAACACTAATTTTTTATCATTAACCTTGCAAGCTTGGTTAACACTAACTTCTGCCACAAAATCCTTTGACACCCGAGTGAGCTCAATAGAGATTGTTTCCATAAATTATTTTTCAGGAATGCTCGGTAGATACTAAAATTTTCTTTGCTAACCAACTGAGCTTGGTAGACACTAACTAATAACTAATATGACATTTGTGTAACTTCAAAGACAACACAGAATTGGACAATTGTATCCAACAATCTCCCTCTTTGGCATTGATGGAAACACAACATGTCATAGCAGAATGAAATTTGTAAATTTTCTCCCTCTTAGATTTTATGCCACAAAATTCTCTAATGCAGTAATCTCCCTCATATTTTCTTTTCCAAAC
Source organism: Cupressus sempervirens (assembly GCA_028749045.1). Classification (NCBI taxonomy): domain Eukaryota; kingdom Viridiplantae; phylum Streptophyta; class Pinopsida; order Cupressales; family Cupressaceae; genus Cupressus; species Cupressus sempervirens. Next base: position 898,125,915 of record CM053792.1, read on the forward strand.
AAAAAACTCTACCTTAAAAAAATTCAAATTTCAGAAAGATATGATAGTAAAATCTACCTCTTTGAAAACACATGCCAAAGACAACATATACCAAATGAGTAACAATGTACCTTAAGTACTGATTCATATGCAATGTTCCCATGACTATGCTGCATCAACTGATAGATATTCAATGTGGTTCCTATTGATGCATCACTAAAACTTTATTTTAGTGAGCTTCAGAAGGGGAATGACCCCTAACTTAACTCTTAGATACAAGAATGCATCCTTAGCTAATGTCTTATTGAATATGTCAGCAATCTATTCTTTTGTATGGAAATATTCAAGTCTGATCTCCTTATCCTATACTAATTCTCTGACAAAATGATATTTTATAGCAATGTGCTTGGTTTTGGAATGCATCACTAGATTTCTAGATATGTTAATTACACTTGTATTATTAGAAAACATGACAATTGGTTCCTTGATCTCAATCTTCATGCCTTCCAATAACTACATAAACCAAAAAAAATTAGAACAATTTACTACTACTGCAACATACTCTTCTTCTATTGTGGATTGAGATGTCCAATTTTTCTTTTTACTTGTCCAAGATACCAATCCTTTGCCAAGAAAGAATGCTCCTCCACTTGTACTCTTTCTGTCATCCAGATTACCATCCCAATCAGCATCTGTGAACACTTTTAGGTCTAGATTTTCTCATGAATAATTTATTTAATATGAAAATGATAGAAGGCAGATCTATTATGGATCATTTAAATGAGTTTAATACTATTACTAGCTAGTTATCTTCTATGGGTATTATTTTTGATGAAGAAATTAGGACTCTTGATTTTGTGTTCTTTGCATGAAAGCTAGAATCACTTGGTAATGGTTGTAAGTAATTCTATTTCTAGATCTAATACCCTAAAATTTCATAATGTGATCAATGTTATTTTGAGTGAAAAAATTTGTTTGAAAACCTCATGTGGATTTGCATCAAGAAGTTATTTGAATGCCCAAAATAGATGCAGAAAGGCTGAGATAGGAAATAATCCAAAATTTGTGAGAAATCAAGAGGAAAGTCAAAGGGGAAGAGGTCTCAATCTAGAGGACCAAGAGATTGTTGGTATAGTGGTAAACCAAGGAATAAGAGAAAATATTTTTGGACTCAAAAGAAAAATGAAGGAGATAAACCAATAGGGAATAAGGAGGCAAATGTGGTAAGTAAAAAATCCAAAGATGATGCTTTTCTTCTATTTTTAGAAAGTGTTGATGATTCATTAGTTTTAGATTTTGGTGCTTCATTTCATGCTACACCTCATAGAGGTTATTATATTGATTATGTCCAAGGGGATTTTGGGCTTGTTTATTTGGGGGATAATGAACGCTGTTAGATTGGTGAAAAGGAAAAAATTAAGGTTAAGTAGCAGAATGAGAATCATTGGCTACTACATGAGGTAAGACATGTTCCAAGGCTGAGTAGGAATTTAATTTTAACAGGGCAACTCAATGATGAGGGTTGTCTAGTTAGTTTTAATGAAAAAAATTAGAAGGTTTCAAAAGGTTCCCTTGTAGTAGTAAAAGGTGTGAAAGTAGACACCTTATATCTTTGTATAGATCATATTGTTCCTTCTACTTTGATTGTTTCAGAGAAAAATTAATGTTTAGGAATAGTTGTTGCAGTTGAGCAAGGAGAACAAATAGTTACTATAGATTATGATACAATGTTATGGCACCATGGACTTGGGCATATGAGTGAGAAAGGTATAAACATAATTCATTCAAAGAAATTTTTACCAAGTCTAAAATGTGCTAATATGGATTTCTGTGAAAGTTGTGTATGGAAAAAAAAAAGTGAGTTTTTTGAAGACTAGGAGGGAAAAGAAATCTGAAAGATTAGAGCTCGTGCATACAGATGTATGAGGACCAACATAGGTATCTTCCCTTAGTGGCTCTCATCATTATGTTACATTTATTGATGATGCCACTAGAAAAGTATGAGTTTATTTCCTTAGATAGAAATTTGATGTATTTCAAACTTTTAAGAAATAGAAATGCTTGGTTGAAATGAGACTGGTAAGAAATTAAAATGTCTTAGATATGATAATGGTGGTGAGTATTGGAGTCATGAATTTGGATATTATTGCTACACTAATGGTATTTGTAGAAATAAAAGTGTTTCAAGGACTCCACAGGAAAATGGAGTGGTTAAACACATGAACAAGACTATAATGGAGCATGTAAGAAGCATGATGTTACATGTTGGGTTGCCCTTAAAAATGTGATCAAAGACTATCAATAATGTTGTATATTTGATTAATAGAGGTCCATCTACTCCTTTGTGTTGTATTCTAGAGGAAGCATGGGCTAGTAAGAAGGTGAGTTATTATTTTCTCAAAACCTTCTTTTATGAAGAATTTTCTCATATAGATTTTGAAAATAGAACCAAGCATTGATGAATTTGGTTATAGGCATTGGGATTTTGAAAATTGTAAAATTGTAAGAAGTAGGGATGTCATATTCAATGAGAAAGTGTTGTACAAATATTTGTTGCAACAACATGAGAAAAAAGAAGATGATTACGTAGTGCTAGATGATCTCCAAAATTTGATATTCCAAAAATTCCTCATGATTTGAAACAACCCCAACAACAAATACCACACACACCAATGAATGTTAGATACTCAACAAGGATAAGTAGACCTCCAAAAAGATTTTGTACTTCCTTGTATTCTATTTTACTTACTAATGTTGGTGAACTTGATTTTTATGATGAAGCTGCACATGTGGATAGTAAGATTTAGTGGGAGTCTACAATGCTAAAAGAAATGGACTTCTTGCTAAAAAATAAGACTTGGGATTTATGCAAGTTGTCTGAAGGTAAATGGGCTTTATATAATAAATGGGTTTATAGGTTGAAAGAAGAGGATGGAGGTAACAAACACTTTAAATCTAGGTTAGTAGTAAATGAATTTGCACAAAAAAAGACATTAATTTGATGAGATATTCTCTCCTATTGTAAAAATGACTTCTATTCGCATTGTTTTAAGTATTGTGGCTACTAAAGATTTTTATTTGAATTAGTTTGATGTTAAAACAACCTTACTTCATGTTGATTTGGATGAGGAGATATATATGGGATAGCCACATGGATTTGAGGTCAAAGATAAGGATAACTTAGTGTGAAAATTGAAGAAAAGTTTATATGGCTTTAAGCAAGCACCTCGGCAATGGTATCTAAAATTTGATAGTTTTATGTATGAGAATGGATATGGTAGGTTTAATTTAGATCATTGTGTTTATTTTAAGAGGTTAGATGATGACAAGTACATTATTTTATGTTTATATGTTGATGATATTCTCGTACCTAGGTCTAACATGGATCACATTAAGGGGTTGAAATACAAGTTAGCACATGTATTTTCTATGAAGGATTTGGGGGTAGAAAAAAATATCCTTGGTATGAAGATTTGTAGAGATATGAAGAATAGGAAATTGACATTATATTAGACTGATTATATTGTGAAGGTGTTGCAACATTTCTCTATGGAGAATGCTAAAGCTATTAGCACAGCTTTACTTGGTCATTTGAAGTTGACTAAGGAGATGTGTCCCAACACACAAAAAGAGGAGGACAAGATGACTAAGTTATCTTATGCCTCAGCTATAGGAAGCTTAATGTATGCTATGGTATATACTAGGCCCAATATTGCACATGCAGTGGGAGTCATTAGTAGGTATATGAGTCATCCAAGAATTGAGCATTGCAATGTAGTTAAATGGATTCTCAGATATTTGAGAGGGACATCCAATAAGTGTTTACACTTTGTGGGCTCTACTACTGATTTACAAGGTTGTGTTGACTCAAATTTGGCAAGAGATATTGATACCCAACGAAATACTATAGGTTATGTATTTAGTGTTGGTAGGGCAATAGTGAGCTGGGTTTCTTAGTTGTAAAAGGTTAATACTTTATCCACTATAGAGGTAGAGTATGTTGCTTCTACAAAGGCAACCAAGGAGATGATATGGCTTCAATTCTTCTTGGAAGAATTAGGAAACCCTCAAAAGGATAATCATTTATTTATAGATAGTCAGAGTACCATTCATCTTGTGAAGAATTTAGCTATACATTCAAAGATAAAACACATACAGTTGCAGTATCATTTCATTCACTCAGTTTTGGATGATGGACAGTTAAAGCCAGACAAGATACATAGAGATGATAATCTAACAGATATTTTTATAAAGGTAGTAACAAGGGAGAAGTTGAACTCTTTAGTTTTGATTGGTATTCTAGACTAAACATAATAAAAGAATAGCAGAGTCCAAGACGGTTTGATATTCTAGTGGGAGCTACATGTTTAGTAGTGCTATGATTAGTCTCCAAGTGGGAGGTTATTGTTGTGGAGATTGATCAGTCTCCAAGTGGGAGGTTATTGTTGTGGAGATTGATTAGTCTCCAAGAGGAAGATTATTGTGATGTGGAGCCTAATTAGACTCAGAGGTTTATTTGCTGTGGTTTTCTCACCATATTATATCTACGAGGGTTTGGGGGCAACAACCTTATAGGTCCGTAGGGTAGTGCCCTAGGTGTGATCCTTATCATAGGATAGGGTGGGGTTGAGGGGTAATGCCCTCATAGGATTTTTTGGGGCAATACCCTCAAAGCCAAAAATGCCCTTATTTTGTAAAAGGCATTGACTAATATTTTTCCTGTTGGATGACCTATTCTAGCCCTAATTTTGTAAGTGGAAAAGACTTGTATAAAAAGGCTTAGGGTTAGCGATTTCATAATTTAATGGTGATATTGTAGATTCTAATGGTGGTATTGAGTTTTAAGGGATTGTGGATTGTAATCACTAGATAATAATAATATTAGACTTTTTGTTGGTGGATGTAGCCCAAAGATTGGGTGAACCACATTAAATCTTGGTGTCTTGTGTTCTTTTATGTGCGATCTATTATTTTTTGATATTGATTATATTTGCATGTAACTATTTTTCTAAAAGAGGATAATCCTAAGACTTCAATTCTCAAGATAATCCCCCAATGTAGTATCATCAATATTCATGGTAACAATCTCCCCCTTAGGCATTGATGGCAGCATAGATGAAAAATTATCTAAGTTCCAAGAATACCAAGTAATACTCCATCGTTGCTTTCCTCATCAACTCAAATTCTCTTCATCAATCATTTCTTAAATATTCTTACTTTCTTTCATGAATATTTATAAATCTCTCTAAAGAGATATCTCTCCCCCATTGCTTAATCTCTTAGGAGTTTTCCCATACATATCTCTACCTTATTGACATCAATGTCAAAGGAGCCAAACTCAACACCAAATGTTACATACCAATAGCTAAATAGCTGCTCCAAGTCATTAACTAGCTCAAGTGTAGAGAGACATTGTACCAAGTATCAAATACAAAGAGTCCTCAATGAATTAATACATATCAGATACTCCCTAATATAGGAAGCATCATCATTCAGTCTAGTCAAATAATAGTGCTTTGTACCACTGGATTGATGCACTCTCTCCATCTCCTACTTAGAAGTAGGTAGGCGCATAACCCCAAGCATACCTCTTAAGTACACAAATTTAACTTTAGGCAATGGATTCATAAAGATATCTACAATCTGATCTCCTTCTCTGATGCTTTCTCTCTCAGCATAGGATACTTAGTAGATAAATGTTTTGTCTTAGAATGCAACACATGATTCTTAGACATACTCATTATACTTGTGTTATCATAGTAAATGATAATAGGTTCTTCAATGTCAATTCTGATATCCTTGAACATTTTCTTCATCCACATAACTTGATTATAGTTATTTGTTGCTACAACATACTCTGCCTCAGTAGTGCTCTATGAAATACAATCTTGTTTATTTCTTAACAAAGAAACCAATATTCCTCTAAGAAAGAGTGCTCTACAATTTGCACTCTTTCTATAATCCATACTACCTACCCAATCAGATCAATATATGTGCAAAGTGTGTAATCACTTGATCTATCATGCCAAATTCCATAATGAGTTGTCCCTTTTAGATATCTAAATATTCTTTTAACTCCTGCAAAATGATATTCCTTAGGGTCAACTTGAAATCTATCTATAATCCCAACTGCATTTTCTATATCTAGTATGGTGTAAGTGAGATACTACAAATCACCAATCATTAATCTATACTTCTTCTATTCCACTACAGGTGTCTCATCTTTGTTGGATAACTTGTAAACAGTTATCATAGGTGTGCCAACGAGTTTGCAAATTTCCAAACCAAACCTTTTCAACAAATCTCTTATGTACTTAGTTTGTGAAATGAATATACCATCATTATTTTGAATAATCTGTAATCCTAGGAAAAAAATCATTTCGCTTATCATACTCATTTCAAATTCATTCTTCATATCCTTAGCAAATTTATCACTAGCTTCATCATTGCCTCCAAAAATGATTTCATCAACAAATATTACAATGATCAATAAATCTTCTTCAACTTCTTTCAGATATAAGTTATTATCTATTGTACCTTTAGCAAATCCAACCTTTGCCACATAACTATCCAAACTTACATACCTAGTTCTTGGTGCTTGCTTCAAACCATAAAGAGATTTATTTAATCTGCATACCATGTATTTATCTTCTGATAAAGAAAATCCTTTAAGCTAGTCAATATAAATCTCTTCTTCTAATTCTCCATTCAAAAAGGTCAATTTAACATCCATATCATAAACCTTAAATTTCTTTTTTGTTGCATAACCTAGGAACATCCTTACTATTGGAACTCAAAATTGAAGCTCGAATTTTGAGTACCATTGAGAAATTAGGTCGTATAAATGCTTTTTGATGCCTATGTACCTAGCTATAATTTTGAACCCTATTTGGTGTTTAATGCTTCTAGCACCTTGAATTTAATGTTTCTATGTGTTCCATGAAGTTAAATTGTCATTCTGAGCCATTTCGTGAAGTCCTGTTTTGAGCAATTGTCAAATCTGCATTTTCAACTATGTCAAATAGAGACAAGAGTTTGTGTTTGCAATTGAATATCTCACACCTACTAATGTTTCATGACTCACTGATTTGTGAGTATTTATTTTCCATACCAAAGAGCCTATGTTTCATATTTTGAGTCGTTTCAAGTTCGTTTGACTAGGTTTTGAATTCCTCAAAGTTGGTCATTTATTGTTGTCATGCTGATGTGAATTGTTCAAAATTATGGGAAGCCCTATTTGACGAGTTCTAACTTTTGACTAGTTGACCCAAATGAGAAAATTTCTATTGCATCATATTCTAGGGGTTAGAGACTTTCTATGTTTCAATTTTGAGCTAATGATGAATCCATTTGATCAGTTTTCAAGCACAATTTTGTTTATAATTTATAAAATTTCACTAGTGTCATGAAATGAAAATTGGTTGGTACCCCTGTTCGTGACATCATAATTCCTAATCTATGATTGGTGAAATCAAATGGATTGTACCAGTATGTTGTACTCTACATCTACACAGTTTTCTAGGTCCATTTTGTTTGCAAAAAATGTTTTCTATTAGTGTTTCCAATCATTAAATTCTAAGTAGCCCACTTTGACCCCTCACCATTTTCATCTTGTTATTTTTCATGAGCCCAAATCATAGATTTATGCTTTCCTCATGATAGAGAATCAACACCCCAATTTTTGTGCCCTCAAATGTTAGTTTACCCAATTTTCAAAGCCAAATTTGAATGTTTTTTTATGGTTTTCTAACATATTTTTGTGCAAGTAGTTTTGAGCGCTCAACTTTGTTGGTCAATATCTTTTGACCCCAAATTTTTCATTTGACAAGATTTGACATGGTGCAAGAATGTGGAACAGAGAATCAGTGGGTCAAATTTCAAAGTTTGGTCAGTTGTGTCAGGATAAAACCATAGACAGAAATAAAAACTACATGCAAATATAACCAATAATAGAAACATAATAGATCACACAAAAATAAACACAAGGCACCAAGATTTAATGTGGTTCACCCAGTCTTTGGGCTACGTCTACCAAACAACAAGTCTAATCTTATTACAATATGGTAATTACAATCTAATTAGAATCTGTAATCCCTTATAGCTCAATACCGCTGCAAGAAGCAATTTCGCATCACACTATGAAACAATCCCTAACCCTAAGCCCTTTCATAGGGTACCTTGGACATCTTATCCTCATCTTCCTATGTCTTAGGACACATCTCCTTAGTCAATTTCAAATGACCAGGTAAAGGTGTGCTAACAGCTTTAGCATTCTATATAGAGAAATGTTGCAACACCTTCTCAACATAATTAGCCTGAGAAAGTGTCAATGTTCTGTTCTTCTTATCTCTGCAAATATTCATACCAAGGATTTTTTTTTGTTGCCTTCAAATCCTTCATAGCAAATGCATGTGCTAACTGGTGTTTTAGCCCCTTAATATGATCCATGTTAAACCCAGCTACAAGCATATCATCAACATATAAACATAGAATAATGTATCTATCATCCTTCAACCTCTTAAAATAAACACAATAATCTAAATGTCACTTGTTATAGCCATGCTCATGGATAAACCTATCAAATTTTAGATACCATTGCCAAGGTGCTTGCTTCAGGCCATATAAACTTTTCTTCAATTTGCACACTAATTTCTCCTTACCTTTGACCTCAAATCCTCGTGGCTGAGCCATATATATTTCTTCATCCAAATCATCATGAAGGAAGGTTTTTTTAACATCCAGCTACTCTAAATGCAAATCTTCAGTAGCCATAAGACTTGAATTAGTATAGATAGAAGTCATTTTAACAACAGGAGAAAATATCTCATCAAAATCAATACCCTTTTTTTGTGCAAATTCTTTTACAACTAACTTGGCCTTAAATCTTTTCTTACCTCCTTCCTCTTCTTTCAACCTATAAACCCACTTATTTTGTAAAGCCTTTTTACCTACAGGAAACTTGCACAAATCCCATGTCTTTTTCTTTAGCAAAGAGTCCATTTCATCTTTCATTGTAGACTCCCACTGAATCTTAGTATCCACCTACACAACTTCATCATAACTTTAAAGTTCATCAGCATCAATAAGTAAAATAGAATACAAAGAGGGAAAAAATCTTTGTGGAGGTCTAATTTGTCTTGTTGACCATCTAACATTCACTAGTGTGTGTGGTATTTGTTTTTGCGATTGTTGCACATCATGAGGAATGGCTAGAACATTAACTTTTGGAGTATCATCCAACACTACATAATCATCTTCTTTCTTCTCATGTTGCTACAATAGATCTTTGTACAATACTTTCTCATTGAATATGACATCCCTGCTTCTTACAATTTTCTAATTTTCAAAATCCCAAAGCTTGGTTCTATTTTCAAAGTCTATATGAGCAAAAGTGTCACAACCGAAGGTCTTGAGAAAAGAATAACTCACCTTCTTACTAGTTCATGATTCCTTTGGAATACCACAGCCCAAAGGAGTAGAGGGACCTCCATTAATAAAATATACTACAGTATTGACATCCTTCACCCACATGTGTAAGGACAACCCAACATGCAACTTCATGCTCCTTGAGCACTCCATTATAGTCCTATTCATGCATTCAGCCATTGCATTTTCCTATGGAATCCTTGGAATAGTTTTTTTTGTCTATGAATACCATTAGTGGAGTAATAATCTTCAAATTCATGACTCCAATACACACCACCATTATCATATCTAAGACATTTCAATTTCTTACCAGTCTCATTTTCAACCAAGCATTTCCATTTCTTAAAAGTTTGAAATACATCAAATTTCTATCTAAGGAAATAAATTCATACTTTTCTAGTTGCATCATCAATAAATGTAACATAATAATGAAAGCCACCAAGGGAAGACACCTGAGCTAGTCTCCATACATCTGTATGCACAAGCTCTAATTTCTCCTCTCTTTTTTTCCTTCCCAGCCTTTACAAAACTCACTCTCTTTTGTTTTCCATACACAATTTTAACAGAAATCCATATTAACACATTTTAGACCTGGTAAAACTTTCTTTGAATGAAGTAATTTTATACCTTTCTCACTCATGTGCCCAAGTTTGTTGTACCATAGTGCTATATCAGTATCTATAGTAGCTATTTGTTCTCCCTGCTCAACTGTAACAATTTTTCCTAAACATTCATTTTTCTCTAAAACAATCAAAGTAGAAGGAACAATATGACCTATACAAAGATATAAGGTGCCTACTTTCACACCTTTTTCTACTACAAGAGAACCCTTTGAAACCTTCCAATTTTTATTATTAAAAGTAGCTACACAACCCTCATCACCGAGTTGCCTTGCTGAAATTAAATTCCTACTTAGCCTTGAAACATATCTTACCTCATGTAGTAGCCAATGATTCCCATTATGCAACTTAATCTTAATTTTTCCCTTTCCAACAATTTGATAGGGTTCATTATCCCCCAAATAAACAAGCCCAAAATCCCCTTAGACATAATCAATGAAATAACCTCTATGAGGTGTAGCATGAAATGAAGCACCAAAATCTAAAACCCATGAATCATCAACACTTTCTAAAGATAGAAGCAAAGCATCCTCTTCAGATTTGTTACTTACCACCTTTGCCTCCTTGTCTCCATCTGATTTATCTCCTTCATTTTTCTTTTGATTCTAACAATCTTTCTTTTTATGACCTAGCTTGCCACAGTACCAACTGTCATTTGGTCCTCTTGATTGAGACCTCTTCCCCTTTGACTTTCCTCTTGATTTCCCATTATTTCCAAAGTTATTTCCTCTCTCATTTGTTCTGCCCCTGCTTTGTGCATTCAAAGAACTTCTTGATATATATCCACCTAAGGATTTCCTACAAGTTTCCTCACTCAAAACAACACTGATCACATCATCATATTTTAGGGTACTAGATCTAGGAATAGAATTACTCACCACCATTACCAAGCCATTCCAGCTTTTAGGAAAAGAACAAAAAATCAAGAGAGCCCTAATTTCTTCATCAAAATTGATACCCACAGAAGATAACTGACTAGTAATAGTATTAAACTCATTTAAATGATCTACAATAGATCCACCTTCAACCATTTTCATATTAAATAAATGCTTCCTGAGAAATACCTTGTTTGAAGATGAGGGCTTTCATACAGTGTCACTAGGGTTTTCATCAACTCTTCTGTCGTCTTTGCTTTTGTAATATCAAATGCAATTGATGGTGCTAGGCATAATTGAATGCTTCCAAGTGCCTTTCTGTCCAAAAGATCCCATTCATCCTTTGACATAGATCCTTGATTCTTGGCTTTGCCTTCCAATGGCTTCCATAACTCCTTTTGATAAAGATAGTCTTCCATTTGCATCTTCCATAATTGGAAGTTCTGCCCATTAAACCTATCAACCCTCATCTTACCCTCATCTTCCATTACTCCCACTCAACCATGAGACTCCCACTTAACTGTGAGACTTTCCTGCAGAAAATAACTAAAAGACAACCTTGCTCTAATACCACTTGTTAGGATAAAACCACAGATAGAAATAAAAACCACATGCAAATATAACCAATAATAGAAAAATAATAGATCACATAGAAATGAACACAAGGCACCAAGATTTAATGTGGTTCACCCAATCCCTAGGCTACATCCACCAAATAGTAAGTCTGATCTTATTAAAATCCAGTAATTACAACCTAATTACAATCGGTAATACCTTACAGCTCAATACTGCCACAAGAAGCAATGTCGTATCACACTATGAAACAATCCCTAACCCTAAGCCCTTTTATACAAGTATTAAACTACTTTAGAGTTATAACATGTCATCCATAAATTAGCCATAACTTTAGTGGAAAATCTAGGAATGGTGAATCTACGAATCCTGATAAAATAGGGCCCAAAAATTATGGAGTATGTACAATACTTTCTTGATTAGTCACCACAATCTAACAAGTTGTTTGGATTAGTTTTTAAAGCTAGTCAAAGGACCTCCTGATGCAAAGTTGATAGTTTTCAAAAGCATGTAAAATGAGCTTCAAATTTATTTCAGTGGTTGAATTTGTTTCAAATCAATGCGGAGGGTGAATAAGTTAATTTTGCACCTCATTCATTCAAAAAGAAATTTTTTTTTTGCCAAACCCACTTTGGGGCCCGACTAATCCTATCAAATTGATATGATATTTGGAGAAGTTGGTTTTCCTATTCATTTCAACACTAAAAATATCTAAAACCAAAATGTCATTCTTTAAAAAAATATCCAAAGAGATGCAGGATATTTTTAAAAATCATGGCTTTGAAGATTGAATGGGTTTGGGTTCTAATTATAATGGCTAACAAAGATAACCAACATTGCTTTAGTGTGGACACAGTTACAAGTGAGTTTTTGGGTTGGGCTGAAAGAATGAATTATAAGTATTCTTCTATGTCTACTCTTTCTCCTTAAGAGGTTGGATCTGATGGCTTTTCTCATACCAATCAAAATACAAATCTCAACTTTAGTCATATCCAACTGACTGATGATTTCCTACCAACTTATGCTTTAGACAGTGATTGTCACTTCAAAACTCAACCATTTTGAAGCATAGAATAATACATTCACATGAGGGATATTTATGCATGTGATGTTGATCAACTATTACAAGCCCAATCTCATCTCAGACTTCACAAACATGTTCTTGGGATTCTCACTGTTTCTAGTCTGAGACTGCAATTGCTCAAGATAGAGGACACCAGAGCAATAATCATAAGGAAATGAGTTTGGCTCACCTATTTGATCACCTATCAATTAAACTATTAGGACTTGACTATAATGATACCAAAAATGCTCATAGGAACATATGAAAGGCAATAATGAAGACACATTCATGCCATGAAGAGGAACTAGAATCAAGAGGGTGCAAAAAGAAGCTACATGAGGACACACATTGGATCAGACTTCGTCAAAGGAAATCCTAGAGCTTAAAACCTAGAGGAACTTGATCAAGCTCTCTTCATGTACCTTGAAGGAGATCCAACGGCTATGTAGAAACAATACTTTGTTGATCGATTGCCAACTCTCAACATATTTCCTTCTAGGACAATGCATTTTGAAGCCTCCCCACTGGCCATCTGTAAGGAAACTTCTATATTACAAGCTGAAATCTTTGCTTTAGAATCTGCCTACCACATAATTTATCACAGAAGAGGTCCCCAACAACTCAAGTTTGATTCCTAGACTAATGTGAAAAAATCAGAGAACATGGAGGCTTCTAACTAGATGGGTAGAAATATTGGTACCACTTCCAAGGAAATTACATTGAATAAAGTCGATAAGGATGTAAAGCATGAACTCGATAGGAAAGGCCCCACATCAACTTTTGATCTAGAAGGGACCAAAGAAACTAACCCTAAGATTATAAGAAGATTGGCTCAAAATAGAGAGGCAGCTCGAAAGAATAGAGTGAGGAAAGAATGATAGTTAATGTATTGAAAATGTAGAAGCTGCCATCAAATTCCTAATGTGTGAATTAGTTTCATTGGTAGTGGTGGGAAAAAGGATGCCATCAAAGCCAATAAACACTCCAAGCCACAGGTCCAAGAAGATCATGCCAGAAAAGTATAATAGGGCATGGCTTGAGAGGAGGAAAAAGTGACATTCATTCCAAGTAGGGAGGATGCACCTTTAGGAAAGAAAATGGCAATTTAAACAAAGGAGCACCTATAGATTATAAAAGAGGTAGTCCCACACAAAGGAATATTCAATGATGAAGTAAGGGACACACCTACAAAAAACCCACACAGCAAGCCAAGCCTCACACAGTGTTAAGAAAGAAAGACATGATGTATAAGAAGAGGGAGCCACCAAAAAAAGCACATCAAAAGCTACTGATTAAAGAAAAGGAAGGGAGCTGAGAGTAGAGATGAGCAGGAGGAACAATTTCAAAGCATTTAGTCTGGCATTGAGTGGCTATAGTCTTCCTTGAGTGTTTAAATACTAATCAACATTCATAATATGATGTCTAAAAGACATCAACTTTTACAAGCCAAAGAAGGCATGCAATGCATGGTGGAGGGTCCCCGTCGACTAGAGGCAAGGTAAAATTTTGAATAGGCACGTGGATCTAGGTACCCATGTGGATGAGAGATGTTGACATGGAATCTGAGCACCCAGATGATGCCACATGGAAAATCCAATGAATGTCACTATGTCGCTATAAGAAAGATGCATGATGGTTAGCAAAGTGACATAGTGACCATTGAGGTGGCAACAACATGTGGCACCAGGTAACAGTGAGGTGGCAATGACATGGACAGATGAGATGCTGGAAAATTCACCATAATCCAATGGTCACCATGTCACCATTAGAAAGTGGGAGAATTTTTAGCAAGCAACATGGCAACTTGCTGAAATTTTTTGAAATCCAGCAAAGTTTGTGAGACAGAGATGTGGGTCCCACCTAAGATTAGACCAATAACATGATGACACATGGCACCCTTGGAGAGGTTGAGGGGATATAAAAAGAAGTTAAAATTTTTAAAAAGGCCCGGTTCCTACATCCAATCTGTAGTTGAAAATTTTGATTTCAAATAATAATTTTCTATAGTTTAAACTATAGAATATTTTCAATTTTAATCTTTTAATTGCAAAGCCATGAATGGGAGCCCAATTTTCAAATGGGTATAATAGGGGAAATTTTTTCTCAAAATAGGCATTCCAATATACCATTGGAACTAAAATGATCTGAGTTTTCCAAATCTGAGGTCAATTTTTGTACAAGTGTTCCCTACTACACGATACAAGGGGTTTTATCCTTAGGAGTGATTTGTGTGTTCTAAGGGGTATTTTGATTATCTAGTTGCATAATTCAATGAAAAAACATTTAAAATATGCTCAAAAGGTCTTATATGCAATATGTTTTGATTTTGTGATGTTTTGGCATCAATTGATCAAAATTGACACATCCAAAATCAGTTATGAGAAATTTTTCTTTTGCTGAGGTTTTTGATCCTAGAAAGGAAAAATAGAATGGGATATGATTAGCATTCGAGGAGATAAGGTAGAGAGATTCTTTTTAGCTTCTTGGGGGAGAATTCTAAAGGGACACATGTTAGTTGCATAATTGATCTGGGAATTTCTTCCTTTCTATTTATTCTTTCTTCTTCTCGTTTGTAAGAGTTGGAAAATATTGGAAATTTCTCTGGAATGAAGACATTTAGTAAAATTGGCCCTAGAATTGATGAAGTTTGAATGGAAGATCTGGGATGTGCTAGTTTCAGACCATGAAGCTTTTTCTTTGGCTGTGACACCCCCTTCCCATCCCATCAGTTTCTCATTCCCACCATTTTCTCTCTTGTATGATAGCATTTGTTCATTGTATAGTCTAGTTTATTAGGTTCTTTATGAGTTAATGTTATGTAATTTTATGTATTATTTCAAGGAAATTAATACACAGTACAAAAAATGTTGAGTTTCAGTTTAAATTTGGTCTCCTTTCTTAGTGAGCTGTGATGTTTTATGATCTTTGAACAAAGAGCCTAGATCATAGTTGTAGTCCCTTAAGGCTATATGTTTCTTCATTGTTGCTTGTAATTAAAAGAATTATGTAAATTCTTTAGGGAAATCAACAGGGTTACAAGTTTATTGAGGAGGATATCAGGTAAGTATGAGACTTAGATCAAACATTGATATCCAATTTACAAGGTAAATGGATAGATCTGGAGTCTTGGTATAAGATATGTGTTCTAGATATCCAAAATGCATGAGGGAGATTCATGAATTGCCTAATGTGAGGCACTAATCTGTTACAAGATCATAAGTTTATTGTTCATACCTGGTCTTCATCCACTTTCCCCACTGACATAAAATCAAATCAAATTCAAATCATTTTTACATTTTATGTTGAAGAGCTAGAATAGATTACCCTCACTCATCTTATGAATTTCATAGATTCACATTTAGCTACTACACTGCTTTGTTACTACATAGGTCATTAGGAGAAATAAGGGTTTTTATTTGCTTTGTTGTGATATTCAGGAATATGTTTTGCACTAGTACCATATTAATTGGATCTAAGGTTCACCTGCCTAGGTTTTGCAGAGCCTAAAGTAGAAGAAGGGTCTAGCCTTATAGTTGGTCTAGTGTTTGAAATAGTATGTTGAAGATGGGAGTTAGCTACCCTAAGATGTACCATATTCTCATTTGGGTAATTTAAAATCTATAACATTTTAAAACACCAACACTTACTACCTCCATTATTGCTATAGGTGCATATGTTTCATCATAATCAATGTCTTCTTGGTATGAATAACCTTTACAAACAAGTTTGGCCTTGGTTCTCACAACTTATCCTTTCTCATTCATCTTATTCCTAAAAACCCATTTTGTTCCTATCACATTCTTGTCTTTTGGTCTAGGAACCAACACCCATGTATCATTCTTTATTATTTGATCTAATTATTCCTTCATTTCTTGGATCAAATGATTATCTTTGATTGCTTCAGTTGCAAATTTGGGTTCAACTTGAGATATCACAAATATCTCCTCATTTACTTTGTTCCTTTTCATAACATCTTTGTCTTTACTTTCGATTATCTACTTAGGAGGGTGATTCCTTATCAATTTATGTTAGGAGTAGGAGTTGACATATCAACTGTTACCTCTTCTCTAGTTTCATAATTATATTCTCCTCTATGCTTAGAAGTTAGCACATCATTTTGGAATTCATTGTTAGTCTTAAACAATACTTTAGTATTCTATTAATAATCCCAGAGTTATCCTCTTCTACATCTAAATTATAATGTACCATCTTTTCTTTGGTTCCAAACTTTTCATTAATCCTTACATTTGTGCATTCAATTATTGTCTTAGTTCTATAGTTGAAACATCTATAAGCCTTACTTTTCAAAGAGTAGCCAAGAAACATACCTTCATCACTTCTTGGATCAAACTTACCAATGTCATCATCTCTCTTAATATAACATTTTCTCCCAAATATGCTAAAATATTTGACTGATGGTGAATGTCCAAACCATCATTCATAAGGTGTCTTCTCCATACCTTTTCTAATCTATACTCTGTTTAGAGTATACACTACTATATTTACTTCTTCCCTCTATAATTTCTTAGAAACATCATTGTCAAATAACATTTCTCTAGCTACCTCTACAAAAGACTTATTTCTTCTCTCAATAGTCCCTTTTTTCTCAGGTGTTCTAGGTGTAGATTACTATCTTTTGATTCCATTTTCTTCATAAAATATGTTAAATTCTCCTCCTCTATCAAATCTCAAACACTTAATCTTTACAGTAGATTCATTTTCAACTATATTCCTAAATATCCCAAACTTCTCAAAAGCTTCATATTTCTCTTTCAGAAATGCTACCCACATCATTCTAGTGAAATCATCAACAAAAATCATAAAATACTTTTCACCATAGAATCCTCTTGTTCAAGAAGGACCACTCAAATCAATGTGAACAAACTCCAACTTCTCTATGGTAGTGAAATTCTTTCTAGGGAATGATACTTTATTCTACTTAGCCAAAATATATTCCTTACACACAAAATTAGTAGGATTAACAATCTTAGGCAAGTCTCTAACAAAAAAAGTGCTACTAACATTCACAATGTTATCAAAGTTTATGTGACACAATGGTGTAGGAGTACCTACTCTTAACTCATGAAACAATGTACCTAAGAGTCCTAAACATTCTACTTAGGTTAGTTTGGCACATTGATTTAATTGTAAGGCCTAGTTCCAAGATTAGGCATGATTATGAGCCCCTAGCTAACTAAGGTAAAAAATGGACAATAAGCCTAAAAATTAATAGTATTCTAGGTTTTTCCATCTTTTTAATATTTAGATCCATATTGGATCATGCATAATGTTTGGACCAAGTTTCATCACTAGATTTGCAATTTTGCAAATTTTAAAAAAGTTGCTCTAAAAGTTGTTAGCAACTTTTGAGAAAATTTCTTAAAAGTTGTCAAAAACATGTAATCACTTCTCTTGATAGCTAAAATATTTTAAAATCATCATGCAACTTCTAGGAATGCCATGCAAAGCCCTCATAGGCAAGTGGTAGGAAGAATAATGTATTTTGCCATTTGAAATCAATAAAGAAAACAACATTTCTCTACAAGACCTATGTTTCAAGCCATTTTATGGATTGGTATAGATGTTGGGACATGTCCTATTAATCTAAAAATTTGGAGCATTTATTCTTCTTTCTTTTTCAACAAGTCTCATGCTTTGATCAGGTCTAGTGTGGAAGATATCAAACTTTTACTTTCCTAGAATTCGTCCTTAAAATAAGCATCCTAGTAGGATTGGGTTGTTTTGGCACATTCCACAATGGAAAATTGATGCCTCTTGGTGAAATACAAGATACACCAATGTAATTTCAAAATTTTTAGGTTAGAAGTGTTAAAATGCAGAGGGCTAGATTTGTCACCATACCCTAGGAGTGCATCTCTATGTGTACACCAAACAACAATTAAGGACATTCATCCTTAGATCTTGGTTGGGAATTCATCAAAGCTTTAAATCTTAGATTTTAGGTTATTTTACATGGCCACACATGTCTTCATGCTTTTTTTGAGTTTTGGCATAGGAGAAAGAGCACTTGTAGTGCAATTGGAGCACTAATTAGGCCTATCAACTTGGTATAATGTTGCAATTGTAGAAACCTCTATGCATTTACATCCTTTGGTGCTCTGGCATGTTTCAAAAAACCCAAAAGGGTATCAAAACCCCTAACCAAAACATCATCTTGTTTTTAAAAATCCAAACTTATGATCAAATCTCACTCTAGGAAGGGCTATAAGCCAAATCCTTCAGTTGTGAAGCAACTTGGTGTTATGGGTTGTGTTTGAAGGAAAGAATAATTGATTAATGGTGAGTAAGATATAAATAGGCTAGAATAGTGATTTTAGGCAACCACTAGTCTCTATATCGACTTTTTGGGGTTTGATCTCTCTTTTTGTTGAAGGAATCCAATAGTGCATTTGTGAGAGTTGGTGCGTAGGACCTTGGTAAGCCTAGTGATTAGGTTACCTTGACTTTTTTGGTTGTGATAACCTTCTTTAACCCCCTTTTCTATACTTGTGATAGGTATTTGGCACTTGGACCCTTCACCTTAGGTGTTGAGGGAATTGAAAGCATCACCATTTCTTATTGTTTGAAGGCATTTGTTATCCATTGTTGCACAACAAAATCTTATATGCCACAACCAATTATTATCCACTTTAGCTACTAAACATGTCATTTTATTAGGATTCAACTGAAATAAATTACCTCTAGATCTAGTACTAGTTCCTATCATCTTACCATCTTTGTCTTTGATAGTGCAGGTCTTCTCAGTAAATTGCAATTGATAACCTTTGTCCACCAACTGTCCAACACTTAATAAGTTATGCTTTAATCCATTGACAAAATAGACATCATTAGTGTTAATTTTACCATCAAGAGTAATGGATCCAATTCTAGTTATAAGATAGGCTACATTGTTACCAACTCTATCAATACCTCTTGATCATGATTCTTAAACTTAACAAACTTATTTATATCACCTGTCATGTGATGTGAACAACCACTATCAATTATCCAATCAAACTTCTTTTCTACTTGGGTAACTAGGGCTCTTTCTTCTCTAATTTTTCTATCAAGATCATCTTCCTTGATAGCCACAAATTATAATTCATCATTACTCTCACTTTGATCTTCCTAATTATATTCTTCATCTTCATTAGCATATAGTCAATTTCTATCTCTATCTCTTCTAGGGTTAAATCTCCCTTTATACTTTTTCTTTCTTTTAGGACATTTAGATGCATAATGACCAAATTTATTACAAGTCCAACATTTAAAGATTTTCTGACCATCTTTTTTTGTTCTGACAAGAAGGGTTATTCCTTCCTCAATCTTCTCGTCTTCATCAGCTCTGCTATTGCAAGTAAAATCTCCATGGGTGCTTACACTCCTCATCAAATTAGGTCAAATTTTTAGGGAACTAAAAGTTTTTTTGACTCTTGCAAGTTCACCAGATAGTCTTAGATTTGGTTCTAAATTTTCTAATCTTCCAAGTAATGTTTCCTTAGTGAAATCCTTAGTGCAATGCATCACTAGTTGAATCATCTATGCTATTGGCTTGAATGGTGGTGTCAAATGTTTCAAGATCTTCCAAATGAATTGATCATCCTCATTGGTTCCATCATGAGACTAGATACCTACAACCATTTCTGATATTTTTCCAATATAACTTCTTACAGATTCATCTTCCATAAATCTTTCATCTTGAAATGCACATATCCAATTATGTAATCTCATTATCTTTGCATGATCATCACCTTCAAAAGTAGATTATAATGCTTTCCAAATTTCATAAGATATTACAAGTTATTTTACCTTACTGTACTCAATCTATGGAAGTGTTATTAGTAGGGCTTCTCTTGCTCTCATGTTACACATGAAATGATCTCTCTCTTCTTCACTACAACCTTCAAGATCTTCTTTTTTAATGACTATCTTCTAACTTTTTGTCAAGATCTAATATCCTAGACCCATTCATAATAGATGAGTCTTCATATTCTCCTTCCAACTATTATAATTGGCCCCACCAAATCCTAGACTATCCTTCTTGAACATATTCATGATTGATCTCCCAAAACTGTTAAGCTTTTCCTTCAAGGACCTAAAGCTCTGATACCAATTGTTAGAAAATATAGTCCATTGATATAACTAAGAGGGGGGGATGAATCAATTATCCAATTAATATCACAAATAATAACTTTAAATAATCTTACCCATATGAGTAGTGCAAACTAAAACCACAACAAGATACTCATACACAATGGCACCAGATATGTTAACTAGAGAAACCCTTGATCAGAGGGAAAACCTCAGTGGGGATGGTACCCACAAGAATATGTACTAATATAAATATTCCTTGTTAGAGGATAGACCCTATTAGGAGTCTATTATAATATTCAGTACATATGAGTCATTGTTAGGAGACTTTGAATCCCTATTAGGAGTTGTGGAAGACAACTGGACCCACTGCCCAAACAACTTCAAGGGAAAGACCAATGAACCAACTGTCCAAATTATCTTTGCATTATTCCTTGAAAAATAATAGAACTAAATTTTACTTCCTTCCTTTGTCTTTGTCCTGTCAACTAGACATCTACTCCTTCAGATCTTCGTTGCCTCACTTTTCATCCTCTACCCAAGTAGTAAAACTATTTTCTTGTGCCTTAGAATTTTCATTTTTGTATTTGAGTCTAGTTCTAAGCCCCCTTAGGTGGAATGAGTCTCCATTATATTTCTTATTTTCCCCTTCTCTACATTTCATAGCCAGGTGGTTTTCCTTTGTGTCAAAATGATCTTGCGGGTAGGTTAGCTCCTAGTCTGATAGAAATTCATGTTACTCATACAAATATAATTTAAAAAGTTATATCTTCTTGTGGCCTATCATTTTCTCAATGAAAATAAAAGCTTACAAAAATTTAGAATTCGTCTTCTCCTCAATGGGTTTTCAACCCATGAAGATGATTTTTCGCAAAGAGCATCAAATGAATCATACGGGTCAAAGTAAAGAAATAGTGAGGTACCCTTTGTAAAATTCATGTTCCCTTTACAATTACTTGCCTCAAAAATCATAAAAGATTCATCACAACTTCCATAATTGAATTTAGTGAAAAAAAGAAAATTGTCTTCTCCTCAGTGGGTTTTCAAATCATGTGAAAGACAAAGATTTATGGTCACCCCTCATGAAAATATTTTTACAACTCTCTAAGAAACCCTAATTCTATGATCAAGTGGTCCATTAAAGACATAATGCAAATAAAATGGAGAAATCATGAGCATATACAGAGAAAATATAGTAGAGGAACATTGAAGACCAAGCTAAAAAATCAATTGAATGAGAGAACGTATGCTATTAGCCAGTTGAAAAGTCAAACGCTTACCTATCATATTGAGTCTTGTTCAATGAAATTTAAATGCATCTCACTGACCATTAGATCAAAGAAGATCTATGAAGGTTGTTATGTCACTATGTGAAGATGTACAATAGTTAATTCATGCAACATAGTGATATGAAGGCATGTGTCTGGTGGCCCATCATTTCTCACAAAGCACTGTCAGAGTCTAGTCATGAGGTGCCATGAGGAAAAATAGTCTGATCTTAGACAATAAAGTACTACCACATATATTTCATGAGGTACATAATTGAAAGGTGAACCCGTGATGCAAAGGAAAATTAATCACCATCAAATTAAGATGAATCTACATTTGTTGCTATCTCTCTATGTAGAGTTGCTCGACCGTTATTCATAGCAACATGGCAATGGATTAGCACATGTCTTGTGGGGCCAAATTTAGTTTGTGATCTGCAAAAGGTAAGTGGGTTCTAGATTGGTGTACTATGATTGTATAAATTCTCTGACAATGACAGAGGTGGGTTATTTTTGCAAGTGCTATCAGATCTTAAAAAATCAACGTTTCTCACTATGTCACTATGGAAAGATATGTAGAAGTTAGTCTTAGCAAAAAAGTAACTAGATTGGACCCACAATTTGTGCGCATAACATCCCAAGATGATAATAGAAATAATGTAACTATTGTAGGAAAGAGTTAATGAACAAAATTCAGCTCAATGAATATTTTCCCATGAAGTACTCTAATGTTAACTTCCCAAAACTTGAAGGAAAATGGGAAAGTAAAAATGGGGAGATAGGAAGATACTGTTGGGCCAACAAAATAGTGAAAAGACCTTGAGATATTTGTTAAAACCATGCATTTACTATTTAAATGGATCTCTCCTTTAATTCATTTGTGTGGCACAAATTCTAAAGATTAACAAATAAATTAAGGCTCCCATATATATGGAAATATGAACAGTTAACAAACTACCGCTCTTTTTCTTGAACTATTATTCTATTAATGTGCATATTTTTTTTAAAAAGCCAATATTTTTTGCATTAGCTATCCCTCTCAGTTTCTTTATTCAAAATTTATTTTCAAAAGAATGGCAACTAGATTTGCGGGTTTTGATGGGTTGAGCGAGATCAAGTTCCAATTGTAGAACTTCACAGATACATCCCTTCATTTTTATGACATGAAGGATTTCCAAAGGAGAGTGAGGTAAGAGGCAATCCGTCCCATTACCAAGAAGCTATGAGGATGTATGCTAGTCAAGGTAGCTATTTTTATGGTTGCTATCTAGGATCCCAAATTAATCTATGAATGCATAAATCATTACAACCTAGACACTAGAAAAATCGTATTACCAAATGACATAGTGTTGATCTTCATTGATAGTCAAACTATGGTGAATTTCCTTCAAGTTTTAGAATGGGAGGAATTTTCAGATTTGAAATTTGGAGGAGCCATTTCTAAGTTCTCCATGAAGAAGATGATTTGGAGAAAGGAGATCATGCAATCTTGATTCCAAAAACCATAGAGCACCAATGGTAAGGTCCCTAAGACTCTTTTTGGTACTAATCTCAAGCCTGAGATTGTCAACATCTTGGTCTTCTTACAAAAATTGAAAGGTGAGGTAGAAGCTTTAAACTTTATTGAGAAATATTTCTTTTTGGTGCAAGTCATTTTCTCTAATACCCAATATATTGATTGGGCTCATGAGGTAAGCAAGATTTTGTCAAATGTTCTTTCTGCTGCAAACTTCTATAACACATTCTATATGTCATCTTTCCTCATTTACATGTTAGCTTCTCTACAATTATGGCTAGGCCTCCTAAGGGTGGAAAATTTTCCTAATGATTTGAAATCTTATGAGTTCTACTCATGTTTACAATTGGAAAATAGTTATGCTGAGTACATAAGAGTTAATGGTGCATTCACCATGAGAATTTGTAAGGAGCTCCAGGGATGTCTAGAGAGGAGAATCAGTCCTAAAGCTATGGTGTCCATTAGTCAATTTGGGAGTTATTTCATCTAGTTCTCATCCTTTTCATATTTTCATCTTGTAGCTTTTGATGGTTTCCCCTTGAAGCTACCGAGATATCGTAGTGATATGATCATGTTGATCGAGATTGTGTGGCAAGAAATACAAGTGAGTGTGCTAAGAAAGCATTTGAAGAAGAAAGGGAATGAGTTTCCTATGAAGGTGGGAGCTTTCAGTTTTGAGTCTTGTTCTGATGTAAAGAACATTTCTAAAGTTGTTTGAAATGAAATATAGGTTGGAGATGTATAAAGTCTTATGGACTATGTTTGATCTAAATGGGTATGCAAGAGAGGTGTTGTAGATTGGAAGTGTGATCAAACACATCACCACCATTAAAGACTACTGGGCCAATTTCAAGGATGAGTTTGAGAGTTGTGACCATGCTTTCACTAGGCTTATAGTGGATCAAGTGAAGATGTTTAAAGTTAATATTGATGTTGAGGGAGTAGAAAATGATGTATAAAATATGTACAATAACACATATCTAACCAAGCTAAGAGGCACTCTGATAAGCTTAGAACCTTATGAAGATGTAGGGGAGGAGATAGATATCATGATGGCCTAGATTATCAAAAGGACCAGGAAATGGGTCGAGTGGACCACAACCAAAAGAAGTCAAAGAAAAAGTACAACTACACAAGCTTCTCCAATAGTTGTAGCAACTTCCTCATCCCAAGGTGGTAAATTGGGTGCAAGTTTGGCCATTACCCAAGGGCCGACTCAACCATTAGATGGAGGTGATCAACCTCTTGACAGAACTATTTCCATATCCAAGACTTGTCAAGATGGTTCCCTTCCAGTGATTGGAACCCAACCAAAAACTAAGAAGAAGAAGGTAGAAGAGCCCAAAGATGGTATAGTTATTTTTCCCATCTTGCCTCATAGCAGCCCAATTCTATTTGTAAGTGTTGCACTTCTCCTATCGAGTAGCCCTCAAGTGCAGGTAGTGGATCTAGAAGATTTAGGAAGTAGTGATGGTGAATCTACTAAATTAGGTGAAGCAATAAAGAAGACTTCAGAGGTAGAGAAAGTTCAAGATCCTTCAAAGCTCATTCCATAGGTCCCAAATAATCCCTTCTCTTTGATCATGAAAAAAATCACTCTGGTTAAAAGGAAGATGTTAAGTATAGACTCCCTCAAGATGACCTCCAAAGTGATAAGCATAGATTCATGGTTGGAGAATACTCTAGATAGGAAGAGAAAGAGGTAAGATGAAGGTGCCCCCAGCAAGGATAATTTATCTATTGTTGTCCACTCTAGATTAGCACTAAGGTTAAGAAGTAGAAGACCTTGTCTATCCTTAGACAAGACCCTAAAATAAGGCATCTAACAATGGAATTTGGTAGATCTTGGGGAGGCCAAACATCATAACAAGGTTGGATTATAGAAGTCAACAAATGAGGTGATTGAAGGATAGCTAGAAAGCCTTAAATTGTCCAAGGTTAGAATGAAGGAAAAAATTCAAGAATTCAACAACTTCATCAAGCAATTGTAACCCCATTGGCAAGAATCTCTAGGATGCCTATTACTAGTGATCCTACTATTGTAGATGTTCAAGCACTCATCTCTCAACTTCAAGAAGAAAAACACTTTAGGTAGATCAATAAAGAGTGGAGTGGGAAACTCAAGTTGGAGGGACTCTCCATTATAGAGAAAATTGGAAATGTTATATTGAGGCTAGAAATAGAGAAGGATAATGTTACAACAAACAGAGCCACCTTAGCTACAAAGAAAACTAAGAGTGAAGATTGTGTCTCTCTATTGAAGATGATTATCCAAATGAAGACTAAGGAGGCTGTTGAAGCAAATATCTTGCTCTAAGGGTATGAGCCTCTATTTTAGTGCCTTCAAAGCATGTAGTTCAAATCCAAAATGATCATGGTGGTAGAGGAAGGGCTTAAGGAAAATAAAACTAAAGTGAAGCGGGATCAAGATAGAGATTATGAACTCCTAGGAGGTTTGCATATAGACTTGCAAACTAGTGGGCAAGGAAAAGAAATCATTGGAGTAACTGTCATGTAGAAAAATTTATCCAACTTCATAGATAATCTGATAGATATATCTTTTGGTCATCAAAATTAAGTTTTTGAACTCTAGAAACTTGGTGGATGTGTACATGTGGCCATGGAGGAAATGCATGACCATTTGAGTGCTGTCAAGGATTTGGCTAGAGAACATTCTAAATGGCTCTTAAGATATACTAATGTACGTGTTCATAGGCATGAAGAATTAATTCCAATTATTGTTCTCACTAAAGCTTATAGGAAAAAAGAAAAAAAGGGAAAGAAGATGAAGTGATTCATATTCCACCTCTTTCTTATTTAGTTTTAATCATTGTAATGGGCAAACTAGCTCCTTGTCATTTGTCATTTTAGAGGAGATGAACTAATTAAACTTCCCTTGTAATGATCATCTCAAAATCCTATATGTATTGGAATGAAATAATAATATAAGGTTGGCTAATTTTTGATGTGAGATACGTGATGTTGCAAAGCCAATTGAATGGTATTTTATGTCAATTATTTTTTGTTCCACTCTATTGAATGTTGATTGTAAGTTTTCTCTTTATCTAAATTAAAACAAGCGATGAACAAAACTTCATTCCCCTATTTTGAGATAGTGAGTTGAATATGATGAGTACTATCATCATAGGTTCAAGAGAGATCCCTTAGGTGTTTTTCTTCAAGTTAATCTTCCTTTCTCTGTATTTAGTTTCTAGATGAATCAATTTAGTATCACTTAGCATCCAATATTGAACTGTTAGGCCTAATAGGTTCATAAGATGTGTGAGTTCATAAGCTTAATTAATCCCCAAATATCATTTCTTGCCTAAGTTAGTTCTTGTTTAGGCCTAGCTCAATTTACCACTCCTATTCTCAGATTATGAACATACCCCATTTTAGATTTAGGAACAAGCATAATTCATTGTAAATCTACAATAGGGAATTGGACCTTATAATTCAGAGGAAAGTTAGTCTTTTGAGAAGCAACTTTCCAACTATTGTAACCAAATATTGCTCACAATATGGGTATCTAAGAGTTAAATAAAAAAGAACAAATCTATTTACCAAAAATCATGTAACCAGATCTCAAATTGTACATCCAGTAATCCATTGGATCACTTATACATAATCAGTAAGAACTCTACTCCTTTTTGCAATTTGCACTTGAACAACGATCACAATACTTGAACACCCATTATAATCAAACTAAAACTAAAACTGATCATTACTGACTAAACCATGGATTCCTTCAACCAAAAACACAAAAGCTTGGTACTCTATTTCATTCAACAAGTTACATGGATCAGAGTGTAACTCACCTTATGCCTCCGAATATGAAGAGTATGAAAAATCTGATTTATCCTCACTTGCAACATCAGTGCACCATATATTAGATTGAATATATGCTGCATTTTCTTCATATTCTAGCATATGATTAGATCCCAAATAATAAGAATTATCATGAAATTGCATTACTAGAATGTATTGATCTAAATCTAATTCTTTCTCAAATAGCTCACTAGGATAAACCGTTTCATTACTATTTCTCTTATCACGTGAGCTATCTGAACTTATCTCAACCTTATGAAAATAGGAAAACATTGAATCAGAAAAAATTCTTGTCTCTCCATTTTCATTCTCATCATAGAATTTGTTATGTGCATTGACATACAAATTGCTATCACATACACCCCCCAAACCTGACATAGCACATTTTGAAACTACATCTTTTTCAACATCATACGTAGGGAAAATGACTTTACCGCATGAATTTTCATAACATGTCAAAGCACAAGCATCCTTAGATAGATTAGAATACCTTTCAAAATCATGAGCCAAAAAATTGGAAATCTCATCAACACTTAATAAGACTTCATCCCTAATTTCATCTCCTTGGCTGAGATCATTATCTGGATAGCTTGATACATTTGTAACAGCAGGCTTGTTAGTAATACATTCTAAAAAATTAGAACTCTGATCATCACACACATCTTCTTCTTTAGACAATACCTCAACAACCAACATCATAACACATTCACATTTACTACTAGAAGAAAGACTATCACTGCTATCACACTATTCTTCTTCTTTACAATCATCATCATAAAAAGATGAATCCAAATTATGCATATTATCAAATTGCTGGTTACTATCCTCTAATTTATAAAATTGAGAATCTTCATATTCATTATCACTTTCAACAGACTCATTGCATTTGTTAACATTCTACTCATTAGCCTTCAAAACACTTTCAACCTCCATGATAAAATCTTGGATTTCACTAATCTTATCTTGGCTAGCCAATTAATTGAACATGGCATAAAAACTTCTAAGAGTACCATTGGCCATGAAGACTCCTTAGGTTTGAAAAACTTGTCAAGATTCATAACTACTGATTTGAACTTCATATAAATTTGAAATCCACTAAGACCCTTGATTGTATTTCTTAACATTAAAATAGTCTTATCATGAATCCTTCTTTCCAATCTAGCAATATTTGCACGAACACTTTCAAGAGTCAGCACATCACTTTTAGACCTAGACTCAGAATCCATCTTATAAACTTTTAAAACTCTACCTCTACTTTCTTAGTGCTGAAACCACTAAATGGAGGCATCCATTTTTACCATTCAACTTTCATGAACAACAAATACATGAAAACTGAAAATACCTTTATGTGTTGCTGCTGACCATTGATTTGTTGACTGGCATAGGTGCAAACATGAAACCCTTCACACCACTGATCGAATCCTTTGTAGATTCACCACCTCCTTGAAGAGGAAAATGAAATCACAATAGTGATTCACCTTTTTAAAATTGATTAATCTAGAAAATACAAGCAACCACATAAGAAATTAATCAAGAAACTTATAATTTGTCTTTCCCAACAAACTAGATCTGCCCACAAATACTGAAAGCCTTTGATATTAAAACAAATCATGCATTGGTACAGAGATTAACTTCAAAGTTTCCACTCACACTTAGTGAGAAAATATTCAAAACAATTTTACCATTTGTAAATTCTAAACCAGACTTCCAGTATGGAAAACTTGTAGATCATTAACACCTTGAAAAGAGACTACACTTCATAAATCAATTCTTGAATCTGAAACTTTCTTAACAACATTTGCAAAAACTAAATTGATTGAAGATAGACTTATAACAGTCATAGAACACAATTTACATTCAATTCTCACAACATACTGTTGTCCATGAATAAAGCTTAACTGGGGAACATAAAACATCAACAAAGAAATGGTAAACACCTCACACAACCCTGTTGTTGTAGCATATCCTTCCTATTGTATTGAATCTTCTTCAAATTCTCAAGGTTTTTCTACCATTTAGATTCAATACAAGTCCCCAATAGAGTCACCATTTTGTTGGTGTTTTAAAATGTTACCGGGTTTTTAATTATCCCCATGAGAAATTGACACATCTAGGGGCAGCTAACTCCCATTAACAACATCATTTCAGGCACTGGGCCAACTATAAGGCTAGACCCTTCTTCTACTTTAGGCTCTGCAAAACTTAGGCAGGTAGACCTCAAATTCAAATGATACCATACTAGTGCAAAAACATATACCTGAATCTATTAAGCAGATAAAAACCCCTTAGATCTCCTAGTAACTCATGAAATGACACAGATATGTAATAACTAAATGTAGATCTAGAATATTCAAGAGTTGAGTGAGGGTTAAACAATTAGGTCCTTTAACATAAAATGTAAAGATGATTTTGATTTTGATTTTATGTGGGTGGGGGAAAGCGGACTAAAACCATGCAAGGACAACAACTCAATGACCCTATATCTTATTAGTGCTTGATCCATTGGGCAAATTCATGAATCTCCCTCATGCATTTCAATATCTGATACTTATTCATATATTCAGATATGTGATCTATCCATTAACCTTGCAAATAGACATCAATGTTCATTTCAAATCTCATTCTTACCTGATATCCTTCTCAATAAACCTGCAACCCTGTTGAATCTTTGAAGCATTTACACAATTCCTTGAATCATCAACAACAATGAAACAACATATAGCCTTAAGGGACTACAAAAATGACCTAGGCTCTTTGTTTAAAGATCATAAAACATCACATATCAAGTGAGAATGGAGACAAGATTTAAACTGAAACTAAACCCTTGCTGTTCTTTGTATTTATTTCCTTGAAGTAATACATGAAAATGCATGAAATTAACTCACCAGCTACCTAATAAACCAGATTGTATAATGACAAATGATGTCATACAAGAGAGAAACTGGCGGGAATAAGAAGTTGATGGGATGGAAAGGAGTTATCACAGCCAAATCATAGCTTCATGGTCTAGAACTAGCACATCCTAGGTCTTCCACTCAAACTTCATCAATTCCAATGTCAATTCTACTAATTGCCCTCATTCCAGAGACTTTCCAATATTTTCAAACCCTTACAAAAGAGAAGAAGAAAGCATAAATAGAGAGGAAACAATTCCAAGATTCATTTTGCAACTGACATGTGTCCCTCAGAATTCCCTCCTAAGAAGATCAAAAACCTCTTTCTAACTTCTCCTTCTAACTAAAAATCAAATCCCATGATTCTAGCTCTTAGAAGCATAAAGAATATCAGATATTTGGTGATTAGAATGCAACTGATTTCTGATGTTAAAATGAGTCACTAGGTAAAAGTAAAAATCAGTTCAATATGACTTTAAGAAGCCAATAAAACATTTAATAATTGATTTTCTTCATTTTTAGGCTCCAAAAGATTCTCAAAACTGCCCTGTAACTAATTTAGATGCTCAAAGATTAAATTTGCTTGTTCTGTTGCCAATACCTCAGATTTCACAAACTGGCCTATAACTTGAAATGGTGAAGACCTGTGCATAATCTAACTCTAACAATGGAAAGTTCAGGCTCTCCCGGTTCCAATGATATATTGGAGTGCCCAATTTGGTTAAAAATTGCTCTAGTTATGGCTATTTGAAAATTAGGCCTCTAATAGGGAACTTAGTGTGTTTGCAACTTTTTGATTTTAAATTTTCCAAATTTAAAAATGCCTAATGTTGAAACTTTGGAAAATGACCCTTTTTAAAAATAAAAAGGGTCTGATGGCCACATTCTGAAATAAATAATAAAAAGCTATATTTCTTATTATTTTCCAAATTCCTCCTCTCCTTTGAATTCGGGGTCAACCCCAGGGTTAACCAGTGCCACATGTCATCACATGATTTTCTTGGGTCTACACAATTGGTACCATGTGTCACATGCCACATCATCGTCGCTACCTCACTATACTAACTTCCTCGCAACTCTCCCATAGCGAGTTAACAGCAGCCATTGGATTCACCATGTGTCGCAATCTTTTTCCATCTGAACTCATCCATCTTTCACCAAATTTTTGGGTTTTTCTGGCGACTCGCTATGTTGCTAGCCAGATTTTTGAGATTTTCTGGCTAGCGCCATAGTGACTAACCAAATTTTTAACTTTTCAATGACCTCATGTTATTGTTGATGTCATCATCAATCTTGCTCACCACCACTTGGCATTACTTGATTTGTCAATGGAATTTGAAGTGGGACCCACAATGCTTATTAACTCTCTATTGAACTTTGAAATTTTCCAATGACTCACTAAGTCGCTAGCCAAATTTCTTGGATTTTTCAACTAGTGCCATAGCAACTAGCTAGATTTTTTCTTTTTCGATGCCTTTCTTGCTAACGTCATCCACTTTATGTGTTTGGTTGTTCAAAATTTTACATTGCCTTCATGTTGGTCTAATGAGTGGGCCCCTTCATCAACTATTCGCATCTCAAAAGGCGTTGCCTTTGAAGACAACTACAATTTGAGTGCCGGAGTATTTGAACATTATAAAAATCCAAGCTGTGAACAATGTGGCATAAACATTCCCTCCACTGTTTATGCCGCATGAATGGATTTCATCATTGAGACTGTGATTTTCCTTTTTTTTAGTGGCTAAATGTGTTGTGCTACTCTTTAACATGACTTTTGCCGGTGCTATGTCTGCCTTTTAACATAGGGTTCCTTTGCTCTTGTTTTGAAATGGCTTTGGTTCTTCTTTATGCTTGCATCGGCTTGCCTGGTGTATGCTCCTCTTTCCATTTACATGATGTTTCTCTTTTCTTTTTACTGGTCTATAGGTTGTTCTTTGGTGAGCCGTGGGCTATGAGCACCTCCCCTGTAGCTTCTATCTTTCATTGACTATGGATTCCCTCATGTTTGGCATAGAATCCTTCTTCCTTTTTTCCTTGGTGCCGACCCTTGTCATGATTGTATCTAGCCACTACCCTGCATTGACTTCCTTTGTTCATGGTAGCTTCCATTCTTTCTAATGCTAACTCTTCCTTTTTCTAACTTTGGCAGCAGTTTTCTTTTGTTTGTTGGCCATTTTAATGTGCTGATAGGTCTGTACATGCACCAAGGATGCTTGTTAAGATGAAAATATCAGGCATTAAGCATGCTTGTTGCATTTCCCAGAACAACCTTAAGGCTTTCTTATCACGCTCCAGTTTGAATGACATGGGCATGGATTTCTTTTGTTATATCTCAAAACCTTCATACTAGCACAAGTGTTAAGAATGCTGGAAAGTGTGGCCATGTTTGGCTTCGTACCTTGCAACTCCATCTAGTTTAAGAACTTCATGGCCTCTCCAAAAGAGCCACAATAGAAAAAAATTGTATTGCATTTTCCTTTGCACAACCCTTCATTACAGCTACAAGATTTGTGCCTTCAACTTATAGATTGTACTTTTCTTTCTCAATTGTATGTTTCTTCCTTTGGCTCCCCAAGCACTTATGCTTTAAAATAGGGACTCCATTTAGACTAAATCACCATTGCAATTCAACAATGCTTATGGCCCTTAATTGCATGAAAAGCCATATCTTGATCATAGGACTCGGGTCACATGGTGGCCCAAGTAAAAAAAAATCAATTTCAAGCAACTAAATTTTCAAATTGATTCAATGAGCATTTGGCATTGATTAAACTCGAATCCAAGCAATAACTAATCATTAAAACTCATTTCAAATTTTATCACTTTCTGCAACTTAGTCAAATAAAATGCCAGGAGGTCTATTGACTGCCTTTAAAAATTGATCCGAACAACTGACCAAGCTCCAATCTTTGTTCTCTCTAACATGTTCAATAGGCCTACTAGATCTCATTGAATGATGACATCAGGGTCAAAAGATATTGACCTCCAAAGTTGCCAACTTAAATTCACCTGTAGATAAACATGTTAGAAAACTAGAAAGTGCGTTTGGAAATGGCCTGGAAAACTGGACATATGGGCACTTGAGGATATGGAAACTGGGGCACTGATTCTCTGTCATGAGGAAATTATGAATCTACAATTTGGGCTTATGAAGAATAACAAGACACACTTGTTGAGTGGTCAAAGTTGGCTACTCAGAATTCCAGGACAAGAGACAATAGCAGAAAGGTGTTTTTGGCAAATAGAATTGACCTAGAAAAGTGTGCAAATGGATTTGTTAAGACGTAAAAAATGACACGCTTAGAGTATTTCTAGAGGAAAAAATAGTGGTACAATCCATTTGATTTCACCTATCATAGATTTTGAGTTATGACATCTCGAATAGGGGTACCAAACAATCTACAAATACTGAGACCAATAAAAAGTTATAAATTGCGTTTGGAATCACGTTTGAAAACTGATCAAATGGATTCATCAAGAGCTGAAACTTGAAACATGACAAGTCTCTGAAATCTAAAATGCAACACAAAAGGAATTTCAACATTTTGGTCAACTGGTCAAAAGTTATAACTCGTCAAACAGGGCTTCCCAGAAACATGTGCAATGTGCATCAGCATGAAAATATTAAATTTCCAACTTTGAGGGATTCAAAACCTAGTCAAATGAACTCGAAATGACTCAAAATCTGAAGCATAGGTTCTCAGGCATGAACAGTAGATACTCCCAAAGCAAAAAATCACAAAACATTTTTGGGTTAAAGATATTCAAAGGAAAACACAACCTCTTGTCGTTGTTTGACACGTAGGGTAAAATGTAGATTTGTAAAATGCTCAAAACAACACTTCACAAAATAGCTCAGAATATTATTTTATCACCATGGAACACTTAGACATGTTGAATGAAAGGTTCTAGAAGCATTAAACATCTCTTAGGGCTCAGACTGATAGTCGGGTACAGTCTTATCTAAAAGCATTTATAGGGCTGAATTTTCTCAATGGTGCTCAAAATTAGGGCTGCAATTTTGAGCGCCAACACATACCATGTTCTTTTTTTTTTGGATCAACAATTCCATCAAGCTATGTATGTAAACATCTTCTTCTAATATAGCATTCATATATACTAACTTTACATCCATTGTATAAACTTTGAAACCATATTTGCAGAGTAAGAAAGTAGAGTTCTCACTCCTTCAATCTAGCAATATGGCCAAATGTCTCTCCATATTCAATTCCCTCTTGTTGTGCATACCCTTTATAAACTAATCTTTCCTTATTCCTTGTGACTTCACCATTCTCATCTAATTTTATCTTGAATACCCACTTGGTTCCAATAAAATTCTTGTTCTCTAGCCTGGGTATGAATGTCCAAGTTTTGTTTTTCTCAATATTATCAATCTCTTCTTTCATGGCTTGATTCCAGTCTTTATTCTCCAATGCATCCTTCATTGATTTAGGTTCATGTATTCTTAACAAAAATGATTTATTTCTCAACCTATTCCTTGTCATTGGTCTATCTTCTGTATCTCCAATGATTTGTTTAGCAAGGTGATATTTTCTAACATACTTTGATAGTCTTGGCTCTATTATCCTTTCCTCAACATTAGATCTTTCATTTAGTTATATCTTAGATTCATTTTGTAGTTCTCTATTAGGTAAATCAGCATTCCTTTCATGCAAACTAATCTTTCTATCAAAATGTACCTAGGCTTCTAATTGTAACTCTGCTTTTGAAAATGGCTCAACTCCTAAATTCAACTTAGAATTTATTGCATGTGACTTTATAGTCACTGACACTTGTTGTTGTTGTTTTACAACTTGGTTCATAACAACTTCATCAATAGGAATATCTTCATAAAAGTACACAAAGGATTTTTACTCTTTAGGTTCCTTCTTAGGTTCAGCTTCATGTATCTCTACATATTCATCAAACTTTACATTGGCACTTTCCACAACTTTGTTAGTGTTAGTATTTAAACACTTATAAGCTTTTCTTCTTATGGAATAACCAAGGAATATACCTTCTTCACTTTTTCCATCAAATTTTCCATTTTTTTTATCCTTAACAATGTAACACTTACTTCCAAATACCTTAAATTATTTTACATTGGGTGAGTATCCAAACCATAGTTCAAAAGGTGTGGAATTTTTACATTTCCTGACTTGAACTTAGTTCAAGGTATAGAAAATTGTACTTACAACTTTTCTCCCATATTTTACAGTGACATTCTTCTAAATCATTAGTGTTCTAGCATAGTCCATTACTAATCTATTCCTCCTTTTAGCAATCCCATTTTGTGTAGGGGTCCTAGGTACAGAAGTCTATCTTTTGATTCCTTTATCATTATAGAATATCTAAAACTCATTTGCTGTAAGCTCTCCCCCTCTGTCAAATCTTAAACATTTCAAGCTTTTTCCAATTTCCTTTTCAACTCTTGCCAAGTACCATTTAAACTTATGAAAAGCATCAATTTTTTTTTTTAGAAACATAATTGTCATCATCTTGGAATAATCATCAACAAATAGGATAATGTAATTGTCACCTTTGTAGCTTTTCACATCAATTGGTCCACACAAATTAGTATGAACTAATTCTAGAACTTCTTTTGAGGTATGAGTTTTACTTTTAAAACTATATTTTTTCATCTTCCCTAAGTGACATTGTTTGCAAATCACATTATCAAATTTCTTCATGTTTGGCAAACCTTTGACTCTTTTCATGTTACTGATACTAACTAAGTTTTCAAAGTGAACATGACATAACCTCTTGTGTCATAGCCTCACATCATCAAATTCTACAACAAAACAAGTAGCATCATTCATGTCAAGATAAAATAGATTACTTTTTGTATGATCTTCATTGCCAATTAGTTTTCCATCATTGTCATACATCTTTTCTTTCTTGTTATCAAATTCAACTTTGCAACCTGAGCTATTAAATTGTGACACACTCAACAAGTTATAGCTAAGTCTTTCTACATAGTAAGCATTTTCACACATGATCTTTTCTATCAATCTTATTGATCCTTTTACTTTTATTGGACAAGGTGCATCATTACCAAATCTAACACTATTTCCATTGTAATGTTCAAAGGTAATGAACTTGCTTTTATCTCCATTCATGTGATGTGAACATCCATTATCAATGATCCATCTGTCACTATTGTTCACATAAGATACTAATGTAGTTGCCTCATCAGAATAAAAATGATCCTTCATAGTAATATACAGACTTTCATCATCATGGTCATCAGATCCTTCTTTTGTTCATCTTTAGCAATGTAGCAAGATTTCTTTCCTTTGTCTTTATAATCTTTATTTTTCTCATCTCTTTTACTTTTGTATTTATCTCCACTTCTATTTTTCTTCTCTGGATACCTTGCAGCAATATGACCAACCTGATTACAATTGAAACACATGATAGGTGGCTTACCTTTGTATTTTCCTTTTCCTCTATGAAATCCCCTACCCATCATTATCACTAGAAACATGCTTAACCTTTTTCTTCTTCTTATCTTTAGATGCTTTCAGTGCTAGTTTGGCTTTGAAAGCAGAATAAATACTTTCAGATTTAAAGTTACCAAAATTAGAAAGCTCAAAAGTAGTGAGTCTACCAACCAAACCTTCAAGAGTTAGATTGCTACTAGGGGTACACCTTAGTTTTTGAATTGCAAATACTCTAATATCATAGATAGGAAATCATGGTCTCAATACTTTTCTTATTAGAGTCTCATCATCAATGGTTCCATTTTCTCCTCTGATTTTATTAATAATTTTCTTGACTCTTGTACAATATTGGACTATGGTACTCACCTTCCTGCATTCTCATTTCATCAAACATACCTCTTAAACTTTTAGATTTGGTTCTCAAAATATTCTTATCTCCTCCATAAATTTTTTATATAACATCCCACATCTTCTTTGCAGAATCAAATCATTTGATGTTATCAAACTTTAAGTAGCTTAGGAAGTGGCAAGCTCTAACATTTCTTGATTGTGTTCTTTCTTGTTTTTTAGATTATTAGTAGTAAGGGCTCCAATAGGATCAACATTTTTAGTAGTGATGGTTGAATGATCATAATATCTAAGTCCTCCTAAGTGTAACTTCATCAAAATATTCCATGAATGTAATTTGTCTCTATTGAGCTTGGGTACCTCCTTTCTACACATCTTGATCTTTAGCTTTTAGTACCTTCAAACTGTCCACTCACAAGCACTTGGCTCTTATACCAATTTTTGGGATTCTTTAGAATAACTAAGAGGGGGGTGAATAAGTTTTCTAAGATCTGAATGTATGAATAAATTTTTTCAACATTTAACATATTCATATCCATATACCCATCTCATGCATGCATCTATTACATCATCAAATACCTTATACATTTTCATATTCTTGTCCTCTGTGAAAATAACTTTTTAGTAATGTAAACATAAAACATCACAAACTCATTCAGACATTTTGACACAAGGATTTAATGTGAAAGCGCAATTTGAGAAAAACCACCAGTAACATGCTACCAAATTTCACTCTTTTGAAGTGATTTCCTATGAAAGGCCAACCCTATTAAAGATTACAATACACACTATTAAATGTGACCTAGTTAAATAATTTTAATCACCATATAAGGAGTGAGCCTTATTAGAGGACTTTAGATCATTTCATTAGAATGCCACTCGATTAAAGGAGTTACAAATGACTATTAGGTCAACCTTAATCCAAATGATTTATCAAGGCTGATACAATGGTTAGAAAGTAACAACAAGACTTGATCTAATAACAAAATACAAATCACTTGTAGATTATAGATCTTTGTTCTAGTCCTCCATTCTACTTGGCATTCATCCTCTTTGTATAGGATAGATTGTTCACCCTTCAAGCATGCAACTCCTTGAGCCTTCTTTCTCAGTATGCCAATTGTAGATTCATCCCTTCAGCCACCTTATGAAGCAACACCTTAGCATTCTTGTCTTCCTTAGGTTTTGACACATGAAAAACTTTGCTTCTTGCCTTCTATATATATAAATAGAAAATTTAGGTATTTTTCTTCTTAACCACAATTTTCCATTCTAGGGTTAGGTAAGATTCAATGAATCTACCCACTTTTCCATTTTAATCCTTTCTAGAAACTTCTTCTACAATCTTCCTTCAATTCACCTCAAAATAGTTTATCTTGAATTATATAACTCTAACTCATCAAGCTTATCTTCCACATGCTTCACATAATCAACAAATCAACTTTGTCAGCTTAGATTCATCAAATATTTAATTTAATACATTTTTTTTGTCACTCAGAACTTACAACATTTTGTCACTCGAAACTTCCAATATTTTGTCACTCGGCCAATACTAGTTCACTTGGCACATACTAATTTTTTTTGATGCTTGTCATCAACTAAACTTTACTCAGCATATACTAACTTTAAACTTGGCTTCCACTATTTTTCTTCTTTTCTTTGCACCTATTGATTGTCACTTAGCTTCTATTATTTTCTACTTGGCTTGAACTAAATTTGGTTAGCTTGCACTATTTACTTGGTCAAGCTTGGTATAAAAAATTCTTTACTTGATCTTGTTCTATTCTTTTCTTGAGTAATCTTTCATTACAAACTTTAAGTAGATAATCAATGCACTATAGTATCAATGTATTTCTTGGTCTTATTGCTCCTTTTATACATCAAATAACTCAAACTTTATCTAGGTGCTCTTGTTATCTTTTCTTTTCAAATCCTCTTCATCAATCAAACAAATGATAGTAGTCAAACCAAAAAATAATTGTCTCAATAACAAGTAGTAGGTTTGAAATCATTGACAAAATAATGATTGTCCCATGATAGGTTTATCAATCTAATCTCAATAGTATCCCTCATTATTGATCTATTTTCTCAACAATCTTTCCCTCAACAATTTGAACTCAACATATACACCTTTTAGATTTGAATCCTTAATTACTCATCAATTCTTCCAAGTAATCAATAAATATCCCAACATGTCTAATTATTAGTGGGTCATTGAAACATGCTTGATGGACTTAAGTACAAAATATTATAGGAAGCCACCTAAATTTAGGATCATAGATGATATATCTAGAATGGTTAAGTCTTTTCATGTTGATATGAAATAGAGATTTAGAATTCCAAGGTCTATGGTTGAAAAGTACAAAGATGACATATATTTTTTAGTTGAAATAGACTTTAGATGTATGAAGGTTGTAGAACCAAGAGAAATCTTCATTCAACCTATGGGATATGAGATAAGTGAAGAGTTACTTGAAGTTTATGCCATGTATATGCTAAATTCAAAGAGGGATATATAATTCCCTAGATGGAGAACTTATGAAGAAAAATCTAGTAAGGTTAGAGAGAAACTATATAGTGGAAGTAGGAAAAGGAAAGTGCAAAGATTGTCAAGAAAATGGAAAAGGAATCAAGTCTATAAAAAGGAGAATGGAAAGAAATTAAGAAAATAATCAATGCGATACATGCCAGTGGATAGTCCATTGTACTCATAGTAAAGCCACTAGAAATTGAGGCCACATCAGCAATAACAACATCATCATCATTCAAAATAGAGGTAGAAGAAAGAAAGAAAGAAAGAAGCTGAAATAACTCATATGCAATAGCTTCACCATCTATTACTATAAGGAGATGCACAAGAACTTCACCTATAGTTGCTAAGATAGAATTCATGTAAGAATACAAAGAGTGTACTCCCAAAAGATCAATAAAACCAAAGGATGTCATTCATGACCCTTCACCTAACAAACCCAAAGTTACAACTAAGTACAAAGGTAAGAAAAATCAAGTTGAAGGAGAGGAATAATTAGAAGGGAAAGCTACTCAAAGTGTTAAGAAGAAAATAAAAGAGTAGCAAGTTAAGAAACCTTCTAGCAAAAGAAATTCATGGAAACCATTGATTGGTAGGCTCAACAATAGGATAATAGAACAAGGAAATCTTGATCAATTGAGTAAGTTTTATGCTAAATATGATTAGAATCAATAGAGGAAATTGGAAATTATTGTAATTAAGCATCTTTTGAAGTTCAAGAAATTAGTTATTGAATTAAAAGGTATCATTCCACATTAGCTTTATAATAAATTAGAAGAAAGGAGGTTAAGAGAAGTTGAAGAGGATAGAAAGACTAGGTAAGACACTATAAATAGACTATGTGCAATAGTAAGTGATGCCCGCATGAAGCATATTTTTAAGAAGTTTGAGCCACTATTAAGAATAAAAATGAGACCAATTCAAATAATAGTAGGAAACTAAATTGAAATAATAAGTGAAACAAAAATTTGGTAACACAAGTTTTAAAGAACTCAAGTTTGATAAAACTAAAATCACTTGGAGTCATGATTGAAGATCCTAAGTTACTATCAAGAGAGGGTGATCCCACAATAATGGGTTTTGCTTTTTGACCAATTTTGACACTGAAATCAATATTTTTGAAACAAATCTCATATTCGAGTGACTATATCTCTAAAACTATAAATAATTTCAAGATGACATAAATTAGTGATTTTTAGTATTCTGTTCCTACTGTGTAACCATATTTTTTAATCAAAAAAAAAATTATTTATGTCAATTTTTTCTTCTCCTCTGAAATGTGGTACATAATAAAATTCAATATTTTTAAAGAGTGATAGTCTGCTTGACACACATAACTTTTTAAAAGATAATGACGTAATTCTTTTGGTGTTAGATTTGTAACATCAATATCTAGAGGATGCATTTGGTTTGATTCAATTTGGTTGAATATTGTATAATTTATGAAATTTTGAAGTGACACCAATTTTAATTTAGACATACATTCGTTTTGACACAGATAACTTGAAGTTAGTTTGTCTTTCCTAGATATTTTTCAAAAAAAAATTGACCTAGTTTACTAATTTTCCCAAAGTGTCGAAGTTAATTGATGTTCAATCCATAATTAACCTATGATGAGTTATACTCATATTTTAATGTCTTAATGATTAAAATATGTATTACAATTATAGTCATTGGAAAGCTTGCTCCCAGTAGCACATTTTGGCAATTTTTTATTTTACAGTAGGAGATAATTCATCTGCAATTGTGGGTGTCAAAAGAGCCAAAAAAAAATTAAAGAAAAAAGGGCCAAAAAATTTGTAATTTTCTATGTTCACGCAAACATTATGTTCGCAATGAAGATATAAAGTATGTTCTTTACGAACATATGTTAGCAGTGAACATGCGGTTAAAAACTTTCCGTAAAGCAATGGTAATGACGACATTTTTAAGCTAGTATTCAACATTTGGCATGTTCATCTAAACATATTAATTACAAATGTTCATGCAAACATTCCTAATTTACGTTGAATATGTTCATTGCAAACATGTTTACTATGTTCATGCAAATGTATGATGTATATGATTTTCGTATTTTGTAAAAAATAAAAATAAAATCTTCATCCCACTAAAGTGGAACCCATTATTGTGGGTTCACCCGTGATGAAAAGGATATGGAGTAATTTGTGAGTACTATACCTGATGTTTATATTAAAAGAATACAAATCACTTCAAATGTAACACTAGATGAAGATCCATTTAGAGAGCAAGAAAATTGTGAAGATAGAAATTTGGGCAAAATTGCCAACATTATTTTAGAATTAGTTGCAATGGTAGAAAAAATTCAAAGTGTAGATAGTATAGACAAGACAAAGAATGATAATATAGAGGCTAGAGTTGAGTAGATTATTCAACTAGTGCAATCAATCATAGTAGAATATGAACTATGTGAGAAAGTATTAGCATAGATAGTGAATTAGATTGGTAAAATTGTACAAAGTGAATATTTAGTGAAAATATCAATACCATTAGGGCTGAATGCCTAGAAATAAATTTGGTAGTAATGAGAATAGAAAGACAATATGAAGTCATGATAGTGTAAAGAACACAGACAAAACATAAATTAGTGGAAGTAAGGAAAGGTAAGAAGATTGAGGTGGTTATGCAATCACTTACAAAGTTGATGGGTAGAAGGAAAAATATTGTAAGTACATTGTCTACATCTATATTGAAAACCTTGTTAGCTAGTCCAAAGGTTGTAGGATATATTACTAAGTTAATGCAAGAGGAAATGGATGGGAAAAATTTTATGCAGTTGTCAGCATTAGCACTTTTTTAGATAGTTGAGAAGACAAAGGAGAAGACAAAAAACACACAAAGAGTCTTATATCTAGCATCTAATAGACTACAAAAGACTATACAATTTCTAGTACAATTTGTTTAATGGGATAAGAAGAAGAAATTAGAAACTTTAATAGAATAATTCAATATCCATTTCTCTACCCTTGAATAATCTACTAAGGAAAATGTACAAGAACATGAAGGAAAACTATTTCATGAGGCAATCAGTAATATCAAGAATGATATGTTAGTTATTAAAACATATAAAAGGACATTAGAAAGTATATTTTAGAAGGAAAGAAATTTTATGTTGAATGTGCAAAGGTACATTAGTTCACATCAGATATTACTGTTGGCCATTCGTTTTGCACGAGGTCAACAGCAGGAATCCATAGTGTAATTCCTCTCTTGAAAAGAAAATCTTTTTGAGGATCCACTTCAAGGTTCAGTGTTTGTCTTGTGACATACCAAAATCCACTCAGTAGAAGATAAATGTGAATGTTCACGAGGAGGCCTTTGCTGGTTCCAAAAACTCTTTTACCTTGGAATCATGTAAAATTTGTTCATTGTCTCAAAATATCACACCAAAAGAACAATATTTTTTGTATTTTCTATTTTTCAATGAATGCAACTCTAACAAAGTAGCTACTATGAGTTCCTACTCTAATAGGGGGTTAGCAAAGAAAATTTCAAAACTGAAAGAAAATAACATGAAATCAAATAACTTGAAATTGAAATTCCTAAACGGACATAAGCTACAAAACACAACACACTACGAGTTAAACCTTTGAAGAAATTGGTAGGAAACCAATGAAAATAGGAGCAACACTTCCTAGAATCCATTGATGCAATCATTGGTGAGAATATTTAACAAATTGAATGATGTTTCAATCTTCATCAAATCACAAGGCCACAGAAAGTACACTCATGTGAGACAAAAAGCTAAGTAGACACAATCGGGTGATTTCTTCTCAAGCTCATTACGTCAACGAAATTCATATATCTGTAGCAAACACCAAAACTAAAAAATCACATAACCAGAAACAACACAATAAAGCTTTGGCTCAATAAAAGTCTCATGAATAAATCCACAAAACAATGACACATTTAAGCAAGAATAACTACACTCTGAATGCTAGCACCAAAAGCATAACTTTATTGCATAATAACAGTGGCCCTTGTTACATTTTACAATGGGGTATTTATAAGAAATCATCTCCTCAATTTGTGTTGAGAGTGAGAGATATCTCAATGCAATAAAATGTTTTTAAAACATTAAAACAAACTAAATATATACAAACTGACCATCTAACTGACGCTTAGAGG
This sequence comes from Cupressus sempervirens, assembly GCA_028749045.1. Lineage (NCBI taxonomy): Eukaryota > Viridiplantae > Streptophyta > Pinopsida > Cupressales > Cupressaceae > Cupressus > Cupressus sempervirens. The sequence continues at coordinate 898,169,515 of CM053792.1, forward strand.
GACTCCATCCATATTTTATTCATTAATTGGATGCATGATCCCTTTACATGTCAAAAACAATGAAAGCATAAGAGAGAAAGTAGGAGGAAGCCATCAATCAAAGTAGAAGTGCATGGAGACACCAAAAATAGAAGCTAGCCCTTCACTAGGCGTGTGTCAAAGTTAACTTGCCATCAGAATGTGCTCCCAATGCATGGAAAGTGATATTTTTGAAACTGGCAATTAACTGTCAGTGCACCTCTAAATTGCAAAGCTACATGAAAATATAGAGCTGTGGAGTTGTGGACCTACATACTTGCAGAGCTGTAGACTTGCAGATCTATAAACTTGCAGACCTACAGACCTACAGATCTGCGGAGCTGCGGAGCTTAATGCTCCATGCCCCTTTTTGATGATTTACACCCTCTTTATAGCCAATTAATTTTATAAACTTGCACTCCTACTTCTTCAATCGAAAATCTCAAAGCACCTGTATTGAATCTTGTCCCCAATAGCTATATAAGATGAGGAACCATATTTGCTTTATGTGTCAAACCTCTGTATCTTTGACCTTTGTCTTCTCTCCACCTGTCCAATCCTTCCTGGCAAGAAACCATGTGATCCAAATTATCCAAGATGATCAAATGTTTGCAACTTTTCATATTTTTTCACAAATTTTCTAGGCGTTTCTAAATAACCTTTTTGGAGGTCTTTTGCCCAAAATTTCAAGTCGAAACTTTTTTCAGTCCCTAAAATTGAGTAGTTGAAGGCTCACTATTTTAGTGATTGAAATTAGATCTTCAATTCTTCTTTCCAATGATGTAAGTGGTTCTGAATTCTGAGGCCCGAGTTAAAATTTATGATCTCGACAAGTTGAGGATGCAATTTTTACCTACAAAAGAAGCAAACATTAGTCTGTAGAGTTAACAATGCATAGTAAAGACACTAGCTACTCAAACAAAATTGGAGGTGAATCATGAAATCTAGCTAAGTCTGAAATTTTGAAGCCCCAAAATTTGGCTAAGTCTGAAATCCTGAAGCCCTGAAATTTGGCTAAGTTTGAAATCCTAAAGCCCTGAAATTTGGCTAAGTATGGATTTTTGAAGCCCTAAAATTTCCTAGAATCTTTACTTTATCTCCGGGAGGCCTGAAACCTATCTCAAAAGATTTGTCGCATATATTAAAATGTATCTTAATTATAAGGATATACTTAAACGATATATTTTAAACCCCTCTCATTGGCTATTTAAGCAAAACTGAAGGTGAAAGGGTAGCTTGGCAAGGGCACATGGTCCTTGGGAGCGCAGCAGCGCGAACATGCATGAGGCACCTTGATTGTGGGCATGCACACACTTACAAATTGGGTGCAACACGACATGGTGTGAGAGGCATGAGAGGCACGAGTGCGAGGTGCAAAAGGCACAACACTTTTTAAAAAAAAAAATTTAGTGTTTTTTTTCAATTTTTGATTTTTTTAAAAAAAAATTTTAATTTTTATATAATTTTTTTGACTCAACTTTCAAACAAAAATTCTTCTCCTGACTCTTGAATTGTTAGTCTGGGAGTCAAAAAAAAAATAGGGGGTCCCCATTCCTAGTGAGGAATGGGGCATGTGTTGTGGACACCACAATAATTACCAAATAAATTAGAGAGAAAGAAGAAGAATTAGAGAATATTGCAGATGAAATGAATGACACTTATTTGAGCATCATTGAAGTTTATTAGAAAATTATTCAAGAATTGAAATATTTGAGGAACGAAAAAGAAAAATTCATAAGAAGATTTAACTCTTTTAAATCAAACATTTGACACCTAAGATTGATTTGGTACCAAAGTAGTTAAACACATTACTGGAGGCTAAAAGATCTTATGAGAATTTTATTCCCATGGATCTTACTGGAGCCAAAGTTGTAATTGATGGCATTTGTGTAGCAATACATATTGGAGAGATAGACAAATCTACATGGGATGTGCAATTTGTAACATTGAAGACTATCTTTGTAGATTGCATGGAACTCTTGGAAAAACACTCATCTTGAAGAACCAATTTTTGACATGTACATAAATGTTTTTGTCTCACCTTTTTCATTGATGTCAAAGGGGGAGAAGTAGAAATGAACATTTTTGTGCTTAGTATCAAGGTATGTATACATTACGAAGTATGTATTAAGGGGGAGAACGTAGATAAAGAGTATAATAAAAGAGAGTACAAGAATATGTAAATTTTGTATGGTTACACAAAATATAATGATGATCCACATTTTGAAATTTTGAAGATTTTGCAATTTTGAAGGAATATGAAGCTGTACTTAGCCAACTTTTTCATATATTTCCATTAATGCCAAAGGAGGAAATTCTTGGCAATTTGGTTGAGGTAATATGATAGGTGTTGTCATTAATGACAAAATGATGCAGTATTACGGTTATTGAAGAATAACTCAAGTTTAGTATGATATTACTTAGAAATAATATTTAAGTATAAAGAAGAATACATGGCACAATCACACTATTTTTTGTGGTGAGCTTCATAGAAGAATGATATGGATACATGAGCTTAAGGGAAGTTAGTTTGGGCATCTCATAGAATGTATGAAAGGTTCCTATACTTAAAGTTTAGATTTGGATATGTTTTGATAAGTTTTACAACAACATTTTTGTTATCACAAAAATAGAGCAGTTGACTGAGGATTGACATTTTGGTCAAGGAATTATTTTGAATCGTCAAAATAAGAACCTGACAAAGTAGAGACTATTAGAAAAAATAGTCCACCAAGATAACTAAGAGGAGGGGGGGTGGTCAATTAGTTATCCCACAATTAAAATATTTATCTTCTTTAAAGAAACTTAACCATTCAACCAAAGTAAACATCAAACATAATAAAATGCACATAAATAATTAAATCAGATATCTTGACTAGGGAAACCCTTAATAAAAGGGAAAACCCCAGTGGGAATGATGGCCATAGGATGATGTACTAATATAAATATTCCTTATTAGAGGATGGACCCTATTAGGAGTCTATTATAAAATTTAATACGTAGTGTCCCTGTTAGGAGACTTTGAATCCCTATTAGGATATTCCAACCCTATTAGGAGTTGTGGTACAATGTATGAAAGATGACCCCACTGCCCAAACATGCAATTTCAATTACAAGAAGAGCTCACTACTCAAACAATTAATTTACTATTATCTTCCTCTTTCCTTTGTCCTGTCAACTAGACCAATCACTATTAAACCTTGTAGACTAGGTCATGAACCTCAAATCCAAATACCAAACCTCAGATCACTCAACAAAACCTCAAGAATGAAGTTTCCTTCACTTTCACACTTCTCAACTCAACATCGCATTCTGCACTCTTTGTTGCTTATCATCAATCATAAGATCATCTCATTCCATACCATGATAAAGGAAAATATCATTCCTTCATATCAAGTCATCAAAAAAATTCCTTGAGTCATCTATTAGGCCTTCTCAATTAATTATTATAGGACCACACTAAGAACACATTACATTTATCGATAACACTAATCTTTCACCTTGCAACTTGAATAACTTTTCTTATAGGCAATATTATGATGATAAATCTTAGCCATCTCATCCTCAACATGTCATCTTCATGTCCTCAACCTTGATCCTCAAGATATCAAATCTTTTAAGAGATATAACAAGTTTACCAGAACATCCCTCTATAAACTCTATCTCAGAATAGACATCACCAAAGCTTACATAACTTCTTCCATACTTATCCTTTCTTCTTTTGACATTAAATGCATCTACTAGATACTCAGAAGTATCTCTCATAACCTTATATAGTTATAATTCTCAACTAGTCATCCATACCAACTTGATCTTTCTATTGTTCTTCTATAAGATACCATAGAAAACTACTATGTTGACATCAATGACAAACTCAATCATGAATGTAACATATCATCGTAGTAGTACTCCCCCATAGGAATATCATCAACATTCATGCTTCCAATCAATCTTCTAACAATCTCCCCAATCTTCCAACAAAGATAACTTCTTATAATATAACACTCACATATAATATAACACTCACATGGAAATTTTTGATTTTGAGTTTTGCAAACATGTAAAGAAGACTAAGGCAGACAGAGTAATTTTTTGATATGTAGGAAGAACTTTTTAATTAAACAAAGTATGCTATTGTATTATATGGATATTATTGCATTGTGCACACTTTGATGATACTGTATACATACAAAACTAATGATCAGATTAGAGAAGGTAGTTGTATGATTTCTTTGAATCAAGTAACTACAAGGACTAATCAGATATTGATGATATCAACATAGTCAAGGTCTTTTATCTATTTACATAACTTGTAAATTTATACATACTTGTTTGAGAATAAGCTTAGCTTGCATTTTTTATTTTACTCATAATTCCTAACAAGGTTGAGGCCTCTAACAAAGCTCAATCCTCTAATAAGGAAAGATACACTATATGCATGTAATAAAATCCTAACATAGTAAATATATTTCACAAGATACTTTTGATTAGTGGATCATTTTGTGTGTACCATTCCCTCTAGGGTTTTCTCTTGGCCAAGGTTACTATCATTGACAAAATACAGTGTTATGAGTTTCCTTATGTTATGCATGGTATTACTTTTTAGTTTACTCATATATACAAGTTTAAGATTTTTAAATGATATCCACAGTTAGACACACACACACAAAAAGTGCATAATTGATCCCCGCCCTATTATTTATGTTGGTGGACTTTACTTTCTAACATATACATATCATGGAGCTATCACTATGAATTGATATATATGTGACTCTCCTATGATGAACTACTATAACAACATCATTAGACAACACCCTCTATTAAATAAACCATGTAAATTAAAAATGAGTATGCACAAATGATAAGTATACATATGCATAAATAATCCTAAACACTTAGTTACCTTCCCCTTATCAATGCCTAATTGCTAAACCCCCCTCACATACAACAAATAAAACTTGCAATAATATTTAATAAGATGGTCATAAAAATTAGAGAACATGCACACACACACACACATAGAAGAAAACCAATGAGTACATTAAAATATATGTATCATAGAAGTGTCAAGAACAAATGAAATAGTCAAAAATTTGGAACTGATCACCTATGTTATCTCCTCCTCTATCATCAAGTGAACATAAATGGATAGTTATTATAAGAAAATTCTACAAAAAATTTGAACATTTTAAATTAAATATAGTTAGTTGGTGTTTTGAAACTATATGGTTCCAAATTACCTCGATGACAACAAGATACATCTAGGGGTAGCTACTTCCCATCCTTAACATATCCTTTCAAACACTATGCCAACTATAAGGCTAGACCCTTCTTCTACTTCAGGTTATACAAAACCTAGGTGGGTGTACCTCAAATTCACTTATATGGTACTAGTGCTAAACATATTCTTAAATCTATTAATAGCAGAGGAAACCCTTATTTTTCCTATTGACTCATGCCATAGCATAGATTTTCAATAGCTAAATGCAAGAAAATGCAATTCATAAGTTGAGAGAGGGAAACAATTTTTAGCTCTTCAACATGAAATGGAAATACATTTAATTAATGATGTTGAGTTCAGCAAAAACCCCAAATAGGTAGTAGTAAGAACTACTGATCTTGTAGCTAATCAGTGCCTTATCGATTGGAAAATTCCATGGATTAAATACATACATCTATGCTATCAAGGAAATATTTCATACACCCAAACATTAGATCTATCTTATCACTTTGTGAATTAGACATTGGTGTTCATAAAGACCTCATTCTTATGAAATATCCTTCTCAAAATAATCAGCAACCCTGTCAAACACATCAAGCATTTACTTGGACATTTGTTCCAACAAAAAAATACATCATACATACAACCTTAAGGGGATGCAAATGGGTCTCATTTATTTGTCCTTAAACCACATAATATTGCAAATTACAGAGATAGGAAACAAGAATCAGAATGAAACTTAGGAGATTCTACTCTTTTGTATTAATTTCTTTGAAAGTATACATTCATATGCATGGAATTAAAACATAAAAATGTCTAACATATTAGAGCTTTCTATATTATTTTAACTACTACTATTCATACAAGACAAAATATGCTAAAGAATGTGGTGTCATAATGATGATAACAATTCAAGACTAGAACCCTAGTTTCACAAATCTAAGAAAACTCTAGATTGGAACACCCATGGTATCACAACAATGAGTCATTTTTCTCCAAAGCTAGAACCCTTACTAAAATGTCCCTTTTCTGATTTTACATGATATTTGAAGCCTCAAATAATATTTTTAAAACCAAAAAACTAATATTACAAAGATCCACCAATTTCTCAAATAAACCCAAATCGGGTATGTCCGAAATAGTGCCAAAAAACTTCACAACTTCACAAATTATTAATAAATCTGAAAATGGACTTTTTTACAGAAATTTCAGCAGCATAGCGGCCTAAAAAATGAAATTTCTAGATTTGTATAACCTTTACACAACAGCTCACAAATGTAGGACAAAAAACTATGCTCATCGGGCTCCCGAAATTAACACAAAAATGCCCGAAAACACCACAAAAAAACTAATAATCTATCTCAGAAGTTTAATCACATCCCAATACATATATTCAGCTCTATTTTAACATCTTAAATTCTAAAATATAGTAGCAACCCAAACTGATATGAAATACTCAACTGAAAACACCAAACTTATACCAAAAAACAACTCCGAAAACCCACAAATCTACACTATTCAGCACAAAGGAAAACTCTATATGAGCATGCACATGGAATGGCTTCAAACTCCCATCCTTATCCTTACTAGAAACCTACAAACTCTCATTCTTAGGTCTCCTTCTCCATAGGTTTGGTAGCCTTTGAAGAACAACAAAGAAATGAGACAAAATCAAGTTTTGGAATGAGTGCAAAATGCCTCCAAACCCCTTAAAAGAGGGCATAACCCTAACTCAAATCCAAGATGGGTTAATAAAATATAATTTAATAATATTTTTTATTTATTAGTCCATTGGTTTCCAAAGATTAGCACCTTTTTCTGAAACTTCACCTTTTTGGAGCCTGCCTGCCTTAGCAAAGTTTATTATTTTTAATTATTTTGAAAAGGGGACATGACAAGTCCTCCCCTCCCAAATATTGCTTGTCCTCAAGAAATGAAGGTTGGAATTCTCAAGAATATGTTCTCTTTCCCAAGTTGTATCCTCTAGTGGTAATCCTTTCCATTTGACCAAATGCTCTATGACGCTCCTGTTTCTCAATCTTTTCTCTCTTGTATCCAAAATCTCTTCTGGTATCAAAACTAATTTCCCTTCATCATCAAGAGGTGGTAATTCTGTAGATACCATAGTTTTTTGGCCTAAAACCTTCTTTAGGCAAGATACATGAAAAATATTATGTATTTTTCTATTTGGTGGGAGCTCCAATTCATAAGCTACCTCTCCTACCTTCTTGATGATCTTATAAGGCCCATAAAACCTTGGATTGAGTTTCTCTGCCCCATTCCTCTTCAAGGTGCTTTTATTATATGGCTACAACCTAAAAAATACCAAATCTCCCACCTCAAAATATCTTTCAATCCTTTTCCTATCAGCATATAACTTTTGTCAGTTCTATGCATGTTGTAGATTACCCTTGAGGGACCTTATCATGTCTTGGCTTTGCTTGACGAAATCACTTGCTGCAGGTACTCTGCTATCAGAAAGTATTAGATCAAAAAAGGAAAGGGCATCATAACCATAAAGAGCACAAAAAGGAGGCATACCAATAGACATGTGATGAGATGTATTGTAACAATACTCCACTAAGTGTAACCATTTCACCCAAGCATGTTGTTGATTTGAAACATAGTTCCTCAAATATCCCTCTATCCATTTATTAACTATCTCTGTTTGTCCATCTGTTTGAGGGTGATAGCTAGTACTTGGAGTGAGTTTAGTTCCTACCAAATGAAAGAGGTCCTTCCAAAAGGAGCTGAGGAATCTACTATCCCAGTCACTAACAATGTTTCTAGGCAAGCCATGTAATCTAAAAATTTCTTTGAAGAACAATTCGGCCACTTGTGATGCCTTGAAATCAGATGTGATAGGAAAGAAATGTGCATACTTAGTTAGTCTATCTACCACCACATATATGCAATCCTTACCTTGAAGCTTGGGCAACCCAGTGATGAAGTCCATGGAAATACTTTCCCATTTTTGTTCAGGAATAGGAAGTGGCTGCAACAACCCTGCAGGAAAATTTTGCTCACTATTGCTTTGTTGGCATACCATACATTCTTTAATGTGTTTAAGGACATCCTCCTTCATACCCTTCCATGAAAACTACTCTCGAATTTTCCTGTATGTCTTGAAGTATCCCTGATGACCAGCCAAAGGTGTGTCATGAAAGGCCCTCAATATCCTCTCCTTAGTTTTTGATCCTGGCACTAAGAAGATCCTATTCTTGTAATAAATCAATTCATCAACAACCTTGTACCTATTATCATCCACTAACTTATCCAAAATCTTGGTGGCAAAGGAATCTTTAGCATACTCTAAAATTATGGATACTTTCCAATCAATAGAGATAGATGATAAGGAACACAAAGTGGGCTTTCTTAAGAGAGCATCATCAACCACATTATTCTTTCCTTTCATGTATTCAATATCAAAATCATAAGCTTGCAATTTGCTTACCCATTTTTGTTGATGATCATTCAAATCCCTTTGGTTCAAGAAGAACCTGAGGCTATTATCGTCTATCTTTACAATGAATCTCCCACATACCAAATATTGTCTAAACTTATGAAGTGCATGCATGATTGCCAACATTTCCTTATTATAGATGGAGTAACCTTTCTCTGGTTGATTTAATTTTCTACTCTCAAATGCTATTGGATGTCCCCTTTGAGTTAGGACAGCCCCTATACCTTCTCCAGAAGCATCACATTCGACAACAAAAGGTAAAGAGAAATCTGGAATTGCAAGCACAGGGCATGAACTCATTACCTCCTTAAGCTTATCAAATGTTTTTTGTGCCTCTTCTATCCAAAAAAAAGCTCCTTTCTTTTTCAAATCAGTCAAGGGGGTAGCAAGCTGAGAAAATCCCTTGGAAAATCTCCTATAGTAGCTACACAACCCGAAGAAACCTCTCAACTGTGTAAGATTAGTGGGTGGAGGCCAATCCAAAATTGCCTGGAATTTTTGTTGATCAACCTATACTCCTTTAGAACTTATAATATGTCCTAAATATAGAATCTCTGTCAAACCAAACTCACATTTAGATAGCTTAGCATAGAAGGATTGCTGCTCCAAGATTCCCAAAACAATGTCTATGTGCTTTAGATGCTCTTCCCATGTTTTATTGTAAATCAAGATATCATCAAAAAATACCAAAAAAAAAATTCGAAGATGCTAGCTAAATACCTTATTCATACAAGATTGGAATGTTGCAGGTGCATTAGTGAGGCCAAATGGCATAACAAGAAATTCAAAGTGCCCAAAGTGACATCTGAAAGCAGTCTTTTTCACATCTTCACTCCTCATTCAGATTTGATGGTACCCTGATCTTAAGTCAATTTTTGAGAAGTATATAGCACCATGTAACTCATCATTGAGTTCATCTATGCATGGTATGGGATACCTATTTTTTATCATCTTCTTGTTTAGAGCCCTGTAGTCTATACACATTCTCATTATACCATCCTTTCTCTTAACAAGTACCACAGATGATGCAAATGGACTAGAGCTAGGCCTTATGAATCCCATGTCCAGGAGTTCTTGAATAGTTTTTTCAATTTCTTCCTTATAACCTCTTGGATGGTGGTATGGGGTTGTTATAACTGGTTTGGCACCCTGTTCTAACTCTATAACATGCTCAAAACCTCTATCTGGTGGTAATCTTGGAGGCAAGTCATTGAAAACTATACTATGCTTATCAAGAATATTTTGAATTTCAAAATAGAAATTACCTTGATTCTTTGGAGAGCTTGTTGGATGGATTATGACTCCTGCTGCCCATGCTACTTGTTCTCTTCAGAAAGTCCTCTCCAACCTCTTTGCAGAGATCGCCTTAGGTGCTCCATTCGATAAAACTCTCAATATGACTTCTTTCCCATTGCAATGAAATTTAAACTCCATAGTTTGATGGTTCATGTAATAGCCTCCAATAGAGTGCAACCATTGAACACCCAATACAAGATCTGTCTCCCCAATACCAACCACATAGAAGTCATCACATAACTCATAATCTCCTAAGGTCATCTTGAGTTGTTTCACCACCTGTGTGCAAGGCATAGTGAATCCATCAGCTACATTAACATTGAATCCCTCAAAATCTTTTTCTTTAAGCCCTCTTTTCATGAAAAATCCCTCATCAATAAAATTGTGAGTTGCCCCACTATCAAGAAGAACTATCAACCTTTGCCCTGCTAGTACCCCTTGAATTCAGAAAGGATGGTATCTTGGGACTCTTGATAATGCTGCTAAAGTGCCATCCTTGCTGATTTCTTTCTATTTCTCTTCTTCTACCTCCTCCTTAGTATCATGAAATTCCTCATGCTCATCTAAATTAGATTCTAAAGCAACTTCAATATAGTACACTTGACCTTTCCCCAAACATCTGTGTCCTGGAACCCATGGTTCTCTACAAGTAAAACAAAGCTTTTTCCTTCGTAATTCACTCCTAGTCTCTTCATCTACCCTCTTTTTTTCCACATTCATCACATCTTTTGGTGGTAGTGTTGGGAAAGTATTTTTTTGAAAATTTCCCTTATGTTGCCAAAGATTTGGGGGTTTTTGATTAGTGACTGATTTTATAGGCACGCAAGTTTCAAGTTGCAAGCTTCCTTTGATAGCTTCCTATAAGGTTGAGGGTGAGAAAGCCTTAACCAAACCCTTAACAGAATCTTCTAAACCATCAAGAAAAAGATAAACAATCCTCTTTTCACTCATATTAGGTACCATAATAGCCACTTTTTAAAATTCTTCTATATACTCATTAACTGATTTGGTTTGCTTCAACTTTGATAATTCTTTAAAGTACTCTTCATCATCCTTGAGGTCAAATCTATCTATCACTCTTTGACTGAAATCATCAAATGTAGTTACCTGATCGTGACCTTGAGTAGTCATTCCATGATACCACCAATCATAGGCTGCATCTTTCAAGTGTAGACTTGGAAATTGAACAACATCACTCTCCTTCATGGGGTTAAGTGTGAAGAAAGTCTGTAATTTTTGTAGCCATGCTCTAGCTGAAATTTTATTTGTTCCATCAAAAGTAGGTGTTGTAAACTTGCTTATTTTATTTTTGAGCTCTCTTCCACTTATGTCATGCTCTCTCCTGTTCTCTTTCTTGGGCATCAAAGTGTTCATCATATCCACATATTCTCTAAAAGAAACTGAACTACGAAAGTCATCATCTAAGCCATTGTAAGTAGTCTTAATGTAATCAAGTTACTTGTAACCTCTTCCACAGGATTAATGGTTGGATTTGGTACTGGTGGCTCATCTGAAGGCAAGAAAATAGTTTTGGTTGATTTAGATGGTGTGGATCTCAGATTTCTTGGCTCCTCTGAAGTGCTCCCTTTCTCATTAATAGATGCAACTCCTTGTAGTTTTTCTGTCAATATTCGCAAAGCCTCTCTAGTTTTTGCCAAACTATCCACTATTTTCTTCTGAGTATTTTGGATGTCTTGGAAGAATTTCTTTGCCATCTCATCTAGATCAGCCATACTTTTCCCTTCCTTGGATTTTGTACTTTTACTTTCAACTGGAGGTTTGATCAAAATTTCTTTATTCTTTTCTCGCTACAAATATCTTTTTTCTCTTTCACTTAGTTGCATGCAACCATAAATTTTGACATACAACTAATTAGAAGCAACATGCAACCATAAATTATGACATGCAAGATCTGGGTAGTTGTCAAAACTGACATGCAAGATCTGGGTAGTTGTCAAAACTGACATGCAAGCTTCTACAAACCCTTAGGCTGGCAAGATCATGGCTTTGATACCACTAAAATGTCCCTTTTCTGATTTTACATGATATTTCAAGCCTCAAATCAGATTTTTAAAACCAAACAACCAATATTACAAAGATCCACCAATTTCTCAAATAAACCCAAATCGGGTATGTCCGAAATAGTGCCAAAAAATTTCACAACTTCACAAATTATTAATAAATCTGAAAATGGACTTTTTTACAGAAATTTCAGCAGCATAACGGCCTACAAAATGACATTTCTAGATCTATATAGCCTTTACACAATAGCTCACAAATGTAGGACAAAAAACTATGCTCATCGAGCTCCCAAAATTAACACAAAAATGCTCGAAAACACCACAAAAACACTAATAATCTATCTCAGAAGTTTAATCACATCCCAATACATATATTCAGCTCTATTTTAACATCTTAAAGTCTGAAATACAGCAGCAACCCAAACTGATATGAAATACTCAACTGAAAACACCAAACTCATACCAAAAAACAACCCCGAAAACACACAAATCTGCACTATTCAGCACAAAGGCAAACTCTGTATGAGCATGCACATGGAATGGCTTCAAACTCTCATCCTTAGCCTTATTGGAAACTTTCAAGCTCCCGTTCTTGGGTCTCCTTCTCCACAGATTTGGCAGCCTCTAAAGAACAACAAAGAAATGAGCAAAAATCAAGTTCTGGAATGAGCCTAAAATGCCTCCAAACCCCTTAAAAGAGGGCATAACTCTAACTCACGTCCAAGAGGGGCTAATAAAATATAATTTAATCATATTTTTTATTTATTTGTCCATTGGTTTCCAAAGATTAGCCCCTTTTGCCGAAACTTCACCTTTTTGGAGCCTACCTGCCTTAGCAAAGTTTATTATTTTTAATTATTTTGAAAAGGGGCCATGACACTTATAATGAATGAGAGAAAGAAAGATATAAAAGAGGATGGATTCTTGAATCTATTTTGTTTCTAACATGTGTCCACTTGGAAAACCTCCATCTAAAGATGCAAATCATGTTTCTACTCTCTGCACTGGGTGAATCAAATCTTTAATCATCTTGCCTCCCAAAACCATAAAATATCTTAGATATTTGATGGAACAACATAGCTGATTTGGCAGGAAATAACAATATCTGAAAAGCTCCATCAAAAAGCATGCAAACTATGAAATATTTGAGGCAAAATACATCATTAGATATCAAATTTCAAATAAACTGAGCCAACCAAGCATATCAAGTGTCTCACAACTAAATTTTTCATGTAAAAAGCCATGAATTCAAAAGAATTACAAATCCCCCTGTAGCATGCACTAGTGACAACCTATGCAAAAACTAGCTGCAAAAATGGATAGCTCATTTCTTCCCAGTTCCAATGGTATATTGCAGTCCATATTTGGGTTATCAAAAACTCCCTGAATCTTGTTTTGAAAAATATTTCCTCTATATGGTATCTGGTCTGCACTTTTATTTTTAAAAAACTTAAAATAATCTAAAGTTCAAACTTTAGCTTATATCCACTTTTGAATTTCAAAAAAATCTCTGTACATAGCCATGTCTTTGAAGACACTTAGGAAGTGAGTGCTATTGTATTTAAATATATAAAAACTTCCCAGCACAACATATGTGGGATAAATGCTTCTCATTGTTTTCTCTCTTTTCATCCCAGAGCACCTCTACAACTTCCTTTGTTATGACCTGATCCATGGTAGCTCCTTGCTTCCTCATGTGGACATTCCTCTTCATCATGCCACCCCTTTTTCAACTACTTTTTTTGTCATTGCTTTAGAGAAAACAACAACTTCCATCATTGTGAGCATCTCTCCTGTCGTGGGGCTCCCTGCCCCTTTCAGTGGCTTCTCCATTTTGACGTACGCTCCCTCTCAAATGTCTCCTTCAGTGTCATTGCAAAGCAACCTTTTTTTGCTCCTCTTTTTACTTGTGTGAGGTTACTCTTGCATGGTGGCTCCTCAAGGAAACTTCTCCTGTATTTTCTCATGTTGAGACATGGAAAATTTTGCAAAACCAATGGTTCATGGTTTGATATTTTGACACTTGGCATGTAGTCATAAGGTTGAAGACTATGGGTAGCTAAATTACTTCCTCAAGATGATTGGCTACACTGACAAAATGTCATTCCTATTTCTTAACACTCTACGTAATGCAAAATCCAATGTAAACACTGACAGGTAGCCTTATCAAACATGAACCAATGGGTCCACCATATTCTATTGCTTGCCAACTGATTACTTCTGACATTAATGAGAAATCACCATTTGAATTGTAAATAAGAAGGAGAGAGATGTTTTGTTTGAAATGTTAAAAACTTTGATGTCTTAGAAGAGGGACTGTTCTAGATTACAAAGGAGGAAAAAATGGAGTGAAAAGGCATGAGAAATTGGATTAATAGTGCTTCAGTATTACTGAAGTTCTTCTATCTTTTATCTTATCTTACATTATCTTTCATTTTCAACCAAAACATGGCTATTTTCTCTGGTGTGATTCCCTTGCAATGAGATGCCCCTTTTTGTAGTTGTCTCCCCTTCATGCCTTATTTATTCTACTGACAGTATGATTTCTCCATCTTTTGTCAACAGAGAATACAGGTAAAACCCTATCATTTCATCCTCCAAACTTGTATTGCAAGCCACATCCTTAAATCCCCCCAAGCATCTATTGTTACCGTTAATTTGAGCATCACAATATGATCCATAATGTTATGATGTGTTGAACCCAGTAACACTTTCATTCTTGTATATCTCCACAATGCAATAATCAAACATTTATACAGTCTTACAAATACCACTTAAAACTATTCCATATTTGAAATAATCTAGATGCCATGATAGATTGGTGAAATTAGTTGGGCCCCAAGCGGGTCTAGCTAAAAAAAATTCTATTGTTGAACAATTGACATCTCAAATTTATCTGATAAACACCTGGTACCAATCAAGACTGGATTCAATCACTGAAACACGTAAAACTCAACTTATCATTTTCTACAAACTGTTAATTTAATTCTTGAAGGTCCTTTGATTGGCTTGAAAAACTTATCCAAACACCTGATTGGGCTCTAAAATTGAACATGTTGATTCTCTGTTTCGCATACTTTTACCCTAATGAATCTTGTCTCATGAAAAATTCTTAGTCAAAAGATATTGACTATTAAAGTTTCCCTTTTAGAACTGCCTGTAAGAAAACAAGTTAGAAAACAACAAATCACATTTGGATTTGGCTTCAAAAATAGGGCAAACTGACACTTAGGGGCATGAAAGCTAGGGAATTAATTCACTATCATGAGGAAAATATAAATCTGCAATTATGGCTCATGAAAAATAACTAGGTGAATTTGGAAAATGGTCAAAGTGAGCTACTCAAATTTACAAACTAGAAGCAATGTCAAAAAAGTGTTTTTTACAAATGGAATTAACCTGGGAAAGTCTGCAGACAAATTCGTCAACATTTGAAAATTGGCACACTTGAGGTATTTTTAGAGTAAAACATAACAATATGATCTGTTTGACCTCACCTATCATGGATTCAAAGTTATGACAACACGAATAGGGGTTCCAACAACTCTGCACTTCTTGACACCAGTAAAAAGTTACAAATTGCATTCAAAATCGTGTTTCAAAACTAATCAAACAGATTTGTCAAAAGCTCAAAATTTAACCATAGTAAGTCTTTGACCTTTAGAATGAAATACAATAGAAATTTTCTCATTTTTTTCATCTAGGTCAAAGATATAACAAGTCAAAGAGGGCTTCCCAGAATTCTAAACAATTTGCATTAGCATGACATCAATAAATGCCCAACTTTGAGCGATTCAAAACCTAGTCAAAACATGTTGAAATGACTCAAAAACTGAAACATAGGTTCTTTGGTATGGACACTAAGCACTACCAAATCAGAAAGTCATGAAACATTATTGGGTACAATATATTCAATTGTAAATAAGGCCTCATGTCATTGTTTAACACTTAGGCAAAAATGAAGATTTGGTCATTGCTCAAAATGGGACTTCACGGAATGACTCGGAATGGAAATTTATCATCATGGGAGGAGTCGATATATTGAATGCAAGGTTTTAGAAAAATTAAACACCTCTTAGGCTTCAAATGGATAGTTGGGTACATATGCATCAAAAAGCACTTATAAGACTTAATTTTTTAATGGTACTCAAAATTAGGGCTTCAATTTTGAGTCCCAACATAGTCTATCAAGTTAAATGTTTAGTCTAACAATAATAGTAGGATTCAATTAATATGTGTGTTCCTCTTCATCTCTCATGTTATGTGCCTCTCCATGAGGCACATCAATCCCTATAGTGATTTATGTTGTATTGTCCTCCGCAAACACAATCATATGCATTGGTATCACTTAGGAGACCCAAGCACAAAATATTGCACATAATGAAAGTATACTGAACACAAATAAGTGAACTCATGGAGGACATTGAAGACCTATAATCATCAACATCAAGATGAAACCATGTCAGACTCTGTATAACAAATAAATCATACAAGGTGTGAATGGCCCTAATAGTGTATGAGATGACCATTGCAATAATATCTGGATGTTGCATTGATGGATAGGGTGAAACATTAGTAGTGGGGACTTATGTGCTAGATTTCACTCTATGAGCTCATAACGTGTCCTAAGGAGCACCTAACCCTGTGCCTTTGCTCTATCTCATGCTACAATAGTTACCTTGTGAAAAATAAAAATTCAATACATAACTTTAAGTAAAGAAAAATGGGACCTCCAAATTATTTTGGGTTTCTCTAACAAAAACTATTAGCTAATAATGCCAAAAATGCTCACCATAGTATCATTTGTACACTATTTAGATGACAACTTGGGAATTTTAAAATCTACTCTTTTTTAAGTTGTTGGATTTTTAAAAATGCTACAAATGTCATATTTAGATATGTTTAGGGCTTAAAGCCCATCACCAAACTCAATGTGCATGGAACCAGGACAATGCAACGCAATAGTATGTTGAATTGCAAACTTATTTATGTTTCCAATAATAGAGTTTAATGTGGTGAACATGGGGTGTAATGTGGGGATATTGGCATACATATTTTAAAATTCTCTAAGTTAATTTAGATGTTCTCCTATAAGATTCTCTAAAGATTGAGGGGTAGGATTGGTTCCTCACCAAGCTCATTGTCTTCTAGAGCTGGGGGACCTATTTACAAGTCTTTGTGGGTTGTTTAAAGGTGGTTGTATATTGTTTGCAAGATCATTGGGAGGATTTTTTACTTGGTTTGGGTCCATGCCTAATTTCATTGAAAATAAATATGCAATTATAATCAATTCTTACAATTTTTTTTTAAAAGTCAAATAATCCTTACTTTAAAAAAGAAAAAACTACAAATTTCATTTAGAAAGCATCAAAAAATAAAAATAAATTCAAAAATAAAAATATCTTTCAAAATTTGCTAAAAATTTGAGTTAGATTTATCTTATACTTGATTATAGAGAAAATATATAGCACTTGTTAGTTTTGCAAAGATGAATGGAAAGTATTCGCCATGGCTCAAGTTTTTTTAACACTTAGGAATCTAATATCCAATCCAAAATGATACAAGATATTAAATAATGGACTAGATATGGATTAGGCTTGTGCCTTGTCTTTTAGTTTGGTCATGTGTACTAACACCCAAACTTACTAAAAACTTAACACATGTTTTGGTACATTTTTGGATGAGTGAAAAGGGGATTTTTTCACATCGACATTTGTTTCATACAATGTTTGTGTACATATGCACTTCACTTTAGTATACTTGAAATATAGATTAGGATAATTCCTCCTTAATCATATACTCTCTTAATATACACACAAAAAAAAAAAAATTGAAACTTAATCAGTCATTGTATTTGTGTAGCAATAAAAAACGTAGAATTTTAATAGAGTACATAAGAAAGAAAATTTTAATATCCATCCATATATGTTATTTTATTTCTCTAATAACATATACATCTTGCAACTATAACCATATATATTTTATCCATTTAAATCATGGTGTGAATTGTCGTAGATAATAAGCCACTCAAATAGAAATGTAGTAGATATGAATTAATATTTCTTACTATTTTTGAGTTTGTAAATAAAACTTCACAACTTGGTCAACCTCTTAATTCTTTGTACTTCAATTTATGGCTTAGAGGTTGCACATAATCAGGATTGAATATGCACTATATACTATGTAGATTTGTGATATACTACAAAACCCTTGCCAAGGCTTAGAAATAAAGAAAGAGATTGGGAAAGGTTGTCAAAGGGGTTTTGTGATCTAGTTTAAAGAGTCAAAATGGTGTGAGATCATAATTAGAGATTTAACAAAATAAATATCTATAACATGAACAAAAAAACTAAAAATAGTTGGATGGCATGAACCAAGCACAAAATCCTAGTAATCAAGGAAGGAAAAAAGACTCCTAAGGAGCCATGTTGACATAAATGACAAGAAAGATAAAACATAAGATGGACTCAACTACCATCAATTACAACATGACATTGCCATGAAAAAACAGTGACTTTGTATGCACATAGAAAATAAAAATTCTACAAAGGAAGTGTATCTATACATGGGGTGAAAAAGAATTTGTAGTAAATAGAATATATTGATTATCTATCCCAGTGATTGGTAGAGGGGAGGACTCTCTCTTAATATTAAATATTTTACCTAGAAACCTATAATATTATGAGAAAAAAATATGTACTCGACACATTAACAAAAGTTTCAAAAGTATATTAAAAAGAAAAACATTAGATGCAATTTTAACAAAGATCTACGAATTAAAAGAAAGATAATGTAACTCAATAATAAAAGAAATACACTATTAGACACGAAACACATTGCAAATAGATTAGCAGATGATTTCAATAAAATATTGCAAAGATTTCCATTAAAATTTAGGAGACATAATAGTAGGCAAAGCACACAAATAATCAAAATTGACAAAATTTAGGTAAAAGTTGTTTTTCCATGCCATATGCTTACCTAAAGTAAAAATCATGCCCATAAATTTGTAAGTACTAACATGGAAAAATGTGAGAGACAAACTCTGAGAAGGGAGTCCTCAAAATGTGAAAAGAAATGTTTTTTTTTAGGAAAACAAAAGATGTCTGTACCTATTTAATACCAAACACTTTGGGAAGTGCAGTCCAAAGAATGCCAAAAGCATGTAGGTTGAATTTAATTCTACTTCCTCCGTGTTGGCTTGTATTTTCACCTAGCTTAAAATCATGAGTATCTATTTTGGAAATTTAGTTGTCATCCTAAGTAGTTAGGGTTTACAATTTTCATGTACAAAATTATCCTAGAAAAACCCTAGTTCATAATTTGTGCCCTTGTAATTTTCATAAAGAAGCCCTCATTATTTTAAAATGTTTTCACACTTTTAAAAGCACCATTGAAAATTTTAAGGTGCGACCATGCGACCAAGGTGATCACATGGTTGTTACATGATTTTTCTGTTAACATATTTATGTTGCGACCACATAAAATAGTTAGCAATCCCTTTGAGTACTTTGTCATAGTAGTTTGTTTCAAAAGCCCATTCTAAGCAACGAATGAGCAAAATAGTTAAGAGTTCATGACGCTTTAAGTAATCGCATGGTCACACATATAAATAATAAAAGAAATTAAGGGTCGGTAACCAAGCGATCATTCAAACACAAAGAGTTGAACATAATCATGAGAAAGAAATGTTAGGGTTGAGATTGAAGTGTGATCATGCGACACAGTTAAGAAAATGTCTAAATTTATGAAGGCACTTAGTCACATGGTCAAGTGCATGGAGCATAACAGAAGCTATGAAGCAGTGATATGGCTTTAGAGGTAGTGATCGTTGGGTTACAATATTAAGAGGTTTAGCATAAAGATAGATTGTGAAGAAGCGACTAAAGGATTTGCATGGTTGTAAAAAAAGGCATAAAAGGGTAAAAGAACCTTGCAAAGTTGTAAAAAGCTAAGTAGTATGTAGTGTTTGCCTAGTCACAACATATGATTTTGATATGAATGTCACTATTGAAACTTCATTATGATTTAAAAGATATGTACTTTTTGAAAAAGTGCAAGAAATATTTTCAAAGGATGGTAGTACAAGCATTGTAAAACCATATTTTGACAATTTTGGAGATTTTGAGAATTCTCATGCATGCTGACATAAAGACACCATAAATGTTGTTCTCTTGCTTAACTACTATTTATAGGCTGATGTAATAGATTTCTAATTACAACATTCATAGAATTAAGAGAAAAGAAGATTGAGCATGAAGAGTTTTTAGAGTTTTCAAAGTTCTTAGTTGAAGAAAGAGTGTGTTAAATAGTTGAATTTAGAAAAGATAACACAAGAAGAGGAAAAAATAATTTCTCAAGCTAATGTGGGAGAAAATTTTCAAGATGTTGAGCAACCTAAGGGTAAACTAGCCATCTTGTATGCTAGGGAATGGGTGTATTTTCTCCCAAGATCATCTCATGTGCAAACATTGAAATCTCACATTTTCAAGGATGCATATAGTTTATGTAGGAATGCCACTATGCCAGAGACAAATGGAAACAAGTTGTTCTGATATTTATACAATAAAAAATTTAAGAAGCCACCAATCTATAACCCTTAGATCAAGAACCTAGAAAATTTAATTATGCTAGAAGTAATAGTTGATGTAGACCTAGTTAAAGCCCTGATCAAGTCCTATAATCATATCACACATAGATTCCATAGAAAATATATGAGCCTACTTTGAAAATTGGATAGAGAAAATTTCATTAAATTCTTTGACCTTTGAGGAGAAATGCTAAGGCCTATTGAATAGGATAAAATGAATGAGACTTTCAAAAATAAATAAAAATTCTTTAGCGGGAAGGTTATGAGAAGACATATTCCCAAGGCCAAGAAGGACAAAGGTGAGCTACCAAAGAAGGTAGGTGACTTCATGGCTCTAGAGTTTTTCATTAGATACTTTGAGTACACTGTATTCAAAATTGATAAAGTGAATGGACTAGATGGCATGATAAATGCCCTAGGGTATATCTACATCATGGCCAAGACATTTAGAAAACACACCACAATGCAGGGTATGACTTTGTGACACACATAATTAATGTGATGCACAATGAAATTATTGCTTCTCAAAACAAAGAGATGGGGAACTTCAAGTTTCACCATTACTCATTGTTAATGCACATTATTCTCTATAAAAACATAAGGCAAATCATTCCATATTTCATTGAAGGGATGAAGGAAAATGGACAAAATTTTCCCTTGCATCTATTGACTCAGTTTTTGAAGAGATTCTATCTTTACTCTAATGTCATTACTTTTTACAATGATTTTTTGTTTCCTATTTCTAATATGCTAGCTAACATAATTGATAGGGTCCCTAGGTGGGTAAAAATACTAATAAAACCTTCTACATGCCCAAATGGGGATAGGAGACTAATTCATGATTGGGATAGTTTATTTCTTTTTGATCATTTTTCCTTGATAAAGGTTTATGGATGTCCCCAACCACCTCATGTCTTACCCAGATATATCTTAGAAAGATTGGGGTAATTAGAATTCTTTTGGTAGCTTCTTATGATGACTAGGGAATACTTAGGTCCCACAATATATAAAGGTTCCTTTATTGCTAGGAATACAAAGATTGGAGATTTTTTTATAGGGAAGGATTTTATAGAGGAAATAGATGCATGTATTAGTGTATTCTTACTGATCACTACCCCTACTAAAACCTATGATCCTAATGATTTTATAAGGAATTCCCTCAAACAAATGAGGAAATACACTCTCCCAAGTAGTAAGCCTTGTTGGGAATTAGAAGATGTAATAATGAACTATTTGGAAATAAAGGACTATAGAAGCAAGACCATAAGATGGAGAGAAATCATGAGTGTAGAGGAGGCCATGAAGATAGAAGATCCCTCATTCAATGGTTTCTACCATGAAGAGATATATTTAGACAGGTTCAATAAGTGCCTAGAAATCTTTGATGCAATAATGTCCCAAGTGCCTATAGAAATAAGGGATAGAGTAGAGCCCCAATCCCTCCAACAAGAGGATGTGATTGAGATAGAGGTTGATGATGATCAACCTAAAAGTTCATTATGGCCTAGGGAGGTAGGAAAAATAATTAATTGGTAGAGATCCCAAATAAGTTTAGGGAGAAGGCATTCCAAATATTTTTGAGGGGCTCACAATATTTTGACAATATCAAGCACATTTTTTTTTGATAAAATAGGTTGATCAGTAGGAATAAATTCCAAATAAAAGTGAGATGCAAATGAGAATATTGGAGGAAAGGATAGTCCATGCTCAATAATTTATTAAGGATGGTGACTTCATAAATTTAGAAGAATTCAAGTCATTCTTATTTAAGGTTAAACAGAATGAACTTATATTGCCCTTGCAACTAGGAGATTCACCTAAGAAGACTATTGAATTGGTGCAGAAATTGTAGGAATATGACCCAAGTAGTGAGACTCTCACTATGGATGAGGATAGAAAGCTAGTTCAAAGAAGCAGAATGCTAATTTTATTAGGATGGGACCTCAGCTCATCATTTATGCTTGACCAGATTAGGAGGCAAGACAAATCAGTCTCATTTGAGGAGACAAAAATTGTTGGAGAGCTACAAGGGTTGAGATTCAATCTAGATTCCAAGACCATGGTAGTATGGAGCATGGCCCTTGAGTCAAATAAACCAAATTTGATGGAGGTAAGATATTCACCTCTGGGAAATGTGATATTCTGGAATATCACCATTATTTCAAGTCACTAGACTCACAACTTCATGAATACTGCATCAATGATGGGGAAAAGAAAAATGGATATGCTTTGATGAGTAGCTATACTAGACATACATCATATCCATTGATGATAGGAATAAGTATGACAAGGAGCTTAAAATGATATATGTGCTAGAGAAAAGTATGGTTAGCCTCAAGGATGAGGTGAGAAATCAAAGAAATGTGACAAGACCTATACAGAGGTTAAGGATTAAGAAGCCCAAATTGAAACTAGTACAACCACCATAGGTGTGGATTAGAAAATGGATGTAGATGAGTTGGATATTGCAAACTAGGTAGAAATAAAAGTGATACAAAAACCTGGTGATTCATAAAATAGGTGCTTTGAAATACTCCTCAAAGAATGTACATAGCAATTACATTGCTTTGTAGGGAGCCTAGTTTTAATGCTCATAATAAGTATCTTTGTTATCCCCTTTATTTACAACATGGGGCCCATATACATAATTTTTTGATAGGCTTTCACTAATGCTAACACCAAGAGAGTTAACTAATGGAGTAATTATCCCAATTAGAAAATTAATTAATAGAGTTAAGGAGTTGAGTGGTTTTTTCTTTGGGAAGTTACAATTTATCCAATATAAAATGAAAACAATTGCCATAGGGACCCCCATTTTTTACCTCACATTATTGATGAAAATGGGAATATACAAGAATGGTAGGAATGGTCTTTCTGATTTGATGATATTCTGAAACATGCAAGGTTTTTTTGATATTGCAATAATGAAACAATTGATCTATTATATAGAGTTGAATTAGTTATCGGAAAAGTTACTACAAAGGTAAAGGCAATAATAGATGCAAAGTGGAACAAGTGCCTAGATGAGTTGAACACAATCAGAGATACCACCTAGCCAGATATTGATACTGACATTTCTATTTGGGAGGTTGTAGTTGGGATCAAAGCCTTGCCATGTGGAGATAGCTACTGAGCATGTAGAAAAGTTAAAGAACATGAAGAGTGAGGATAACTATTTGATAGATACACCTTATCTTTGTGGTTCACCTATTATGGGTGTGCTCTAGTTAAAAATTACAGAGTCAATCCTGAACATTAGAACTAATAGTTGCTCAAATTTTGGCTATATCCAATATTTTGTTTGTAATATTTTTTTCTTATATGCAAAAAATTGTAACTAGATTTTGAAAATTTGTCCTCCCATCTAAAGCTTGTTTCAATCCTTGTTTTTATAAAAGGATTTCCAAGATGTGGATTTAGGGTTTCAATTCTGTTTCATTTTAGTGATAATGCAATTTTATAGTCAGTCTAATTTCTTGTGATGATTTTTATGTTGTTTTAGTTTGTATCTCAAGAACATATTGAATGAATGAAATACTTGTTAGGTCTTGAGTTATATCTTGAGTCTAGTATCAGTTATATGGATCATTCTCAAGAAGATTAATACAAAGAGGAAATTATTGAATATTTGTGTCCTTACTTTATGTCTTCATTTTTTTGTTTCTTGTTCATTTGCTTATCAATGTTGGTGCTTTATTTTGAGCAAGCTTAAGTATTCTACTCCCTTGCCTAACAATTTCTGGGATCTATTTCAAGCCTAGCCAATTCTTTATTAAAAGTCATTTTTTGCAAACCTATGGAAATGTGTTCCATCCTTGGTAGTTTGGGCTATTTGGTGGGAAAGAAATAAATGTATCTTTAGAAAGGAATCCCTTCCATTAGATATTGTCTTATTGGTATTGAAAGGTCTATCTCAGAAGTGAGTAATTCCATTTTGAAAAGGACTAAATTTAATCCTATTGTGACTCATTGGGATTCACAGCTTGTCCAAGAATGGAAACTTTTATTTATCCCTAATGGGTGGAAGATTAGTCCATCACTAGCTCAGATCTTACTCAGGAAGCACAGTTGGAGACCTCCATCTTTTTGGAAGCTGAATTTTGATGGTGCTTCTAGAGGTAATCCTGGTCCTTCGGGTTTTGGGGTTTCTATTCAAAATTCCTTTGGTAAGGTTGTGGCAATCAGTGTATCTCCTCTACCTATTGACATGAATAATATTGTTGAGGCCCATGCTTTGTTGGCTAGGCTCTTATTAGCTAAACACGGTTGTTTTAATAAGCTTCATATTGAAGGAGATTCTTTAGTTATTATTGATGCTTGTATTCATAGACACATTATTTCCTGGAAACTAAAGTATGTTCTCAATCAAATCTGGAGACTCCTTGATGAATGTTTGGAAGTTTGCCTCTCGCATACGTATCGTGAAGGGAATAAAGTTGCAAATTTTTTATCAAATTTGGGATGTGATGGGGTTAATGTTTCCACTTTTCATTCTCTTCCTTTTATTGAGCAAAATAAGGTCTTAAAAAATCTTATTCATGATGACATGGTAGTAGCTGATAGTAGTATTTTTTGAGATGAGCAAGTTTTCTTAAGATGCTAAGTAATTTTGTTTCATGTGTTGAGCTATGCATCACCCTTCAGGAGCTGAGCTCCTTAGTAATTTTCACAATGAACCAAGCTCGGTCAAATTTTCAACTGTCGAGCTCTTCATACTACAGGTGCCAAGTTATTCTGTAGTATCGAGTGTACAAGATCTTTTTAGGTGCCGAGTTGGCATTCTGATAACTGGTGTCGAGTTTTGTTTGAGATGAGCAAGTTATCTTAGGAAGCTGAGTAATTTTGTTTCATGTGCTGAGCTATGCATCATTTTTCAAGTGCTGAGCTCCTTAGTATTTTTCATTGTGAGCTGAGCTCAGTCAATTTTTTAGATGCTGAGCTCTTCATGCTATAGGTGCCAAGTTATTCTACAATGTTGAGAATAAAGGATCTTTTAGGTGCCGAGTTGGCATACTGATAACTAGTACTGAGTTATTTAGGCTTTAGGTGCCAAATTCTTCAGTAGCACTAAGTATTCAAGATCCTTTCAGGGATCGAGTTGGCATTAAAGTAATTAGTGCTGAGTTATTGAGTCTTTATTCAGATGTTGAGTCTTCGAGTGTCTCTAATGTCAATTTATGCTTATTAGATGCCAAGTTACCCTATTTATAAGTTTGTGTTGTATGCAAATGAATTTAATGTCACACGCTTTTATTTAGAGCATTTACGCCAATATGACTTTCAAAGTCCTTTTTGTAGGATCCAAATCTTTTATTATCTGATGATATTCAATTTTAAAGTCATGTTGGTCGATTACTTCATGTGAACAAATCCGAATATTTAAGGAGTAATGTTTGTAGTACTATTTACAGGCAAGATTAGGATGTCACTGGAGAGATTAAATGAAAAGTTGCAATCTGATTATTTCGTAAGACTCTTCGCATCATCTTCAAAATTATTTGCAAAGGCTTAATTAGGAAAATATAGTCTGTAAGTTGAGATTGTGTTGAAAAAAGAATTATGGGTGGGATACTAATTTGGTTTGCGCAACATGTCATATGCAACATCGTTTAGTTATGCCAAAAAAAATTTGGATTTGCCTATGGCTGGCATTAGATGAAGTTGTGCTTCCTAGGCATATAATGGATGAGGTGCTATGTCAAATGTTCACTTTGAACTCACACTCGGTCAGTTCAGCCATTTTGTGCATCATTGGTGAGGAGCTTCTCTATCCCTTGACACTTGTATTTTTATATCCCTCCCAGGTCATATCTATTTTCCTTTCTAATGCCATGGACCTTCTACAATCTCTAGAGTTACTTCAAGGATTGGCTCGTAAAGTAATTCTACCACATTTCTTACTAGATTATAAGTTGGAGATGGCCATGCAAAAATATGATTTATGGAATGGTATGGCTTTGGTTGGTGGTATATTTTCACATTTTCAAATTCTGTAAAAGCATGAATTTTATATTATTTTTGAGGCAATGAAGAAAACCATAGATAACAGCAATATCTTTGCCTTTTGATCCACGGTTATTGGGTGAGTGGGTGGTGGAAAGAATCTTGTTAGTTAGAATGGCCATGGTTTACTTGCTAGTGGATCATAATGCTTCATCCCCCACTCAGTTAAATGCATTGGCAGTAACTCCACAGCCACTAGAACAGAATCTTTGGGATTTTATCGGTGTGCCAAATTCTGATTTAGATTGGCTAGTTCATAATTTAGTTTCATGATTTGGCTATGGAATTCCCTTTTTTGGTCTTTAGCGCCTCTATTCATGTTCTTACAAATTAGGCCCAATTCCAAAGCTTTTTTTTAAGGGTTCATCTCTGAATTACCCTTCTTTCAATTGGGGGTATCTCTTATGTTGCTTCTCTAAATCTATTTGCTACCAAACTTATTGTATCTATATTATGCAGAAGTTTAGAGTGGGTTATCTTCAGATGGGTGATAATCCTTTGTAATTTTTTGCTATTAATAGATACATATATGTAAACTTTAGGGACGATGTTGGGTTTTCTTCACTGATTCTTTCCTAGTTCACCTTGTTGAATTAGATTAATCAATATTATAATGGCTTGCCACTTTTGCTTTAAAAAAAAATTATGTCTTCATTTTCATATATTTATCATTCTGAGATTAAATGAAGAAAGTTCATTCATTTAATGCAGCTTGGTTAGGTTGTATACCAGTTCATTATTTCTTTTAATTCAAGCAATTAAGTAAATGCTTATGTAATTTGATAGGATTTCTAAGTATATGGAAGGGATGTCATAAGAATGGGATTTAGGATTAACAATTGATATATTTGGTTGCAAGTCAATTAAATAGATCAAAATCTATTGATATGACTCTATGTAACAATGGGTAAGGCACTAGTTATTGGTTAGAGTAAAAACTGGAGCAATCATTTAGTAACACACATTATTTTAAAATCAATATCTGAAGTTTGTAACAGAGAATTATATGCATGTCATTCGCTTATTGTAATAGCTTTTGAATCTATAGTTAGTTGCTATAGTTCAAGAGTTGATTTCAATTCCAAGATGATTAAGAGACCAAATCTGCTCTAAAGGGATGTGTAGTGTGAAAATATGTAGGAAATTTTGAAATCTCTAGGTAAACCAATCTTGGTTAGCAAAGCCTAAAGTGTAGGAAGCACTACATCATTAGTTGGTCCAAATCCAAATAGATTTTTATACAAATGAGAACTACGTAAATCCTAGGTGTAACCTTTTGTTGTATTTTGGTGTTGTTTTAAATTTGTAGATGTAAACACCAACAAAATAGTGACGTTTTTGGGGACTATGTAAAGAAATTCATTGTTTAAAATATTGGATTCTTTGGTATAGATTGTACATCTCCTATCATATTTTTAGTCATGTCATGCTCATGCTTGTATAGGTCTCTTTTAAGTTACAAACATTGAGAATCTAAAAAATTCCAACACAACTGAAAGTATATGATGTGGGTTATGTCTAAATAGTGTCTTGTCTGTAAGACAAAGTTTACATTTCCCAAAGTGCACCATATTAAAGTCTTTCTGTGTTGGGCCCTAGCGTCATATCTATTTCCAAGTATTATTTTCCCGTGATATTTTCTATCTCCTAACCATCTTCTTTTTCCTTCATTGGGTGGCAGCTCGGTCAAAGGTTTTGTAGCTAGTCCTATATGTTTTAAAAACATTGTTTCAAAATGGAAGATAGAAGAAAAAACACAAGAGCATATGCAAAAGCCAATCCAGAAGTGACTCTATACACAGAGTTACCTCATGTGGGTAGGAAGAACTGGCCAAAGAGAAAAGGAGATCCAATCCTAACCATACATGAAAGCCTAGAGATAGTGTTTCTCTACATTCACAATATTAGCTAGTAGTAGAAAGAGAATCTTCATCTCTAAACTCTAAATCCTAGAACACTAGATTCTTAGATGAAATGTTTAATACCCCTTACGTAGAGAGAGAATATACCAAGACAAAAATGTCTCTTATGTAGGAGATATCACTTTTAGACAAAATGTGATTAAATATGTTAACCATAGGTGGGAGTATAAGAACACCTTGAATGTTAGGCCACAAATAGGTCAATATCCATATATTGAAAGGAATCTTATAGATCTAGATGATCTAGTAGATTCAAAAACTACTTCAATAGACCCTAAAGAATTGTTGTCAAAAATTGAAACCTTTAGGAAGAAACTTGTTGAAGAAGATGTGAAACGCATTCATCTGAAAAAAGAAAACGAAGCTGTTACCATGAATGCTCTCATAGAGAGAGAGAGAGAGAGAGAGAGAGAGAGAGAGAGAGAGAGAGAGAGAGAGAGAGAGAGAGAGAGAGAGAGAGAGAGAGAGAGAGAGAGAGAGAGAGAGAGAATTTTCTTAGAAGGATGGAAGCTTTGAAAGAGCAGAACAAAAAGTTCAAAGAAAATCCTCCACTCTGCATTCAGATGTATTTGGAGATGTTGGAGAGATAAAGTCAAATATCCAAGACCAAGAACACCTTCTAAGAGAGAATGAATGACCCATTATTTCGCAATTCCAACCCTACAAACCCATTGAAGAAAATATGATAGATTTGACCATTAAGAACCCTAATAAAGGGGAAAAAAAAGGTTGTAGGGATATGGATCAATGAGCCCAAAGTTGCCTCTATAACCTTGTCATGTCAAAATTTATTTAGAGTTGGAAAGAGAAAAGAAAGAAAGGTAAGATCTAGCCAAAAAGCTAGAGAAGTTTGAAAATGAGGTTGAAGCTATAGAAACAAGGAGGAAGATACACTTTCTCAAATCTACCTCTAGTTTAACATCTTGGCCAAACTAGCCTTCACTAGCCATGCCTTCTATTCCAATTTGTGCATAGGTATTAAATAGCCAAAGTTTTTCCCAATCAATACCAGCTTCCTCTTCCACAACTACTAGCCAAATAGCTGCAACCCAACAAGTTCAAGTCCCTAAATAGACCCAAGGTGTTGGACCAAGTACTTCAAATGTCTTAGGTTTCCAAAAGAAATCTATCTATATGTAGAGATATAGGAAAATTTCCTTTGTAGGTATCCCTTGGTTTCCCCATCCAATTTCCAATGACATAAGAGATAATTTTATGAATTTATCAAGAAATAATGTTATAACTAGTGAATAACATCTCATAAAATTCACTGATATGTTAAATGATTATGAAGTGGAGCATGACGATGTGGTTAAGAAATTATTTGTGCAATCACTCACTAAGGATGCAAGGGGTTAGTTTAAAATATTACCTAATGATAGTAATTGTTCCTAGGATGGTCTAGAGAATCTCTTTAAGGAGAAGTATGGTGACAACATTATAGAAAGATTTGTGCTGAAAGAGTTCAATAACATAAAGAAAAATTAGAATGAGTCAACATTTGATTTTAATGTAAGATTCTAGAAAGGAATGTATAAATTATTTCAAGTTATGGGACTAGGTGAGAATGTGTATCTCATTACTTATTTCAATGCCTTTGATAGAAAAATTTCTTATATTCTAAGAGATAAAGATCTCAAAACAATAAGTGATGCTTTGAAAATAGCTATCAACATTGAAAACAATATTAAAGCATTTGGTAAGCTTGGAAGGAGATATGATCCAAAATTATTTGACCCTAGGGGAAATGGGAAAGAAAGTGATAAGCCTATTACAACCAAGAAGCCTAAGGATGACAATATGGATCATGTTTTGAATATGCTTAGGAATTTGAACCCATTAATGAGCCATACAAATAAGCCCAATCCTGGTGAGAAGCCTCAAATCAACAACAATTATAATAAGCATACCAGATTACAGAACTATCCCTATAAAACACAATGGAAGGATGAGAAGCCCATTGCTAAGCTTGCCTAAGGCCCAAAGGATAAAGGTACACTAGATCCACTACAAAGAAATTATGTAAATATAATGGAGGACATGCCTTGATGCATTATTTTCTAATCCCCTCACTTTCCTGATTATTGTGTTATGTTACCCAATCATTTTCTACAAATCAACAAACACAGCTTGAAGAAGGAGAGGAAGAAAAGAGCCATGAGGATATAACATGTAATATGATCAATTTATGTGATAGTGGTGAAGAATCTAAGATTGATGTCAGTAATCAGAGAAGCATGTATCAATGATATCATCAAAAAGTATTTTCAGATGATGAAGATCAAAATGATGATAGGATGTGCCACATGATATCAAATGTTGAACATATGAATTTTAGGAAACCATCCAAACAATAAATTGATAGAATAACTATAGAGATGGTGACCCAATTTCATTGTACACATTACCTCATAAATAGGATAGTAGACAATGGTGTTGGAAAAACCTCTGGTATTTTTATCAAGGATATGTCTAATAAGATGCATGATGGAAATAAACTAGAAGAGAATCCAATAATTTTCAAGGTCAAGGATAGTAAGACCAAGAATTGGGAACCTAAGAAGAAGGTGCAATATCAAGGTGTAGAGGTAGTCAAGACAAACATGAAAGAAAAGAATTCAAGCCTTGATAATGTTAGATAGGTGGAGGATCTTGTTGTTCAAGTACAAGCAACCAAAGATAATTTATGGAATCCTCTTATTTATGATCATGTATGCATTATTGCTATGTTATCACAAATTACTGTTAAAATCCCTTTGTCAAAAAAATTTTGGATAGAGGAACACAAGAGTAAAGCCCTTACTTAGGAAGGATCAGAAATAGTAATGTTACTTATAGAGAATCATCAATAGGGAAAGAGGCACCACTTCCAGTAAAAGAGAAGGAACACAATGATTCATGTCATAAATACCTTTGATATATTTGGATAATTCTTCTATAGCCTATATAGAAAACATAGACCATTTCTTCCTTAGCCTAATTAAAAATGGCAAAACCTTGAAGAATTGAATGATTGATTCAAGAGCCTCAAATATTGTCATGTCATTAAAATAATAGAAGGTCTTGGTTTGAAAGAGGATAAAAAGTAGGGTAGATGTAGAGCTATGGATGCTAGAGAAGTCCCTATCATAGGTACAATTAATTCCTTTCCATTTAGACTAGTTGCTTATCTTGATGTTGACCTAACTATGACTGCTCTAGTAGTTGATATTCCTCCACAATCTGGAATGTTGCTCTCAAAAAATTGGAGCGTTGTAATGGGAGGCATCCTACAATGTGACTTGTCATTTTACACATTTCACATAGGAGATAAAGCCATCAAGGTTGACAAAGAGCCAAGGGTTATCCACATGCTTGAGGATAGCATTGATAAAAATTACACTTGCTTCCTAGATATAGAAGTGAATGATTTTAGAGTTGAGATCACCATTCAGGAAGTTGAAAATATAGTTCCATTAATTTCACAAGAAGTATAAAAATGCCTAGATTCTCAAAATCTTTGGACTATTAATTTTGATGGGGCTAGTTTGAAAGATAGGTCAGGGGCTTGAGTAGTCTTTATATCTCTAGAGAAATATACATTTAGATATTTATTCACCCTAAACTTTACTTGTTCTAATAACATAGTAGAGTATGAAGCAATTTTACTTGGGTTAAAAATGGAAATAGGTTCTAGTCTCAAGAAATTGCATGTTATTGGTGATTGGGAGTTGGTTGTGTCTCAAATTTAGGAGACATATGCATCCAAGAATAAAAGGTTAAAATAGTACAAGAATGATGTTTGGGATCATATTGAAGCATTTGATACTTTTGGGATTTCTTAGATGGATAGAAGTAAAAATAAAATGGTTGATTTTTTGGCTAATGTAGCCATAAAGCCTAATGATATATCATTTTTTGGTGTTTCCAAGATTCAAATGTAGAACATACCATCAATTTTGGACAACATATAGAACTAACAGGTATTTGAGGATGATAAAGATATTTTGAATTTTCTCTTTAATGAAGATAAATACCATGGCTAGAAACTAGATTGCAATATTTGGTTGAAAATATAGATGGGAAGGACATCATATTTGGCTAAGAAATTATATAGTTTAAGACAAACAATATGCCCAAAGGACTAGTGGTTTTAAAGAGTGTCTTTGACAATTAGGATAGATTTTATCTAGAAGTTAATGATAGGAAACCACAAGAACAAGAAGAAATAAATCTAGGGATAGTTGAGTCTCCTAAGAAGGTATACATAGGTAAAAATCTATCTCCTCCTGTAAGAAAGTCCCTAGTTGATTTGTTAAGAAAATATAGGCATTTCTTTGCATGGTCATATGATGACCTTAAGGCTTATAGGGAAGACTTGTTTCAGCATGCTATACTAATAAAAGAAAATGTCAAGTCCTTTAGACAAAAGAAAAGACCTTTTAATCCCACATTAGCCCCCAAGATGCAAGAAGAGCTTATGAAGTTGAGGGATGGGGGGATTATTAGTCCCATCAAACATTATTCATGGGTGTCTAACCTAGTGCTAGTTAGAAAGGAAAATTGTGACATTAGGCTATGTGTAGACTTCAAATTTTTTAATATTTCTTACTTGAAAGATAACTATGGCTAGAAGCCATGTTGTAGTAGGTTAGTATTACAAATACGGATTACTAAGAGTGGGGGTTGGGGGGGGAAGGGGGGGGTGAATCATTAATCTACAAACTTTAGACACCAACTAGATATTATTTCTTACTTTAAAGTATACATAAAAAGTAATAAAGTAATGTTAAATAGTAACAATAACCATGCACAAAGATAACTCATAACACCATATTTTGTTAACTAGGGAAACCCTACTGGGGAAGAAACCCACTAGATAATATACTAATATATAAGTTCCTTATTAGAGGATGGACCCTATTAGGTGTCAATGAGAAAATTTAGTATAGAGAGTCTCTATTAGGATACTTTGAATCCCTATTAGGAGATTCCAACCTTGTTAGGAGTTGTAGTAAAATAGATGGAAAATGAACCCACTGCCCAAACATGCACTTTCAATTATTAGAAGGGCTCACTACACAACCAAATAATCAGAATTCTATAATATAAATTCTTTCTCAGTTCGATCTCAGATCAAAAAATACATTCAAAAACTTTGCATATATCACTTTCACAAAAGTTTGTGTATAATTGCTCACCATAACAACTACATCTTTCATCACAAAATGTCCTTTTCATAAATTCCATGACTTCACACAAATTATTACTAGGTTAGCTAAGAGCACAATACACTTTTCCAAATTAGAGTAAACATCTAGTATGTTGGCCCTAATTTGACAAGTAATTATTTTGTAAACAAAATAATCCTTTCCTTTAATTTCACTATCTTATTTCACTTAAAACACAAATATCTCTTTTTTGTATAGTCAATACTAATTTCTAAGGTTATACATGTCATTATCAACATGTATAAAATCTCCATGTAACTTTTCTAGTCATAATATGACATCAGCAACAAATTATAAAAAAAACAATACATTGTTGTATGCCAAATTCATACTTAGATAATTTTCTGATTACCAAAAGCTAAGTATCTTTATTTCTGAGGTTTCTTGTGAGTATGTACATAATGTGTTTCCATAAATGCCAATAATTACATATCATCATTAGCTAATTGTCAACAATCTCCCCCTTTGGCATTGATGACAACAAAATAGGAAAAAATGGCTAAGTATCAAAAACTTAAAATAAACATCACATGCATATTTCATTTATTGCAATTCGTCCTCTTACATGAGCTCCCCCTTACAATATATTTTACAATATTATTTTCTCCTCTTTACCTGATTTGCAATTTTCCATGGTATCTCTACCCCTTTGACATCAATGAAAAAGGTCAAAATGTCAAAAATTGTTCAAAAAGTATCCATCTTCTATAAAAAAATGTTGTCCTTCTTCCTTAAGCTAATAGGATCTTCATGCAATCATCAAAAAACTTCTTAAGACTATCCATACCTTTAGTCCATGTCTCCTTGGTAGATTTAGCAAAGGTGAGAATTGTGCATAAGGCATATGATGCAATCTCAACTCCTTTAAGATCTGAATATAAAAAGTTAGAATAAGTCACCTTTGCCTTGACACATTCTTTCAACTATTTTTCAACAAAAGATACTAATCTTTGAAATGTGATACTCTCTTCAAAATATGTTCCTTCCAAAGTTCCAATTTGTTGATATCATTGTGAATACTGGCCATTTATCCTTCAAAATCATCTATCTTATAGGGATAACTTTAAGAAACCCCTCTCGAAAAAAATGCCTTAAATGCTAGCAAACCCAACATTTTATGGGCGGGAAAATTTTAATGTCGAGGACAATTTTTTTGTTCCATATAGGGAAATAAATATGTTGGCAATTTTTTTTGCCCTAGCAAAAATCAATTTAAATATGGTGAATTAATTATTTTTCTTCCTAACAGATATATAAATGATGGCTATTTTTTCCCTTGCCAAAAATGAATTAACAATGTCAGAGGTGAATTAATTGTTTTGTAGGAAAATGAATAATAATGGTCTTTGCTAATCTTTGGTGGTAAATTAAAAAATTGTTTAATCTGAAAGTGAATTTGCATGTTTATTGGCTATTGATTGTACTAACTATTGAGTAGTCATGTCAACTTGTGTATTATCTTAGGTCTATTATTAATAATGTCATTACAATAGTGTCACCATTAGCAAGTTGGCTACCATCACTTTCATATTGTTAATACAATAGTTTTATCAACTATTAATTAATTCAAGATCAATGATAGATGATGCATTTTAGGGCCAGTCACTTGAAAAGACTTGGAGTCGCATGAAATTCTCTAGAATGGAGACACATGGAAAGTTTTGCACAGAAACCATTAATTGGAATGTACTCAATGTAGTGAACATCGAATGTACTCAATGTAGTGAACATCACATCAAGATTACAATCATAAATTTGGTACTGAAAGTTACAATTATTACATTCCATTTATAGCCACCTTGGCAAGCACTTTGACTATCTGACATTAATGCAAGTACTTTTTGCACACTTGAAAATTAATAGGAATATGAAAAAATAAGATATGAAATATCATGAATGTTAAACAATTTAATGCAACTGCCATTAAATAGACTCTTCAATTCCTCTTTCATTATCATTTCTCAAATTCTAGATTCTGAATTCGGTTTGCAAACATTTTTAGTCATGGATACGCTAATTCACCTGAAATGCACTATAATGGGTCTACAAAAGCCCTTTTTGGGCATGATGCCTGACAATTTCCTAGCCATGGTTTGTAAGGAAGATGCTCAAGGTCCTTTTATCCACCATGCTTTATTCATAGTCCTCGACCATGAATTCTTAAGAAATGATAAGAGGTATTGCATGTCCACAGATATTACCTCCCACTTCCTCGCGTCTCTTCTTGATTGTCAAGCCAATCAAGTAGACATTATGATGCTTTTGTGTAATATTTTTAAAGAAATTTTTAGAGAAGATGATTTCAAAATTCTCGTATTGGTTGAGCAAGTATCGAGGTAAGGCATTGGCATCCCTTTTGCAGACGTAGCAGACAAGTGTTGGGACAAAGGCATAGGGGGCATTCTACATAAGCATCCCTTCTTGCTTGGTATGAATAAATAACAATTGACTTGACATCGAAAGTAGGTGTGGCTTGGAAGGGATTTTCTATGAAAGTGGTTTATTTTGGATTACATTAGTGAGACTGACTTCACATGGCTGAATGAGTTTAGTGACATTTCTTCTCCAATAGATTCCTCATAGAGGGGCTTGAAGACCTTTCTAATTGAAGGCTTCAAGCCCTTGGCCCCTCAACTTGCTAATGCTTCTAGCCTCCCTATCCCCTAGTTCCTAATTCTCTATTTCTTGAATCTTGTTTCCTTGACCCTTTCCCTTTGGGCAAAAAAATGTTTTTAAGATATCTAATTTTTCTTTGGATTGGGCTTTTGCTTTAATGTAAATTATGAAATAGTAAAACCAAGTTGATTTAATTAGCTATTTTGAATATCTATGTTATAGACTATGAATCGATATCATGTACATTGTACACTCTAATATATATATATATATATATATATATATATATATATATATATATATATATATATATATATATATATATATATAAAACTAGTTCAAGAGCTCAACTAGGAAAGAACTAGAAAGAAAACCCAACATTGTCACAATATGTACAAATAGCTAACATCAATATATACAACCTTATTATATCAATGAACAAAGCTCATATCATCAAAAATTCAAAATTTGTCAAATTTTACATTTTCATCAGATAGCAAGCATGGAGGACTCGAATTCAATCAAGATTTTCAGCAATTTAAATGATATGCCTAAAGTATGGGAAAAAGCCCAAAAGAAAATAGAAAGAAACTTTTATGCTATCTTTCTACCATATCCTCACTTGAGGCACCCATAACAAGAGTGGATGCCATACTAGGATTTATAGAGAAGTCCCATCCAAGATTTGAACATGTTACAGGAGAAAACTCCCATCCCGAGCTTGAGCCTTTAGTAGTAGCATCTAAAATTCTAGTGGAAATGCTAGTGGAAGATGGCACACCCCAAACATTTTCTTTGGTAACATTCGAGTAGGGTAGCCAAGTAGTTTCTTGTGAGACATGGTGGACAAAACCAGGAATATTAAGAACCAAAGTCAACCAACCTCTTGGTTCTCTAACTGACTAAGTTGGGGAAGCCAAAGCTGTTTTCACAAATTTTTCTTGTGCTTCAAAAACTAGAATACCCAAAATATCAATTAGAGCAAATCCTACTTTCTTCACCTCCTTTGTTAGTTGATAACCTAGAGCACGTGTTGTGAATTGTAGGGTCTTACTCAAGAATTGAGGATTATGCTTTTCAAAGGATTTATGTAGTACTTCAAATGTCATCATAGCCTCATGGTTCTTCATAAGCATGGTTCTTGAGAATATTCCCCCTACCAAGATATTTTTGAACCATAGATCATAGCTCTGCATTTCCCTTTTCAACTTGTTATCAGTCTAGTATTTTGGTCAAACCACCTTGATTGCAATAATTTCCAATCTTGACATTGACTGTAGGAGATCCATGGCATTAGAAAAGAATTTGGAAACCAAATTTGAAGGAAATAACACATTTCTTGCAGATACAGAAAAGAGGTCCTCCCCAATTATGGTTCAAATCATTTGGTGAATGTTGTAGGAGTGCACAATGAACATAGTGTCCATGACTACATCATCTAGAGGGTGAGAAATTGTATCTTCCTCCACCACCGGTTATAGTTTGATTTTGAAGTTTTTAGGAAGGATGAATCCATGAAATTGGTGATAGGAATCACCTTTCACGCATGATTCTTGTGAGAATGACATTTTGAAGGCAATTTAGATGGAAAGAACAAAAAACTAGAAAGACGAAGATTTAAGAAGAGGTCAATTTATTAAATCAAAATCCAATATTTGTGTAGGGAAAAGTACAAATATGACACCTATTGTGGTGTCCACAACACACGCCCCATTCCTCATTAGGAATGGGGACCCCCTACTTTTTTCGACTCCTGGACTCATAGTGCGGGAGTTGCAAGAAGAAAATTTGGTTAGAAGTTAGAATTTTAGAATCAAAAAGTCAAAAAAACACAAAAAAATAAATAATAAAAATAAAAAATCATGCCCCATGCATGGCCGCATTACGTGTGCATCGACCATGATGGCATTGCTACACGTTCGCCCCTCATGGAGGTGTGCCGCTCATGTGCTCCATGGAGGTGTCACACATGCCCTCCTTGGTGGCACCACATGCACACCCTCCATGGCCTCATATGCATGCCATCGATGGAGGCGCATCGCACATGCCCCCATGGAGGCATGCAGTGTGCACCCTGCATGGTGGCATGTGTGTGTGCCCCATATGGAGGTGCCATGTGCAAGCCCTTCATGGCAATGTCATGCATGCCACTCATGAATGCATGCCATGCACAACCTGCTAATGTGTGCACCCATAATAAAAATTTGTGCACCTTTTCCATGAGTTATGTGCTCTCTTCCATGCACACTTTTGCATCACACACTTACACATTTTTTGAAAAACTAATAAAAATAAAAAAATAGAATAAAATATAATAAAATGATGCGCTTAATGCACTAAAATTTGTCTTAATTAAGGATTTTCATCTCTACGGACTAATATTTGCTTCTTTGTGTAGGTGAAAAAGGTATCCTTAACTTGCTAGGGTCATAACTTTTGACTCGAGGGTCAAAATTTAGAACCGCTTACACCGTTGGAAAGAAGAACTGAAGATCTAATTTTAGTCCCTAAAATAATGAGACTTTGGCTGCCCAATTTTAGGGACTAACAAAGGTTTCAACTTGAAATTTTGAGCAAAAGACCTCTGAAAAGGCCATTTTAAAATGCCTAGAAAAATTTGCAAAAAAATATGAAAATTTTTCAAACATTTGATCATCTAGATCACTTGGTTTCTTGCCAGGAAGGATTGGGTAGTTGTAGAGAAGACAAAGGTCGAAGATATAGAGGTTGGACACAAGAAGCAGAATAGGTTCCTCATCTTATGCAGCTATTAATGACAAGATTCAACACAGGTGCCTTAGGATTTTAGATCGAAGTAGGAGTTCAAGTTTATGAAAGTGATTGGCTATAAAGAGGGTATAAATCATCAAAAATGGACAAAGAATATATACAAAATGTGATCTAAAACTCCATTTGAGCAAAACCCAGAAACTTTTTTCAAAATTAACAACTTTGATTTTTTGGTGATTTGAGCTATCGAGGTGCATAGCTCCGTAGGTACATAGCTCCATAGCTCCATAGGTATGTAGGTCTAAAGCTCTACATTTTTTAGCTCTATAGGTACGTAGGTCTGTAGTTTCACATTTTTGAGCTCTGCAGCTTTGCATTTTTGAGCTCCATAGCTCCACAATTTAGAGGTGCACCGATAGTTGATTACCAGTTCCAAAAATAACACTTTCCATGCATCGAGAGTACATTCTGATGGCAAGTTAACTCTGACACATGCCTAGTGAAGGGCCAGTTTCCATTTTTAACACCTCCATGCACTTCCACTTTGACTGATGGCTTCCTCCTACTTTCTCTCTCATGCTTTCATTGTTTTTGACATGCAAAGGGCTCATGCATCCGAATAATGAG
Organism: Cupressus sempervirens; assembly: GCA_028749045.1. Taxonomy (NCBI): domain Eukaryota; kingdom Viridiplantae; phylum Streptophyta; class Pinopsida; order Cupressales; family Cupressaceae; genus Cupressus; species Cupressus sempervirens. The sequence goes on from CM053792.1 coordinate 898,209,232, forward strand.
TAAAATATGGATGGAGTCCCTCTAAGCACTAGTTATATTGACAGTTTGTATATATTTAGTTTGTTTAAATGATTTAAAAGAATTTTATTGCATCAAGATATCTCTCACTCTCAACACAAATTGAGGAGATGATTTCTTATAAATACCCCATTATAAAATGTGAGAAGGGCCACCATTATTATGCAATAAAATTATTCTTTTGGTGCTAGCATTTGGAGTGTAGTTATTCTTGCCTAACTGTGTCATTGTTTTGTGGATTTTATTCATGAGATTTTGATTAAGTCAAAGGTTTATTATGTTGTTTCTGGATGTGCGATCTTTTAGTTCTGGTGTTTGCTACAGATATATATGAATTTTTCTGATGTAACAAGCTTGAGAAGAGATCACCTGATTATGTCTACATAGCTTTTTGTCTCACATGAGCACACTTTCTATGGCCTTGCAATTTGATGAAGAGTGAAACATCATTCGATTTGTTAAAGATTCTCACCAACAATTGCATCAGTGGATTCTAAGAAGCACTACTATTTTCATTGGTTTCATGTTGATTTATTTGAAGGTTTAACTCGTAGTGTGTTGTGTCCTATAGCTTATGTCTGTTTAGGAATTTCAATTTCAAAGTCATTTGATTTCATGTTATTTTCTTTGATAACCCCCTATTAGAGTAGGACCTCATACTAGTTGCATTGTTAGAATTGCATACATTAAAAAAATAGAAAAAATACAAAAATATTGTTCTTTTGGTGTGATATTTTGAGACAACGAATAGATTTTACTTCAATTCCAAGATAAAAGAGTTTTTTAGAACCACAAAAGGCCTCCTCGTGAACACTCACATTTATCTTCTACTAAGCATATTTTGGTACGTCGCAAGACAAATACTGAACCTTAGAGTGGATCCTTAAAAAGATTTTCTTTTCAAGAGAGGAATTACACTATGGATTCCTATTGTTGACCTCATGCAAAATTTACGCCCAATAGAAGTGGTTCTTGAAGGAGGTCCTAAAATATTTTACACTACTTGGAATGAAGGAATTTTGACAAAGTTTCATAATTTTACACTCTTGCAATAATTTGCACTTTGCACAAGTTCAGAAATTTTTTTGAGTTTTTCAAAAATTTAGGTGCGCAAGTCTGCAGCTCCACAAGTCTGCAGGTATGTAGATCCATAGGTCCACAACTCCACAGATCCATAGCTCTACAGGTGCCCAAAATTCTGTGGTGCACTATTTTGAGAAAGTGTGCTTCTCCAGAGGTACGCTTTTCTAGAATAAACACAAGTTGTTAGAACTTGGTCACTTTCACAAGCATCACAGTGATAAAGGGATTCCAAGAAATCCACCCATTCACATTACACATTTCATCATCATCATTCGCTTTACGTTCCACTTCACACATTCCCATTATTATGCACGATGTCTTTCTTCAATGCCCAAAGTTTACCTTTCAACCTAACTAGACCATTACATGACTTGCCCAAAAATCTCAAAAAGTTTTGTCCATGGTTCATCTATGGAGAATCACGAACAACATAGGATCATCTTAAAATTTTCAAAGAGATTTGTAATCGAAACCAGATTCAACATATGGATGTGGTCTGCCACCTTTTTCCTTACACTTTGGGAGAAAGGGAATTTAGCTGGTACCTTAATCTCCAACCATCATCAATAAGGGATTGGAACTCTTTTGAGAGAAAGTTTTTGGAAAAATTCAAGATCTATGTTGATCCAGCTATATTATATCACCAATTCATCTCGATTAAGAGGGATCCTTGTGAGACTATTTCACAGTTTAATCATCACTTCTATTGGATGTATCAAAGAATGGAGTTTCCCTACATTATACCACAAGAGGCTACCATCCAGATCTATTTTGGGACAATGGATTCATTAACTTCTATTTTTATAAGAAAACTCCCACCTAGAGACATTGATACCATTGAGAAGGTCTTCAAAGAGGCTACTACATTAACAAATCAAGTTATTGCTACTCCAATGCCAACAATTACATATTTAGGGTATGAGTCCCAAGACAACTTTCTACCCAGAACAATTATTCTCAAAATCAGAGTGGAAATTTTACCCTTTACAACAATGTCAACAATGAGAATAATCATACTACAGGTATGAGTTTGAGTGAAAATGGGTATGGGCACAATGATGTTTCAGATTGGCCTCACCAAATCATGGAGGAACGACCCCTATAGTTTAGTGCAATGGTGTTTGAATCATGTCATAAATCTATAGGAGGACTAAATGATGAAGATGGTCAAGAGAAGTTTGTGTTCCCATTCAATGAATAAATTCTTCCAAGTGTTGATGTCACAATAAGTGTGGATATGCCGAGAAATCTTGACGGTGCAGGAAATTTTGAAGTTCCACAACTCCATGAAGTTGCAAAAATTGATGGAAATGTAGAAGATCCTAAGGTTAGTGAGATTTTGAATCACAAAGTCATCAAGAAGAAGATACCAATTCTTCCTACTATGATATTGATTCCCCATTGGATAAAGATAAGATACCTCCCTCAAAAAAAGATTTGTCATTAGAAGAGATGGATAGAGTGTTCAATTTGGTCTCAAACTTGACTAAGGAAATATCTATTTGTGGGTATTCTACACATATATCAAACCATGTAATAACTAAGTCATGTAGAATCCATCCATTTGGGTTCCATTCAGAAGAAAGTTTCCCTGATTTCTTTTTACCTTGGGAGATTGCAATGGAGGGAAAGTATGATTTTGAACAAGCTTCTTTGGGATACGAGGCAGAAAACATCTTGGTCGATGATAGTAATGAATCCTCTAATTTGGAAGGGAGGCTGGTAATTGAATTTTCTAGTCCAAGGGAGCCTAGAGCGAAACCTAAACTATTTCCATGTACGCGTGAAGTGGTGTACCATGAGATGAGACCACCAAAAGGAGAAATTACAATGTGTGAGTGTACCCCTATGGTGGGGAACTTGCTAGATCAAGTGATATCTTTCCATTATCCCTCTTAGTTTGATGATTTTCAATTTGAATATGATGCTAAATGTAAGAGAACTTGTTTGTGGATTAATCATGGCCATAAAGAGTTACCACAACTTCTGATTTTGTGTGATTTGTGCCTTGAATTTGAACCAAGATTGTCTAGACTTTATTTTTTTGAGTACAAAGACAAGTTAGCATTTTTTTAAAACTATATAGGGTGGTTCATTACTATTGCACATAATGATAAATCTATTGACAACTACCCCACATTCTTATTATTCAATTTTTTCTATAAATAAGTTTTTGTTTTTGTTATTCTTAGTCTTTTTAGTCTTTCTAGTTAGTTGTTAGTTTGCTCTAAGTCAAGTCTTTTTGTTTGGGTTTCATTTCTTTTTCTCTTTAAGTCATGTGAGTCCTGAGGGTAAGGTGTACTTGAGATGTTTCTCGAGATTTTACTAACCACTCATTGGTTTCGATTTTAGGAAGAGCCATTTCTTTGTCAAAATATTTGGATGATTGTGTTTCTTATACCAACCAAGCAACTAACATTTCTTGTGGAAATAGGGGACTTTCAGTCTAGATATTAAAAGCCTAGACCAAAAAGTTCTCAACACATTGCAAATTTAAAAATTTGATTGTTTTAGGTGCTATTGAATTAAAGTAAAAAATGATGAAGAGATTATCCAGATTTTGACTGGTTCAAACAGGAGGAGTCTCCTCAAAAGGTTGCTAGGATCATTGTTTAGCATGAGAGTTTCCTAAAAAGTTCTAAAAGAGTAATGCAAGGAATGTTCACAAGAGATCAAATCGAAAAAATGACACTGATGTTCTGACTACATAGTCTAAGTGTAGTCAGGATACATAATAAAAAAGAAAGAAAGAAAGAGAAGAAAGTGGATTCTAGGAAGCATTGCTCCTATTTTCATTGGTTTCCTGCCAATTTCTTTGAAGGTTTAACTCGCAGTGTGTTGTGTCCTATAGCTTATGTCAATTTAGGAATTTCAATTTCAAATTCATTTGATTTCATGTTATTTGTTTTCAATTTCTTTATTTGCTTTGCTAACCCCCTGTTAGAGTAGGACCTCATACTAGCTACATTGTTAGAATTGCATACATTAAAAAATAGAAAAAATACAAAAATATTGTTCTTTTGGTGTGATATTTGGAGATAGTGCATAGATTTTACTTCAATTCCAAGATAAAAGAGTTTTTTTGAACCAGCAAAGGCCTCCTCATGAACACTCACATTTATCTTCTACTGAGTGGATTTTGGTACATCATAAGACAAATGCTAAACCTTGGAGTGGATCCTTAAAAAGATTTTCTTTTCAAGAGAGGAATTACACTATGGATTCCTACCATTGACCTCGTGCAAAATGAACACCCAAAAGAAGTGGTGCTAGAAGGAGGGCCCAAACCATTTTACACTCCTTCGAATGAAGGAAATCTGACAAAGTTTCAGAATTTTACACTCTTGCAATAATCTGCACTTCGCACAAGTTTAGAATTTTTTTTAAGTTTTTCAAAAATTGAGGTGTGCAGGTCTAGAGCTCCACAGGTACATAGGTCTATAGGTTTGTAGCTCTGTAGCTCCATAGATCCATAGGTTCACAAGTCTGTAGCTCTGTAGGTGTGTAAAATTCTATGGTGTACTATGGTGCACTTTTCCAAAATAAACACAAGTTTAAGTTTAAGAGGGATCTCCATGAGACTATTTCATAGTTTAATCATCACTTCTATTGGATGTATCAAAGAACGAAATTTCCCTACATTATACCACAATAGGCTGCCATCCAGATCTATTTTTGGATAATGGATTCATTAACTTCTATTTTTCTAAGAAGGCTCCCACCCAAAGACATTGATACCATTGAAAAGGTCTTTAAAGAGGCTATTACATTCAAAAATCAAGTTACTGCTACTCCAATGCTAACAATTACATATTCAGGGTATGAGTCCCAAAAGGTAGTTGCATCCACTGAAATAGAAAATAATATGGCTAGAGAGCTTAAGGCCATGAAGGAGATGATGTCTCTTTTATCCAATGAACTTGTGAGAATAAATTGAATTCTTCAAGAAACCAAGGCAATCATCCAAGACAACTTTCTACATAGAACAATTATTCTCAAAATCAAAGTGGAAATTTTACTGTTTACAACAACGTCAACAATGAGAATAATTGTATTATAGGTATGAGTCCAAGTGAACATGGGTATGGACATAATGATTTTTTAGATCAGCCTCACCAAATCATGGAGGAACAACCCCTATAGTTTACTGCAATGGTGTTTGAATCACGTGATAAATCTATAGGAGGATTAAATGATGAAGATGGTCAAGAGAAGTTTGTGTTCCCATTCAATGAAGATATTCTTCCAAGTGTTGATGTCCCAATAAGTGTGGATATGCCAAGAAATCTTGAGGTTCCAGGAATTTTAAAGTTCCAAAACTCCATGAAGTTACAAAAAGTGATGGAAATGTAGAAGATCCTAAGATTGGTGAGAGTTTTGAATCACAAAGTCATCAAGAAGAAGATACCAATTCTTCCTACTATCATATTGATTCCCCATTGGATAAAGATAAGAAACCTCCCTCAAAACAAGATTTTTCATTAGAAGAGATGGATAGAGTGTTCAATTTGGTCTCAAGCTTGACTGAGGAAATTTCTATTTGTGGGTATTCTACACATATATCAAACCATGCAATAACTGAGTCATGTAGAATCCATCCATTTGGGTTCCATTCAAAAGAAAGTTGCCCCAATTTCTTGTAAGCTTGGGAGATCGCAATGGAGGGAAAGTATGATTTTGAACAAGCTTCTTTGGGATACGAGGTAGAAAAAACCTTAACCAATGATATTAATGAATCTTTTAATTCGAAAGGAGGCTCGTAATTGAGTTTTCTAGTCCAAGGGAGCCTAGAGTAGAACCTAAAATTTTTCCCTGTGCATGTGAAGTGGTGTACCATGAGATGAGACCACCAAAAGGAGAAATTACAATGTGTGAGTGTACCCCTATGGTGGGGGACTTTCTAGATTAGGTGATATCTTTCCATTATCCCTCTTAGTTTGATGATTTTCAATTTGAATATGATGCTAAAGGTAAGAGAACTTGTTTGTGGATTAATCATGGCCATAAAGAGTTACCACAACTTCTGATCTTGTGTGATTTGTGCCCTGAATTTGAACCAAGATTGTCCGAACTTTATTTTTCTGAGTACAAAGACAAGTTGGCATTTTTGAGAACTATATGGGGTGGTTCATTACTATTGCATGTAATGAGAAATCTATTGACAACTACCCCACATTCTTATTATTCAAGTTTTTCTTTAAATATTTTTTTGTTTTTGTTTTTCTTAGTCTTTTTAGTCTTTCTAGTTAGTTGTTAGTTTGCTTTGAGTCGAGTCTTTTTGTTTGGGTTTCGTTTCTTTTTCTCTTTAAGTCATGTCAATCCTGGGGGTAAGGTGTACTTGAGATGTTTCTCAAGATATTATGAACCACTCTTTGGTTCCAATTTCAGGAAGAAGTATTTCTTTGTGAAAACATTTGGATGATTGTCTATCTTATACCAACCAAGCAACTGACATTTCTTGTGGAAATAGGGAACTTTCAGTCTGGAAAATAGAAGCCTAGACCAACAAGTTCTCAACACTTTGAAAATTTAAAAATTTGATTGTTTTAGGTTCTATTAAATTGAAGTAAAAAATTATGAAGAGATAATCCAAACTTTGACTAGTTCAAACAAGAGGAGTCTCCTCAAAAGGTTGCTAAGATCATTGTTTGTTGTGAGAGTTTCCTAAAAAGTTCTAAAAGAGAAATGCAAGGGATGTTCACAAGAGATAGAATCTAAGAAATGATATTGATGTTTTAACCACATAGTCTAAGCATAGTCAGGATACAAAATAAAATTTAAAATTTAAAAAAAAGAAAGAAAGAAAAGATAGTGTATTCTAGGAAGTGTTGCTCCTATTTTTATTGGTTTCCTGTCGATTTCTTCGAAGGTTTAACTCATAGCATGCTGTGTCCTATAGCTTATGTCTATTTAGGAATTTCAATCTCAAAGTCATTTGATTTCATGTTATTTTCTTTAAGTGTCATTATTTACTTTGCTAACTGCATATTATAGTAGAACCTCATACTAGCTACATTGTTAGAATTGCATACATTAAAAAATAGAAAAAATACAAAAATATTGTTCTTTTGGTGTGATATTTTGAGACAACGAACATATTTTACTTCAATTCCAATATAAAAGAGTCTTTTAGAACCAGCAAAGGCCTCCTTGTGAACACTCACATTTATCTTCTACCAAGTGGATTTTGGTATGTTGCAAGACAAATATCGAACCTTGGAGTGGATCCTTAAAAATATTTTCTTTTCAAGAGTGGAATTACACTATGGATTCTTTCTATTGACCTCATGCAAAATGAACACCAAAAACACCCCCAAAATTTATGAATAAGAAAATTGATCTTTTGTTGTATGTATTTGAATTTAATCTTGTTGTGTACAATGTACCATATGTCCAAATTGAAGCAAAATTGTACTTCAAATGACATTAGCCAACTAGATTCTACTCAATGAGGAAGATTTAGCATAATTTTACCATAATTTCACACATAATAGTCTAATTTATCAAGACGCCTTTTAATGTTTGGTACCCAATTCGGATAGTGCTCGATGACCATCAAGTGATGTCAGACTACCCATACGTGAAACAATTATAATATGGTCAAGTAGCTCGGCATGAGCCATTTCCTTCTTAGCTTGGTAGTCACTCATATAACTTGGTCATTATACCTATGATTACTCAATAATAACTAAAGCCAAGTAGCTTAGCATGAGTCTCTTCCTTCTATGACTCAACATATGTAGACCACTTGGCACATAAAACACTCTCAATACCTATAGTTAGTGGCTAGCTTGATATTACTTAGCACATGATGCATTATAGCATGCACATCATGAATTGTGACCTGGCATATATATCACTTGCCACATGTAACACACTCGATACCAAAATACTGACTTGCTTGGTATAAAGATCACTTGGCACCTGAAGTCACTGGCTAGCTTTGTATTGCACGACACGTGTGGCATTCTAGCTTGCACAACATCAACTACTCAACTATGACTCGGCATGTATAGATCACTTGACACATGTAACACACTAAGCACCTAGTGTCACAAGTTTACTAAGCATCAACTATGACTCGACATATATAAATTACTCAACACATGTAGCACACTTGGCACCTAAAGTCATTTGGCACCTATAAGAAATTCTAGCTCAATATCTGATGTCACTCAGCACCAATAAGAAATTCTACCTTGATGCATACATTGTGCTCAGCTTCTATAGGTCATTAACCATTAGCTACTGCATGTCCTTATAATGCTCCATGAATGTAGATGGATTTAAGGTGAAAGTTGTAATCTCACTACAACCTAAGTTGGAGAGATAATCCACCATTTTATTACCCTCTCTATATGTATGTGAAACTTTAACCTCTTGAAACTAATCAATGATATTCTAAATTTTCTGGAGCACATATTTGAGTTTCCAAGATGACGATTGTCTCTTAATACAAGCTGAAATTATAACT